>CM074949.1:12520706-12534127 GCA_037577455.1 Pangasius macronema
ACTAACATGCATTTATCACAAATAAAGCTATTACTAATGATGGAGGAAGAGTGACTAAACATCCTGCACTCAACACATTGAACAAGCTGAATGTTAGACATGTTGTTTAACGCACTCTTAGTCGAAGATTTGTTGATAATGTAGACGACGTAGATCCGGTGTGGATGGCCTCCACTCGCTGTCTTAAAAAAAATAGAAAAGCGCACTTCGAGAAAAAAAAAAAGAAAATATGGTAGAAGAGAAAAATTAAAAATACGTGAAAAATAAAACAGATGAAAACAATAGTGCAAAATTGTTGATTTAAAAAAAGAGAGAAACAGTATAGTTAAGACCTGTTGTTCAGCTTTGCCTCATGAAATTATTAATTAGATTAAGGCTCTTTATGTAGCTATTTCAGGATATTTTTTAGCCTATAGCATGAACATATTAAGTAAATATATTATTTCAGGTATAACAAAATCAGGGTTCTTCAGCTTGTACTTAGTACTTTACCGCCCTAAATATTTCCTGGGGCTTTTTGGGGCACTTACATGGCAGTAAAGTGCAGTGATGCCCTGGATTTCTGCTTGGTCAGAGAACCTCAGTGAGAAAAATGACCAGACATTTGTTTTCAACATTCTTTCGAAACACAAAATGAGGTCATTGTTCCCTGTCAAGAGTAATGAAAGGAAGTGATTCTAGTATACACAAAAGAGAATGGGTAAAACACCTAAACTACCTTGCACTAGCTATTGGTAGAAGACAATGGCAGCTCAATGATTAGTCTATGAACTGGCTAAAGTGATAGAAAAAGTCAAGAGCATTGGGTTCATCTCTGTCAGAAAAAACTCTGTGTTAAAGCTTTTGTTTGTCAATTTATAATCACACCTCTGCAGTAACATGGCCAGTATTTTTAGATGCTGACCAAATTTGGAAAAGCAGGCAACAGACTATAACACAACAAGATTTATAGACAGAAGATGCTTTCTGTGGGAATTCATTGTATGGACTGCTGTGGGAGGAGGAGAAAGAAACAGGCCTGAGCAGTAAAGATCTATATGAGGATGATAAAAAAAAGAAAGAAAGAAAGAAAAACTGAAATAGGCATCATGACGGAGGTAAATTTGTGAGCTTGGGACTGTGTTACATCTCACATTGTCCGATGCAGCATTGGAAGCAGCAGGCATTAAGGCCATACACTAAAAAATGATTTCCGGGGTCGATAAATATAATACACATGAATTACATAACTTTTACTTAAAATAATTATCAACTGCAGTGTGTGATTTTAGGTACAATCCACACAGGTTAGCTAATTTTCTACAGTAAAAAAACACTGAAAATTTTAAGTAAAACCTACCACATTCAAAAGCCTCATAAAATGTATCCAAATAAATTACAATCACCAGACATCTACATTAAAAGTAAGATTAAAAGAACTGTTGCCAAACATATAACAAGCTTGAAATATTATAATCACTCTAATAATGATCCATTCATAGACTCTTATGTATTTGCCTATTAAAATCTAAACAGCAACTTTTTTTTTGGCCTTGAAGTGTATAATCACTGAAAAGCAAAGGGAAAAAAAAGGAAAAATAAAAAGCTGTCCCAAGCCTACCTCCTGTCTCCTCATTTCCAGTTAAACCTGTGGGAGTGTCACAGTAAAAGAATAACACATAACAGACCGGGGTTGGGGGGGTTATACCACAGCCAACGATTACAATGTTTATTTTTATTACCGAATGACACGTCATGCATTTTATGGGTTATCAGTTAATCTAAAGTTGAGAAACATCAGAGAGACAAGTTAGTTCCTGTTCTCACCTACGTTATAGTTGCAATAAGGTCATTCCCTCGCCAGTCTCTCTCTCTCTCTCTCTCTCTCTCTCTCTCTCCCTCTCTTGCACTCACACTCTCTCACACACACACAAATGCGTAGCTTGTCATTTTATCAAGAAAACAGAAAGTGCATCCAAGATGGAGAGTGCTATGAACCAAGACTTCTTCCTTAAATGTTAAATAAAGGTCTGTTAATGAATAACTTCCCCACATCAACTATTATAAGAATTACTTTGTTAAAGAGCAACACATTTTTAAATCCATTCCTTATTAGTCTTAGTATATAGAGTAAGTCCCTGTGTATGAGCTGTTCCTATAGAAACAATAACGTATTAGCATATTAATATAAACCCTTTCATTCATGTTACAACCAGAACTACCTGTGCTGTTATATGAAAATAATGCACACCTTCTGACCAGTCAGACTCTAGAATTCAACCGCGCTGTGGTATAAGATATCTTTAAAACACATTGGAGCATTTTACTCATCTATCGTCTCTTTTTAGAAGTGGTCTTGACTGCAGCTTTGGTGTGTACACAGTTGCGTTTGAGTGTATAATGCAAAGCATCTCTCCCTTATCAGCCGTGTGCTGGGCTCCGGCACGGAAAGGCCCGTGTCGTGCCAAGCTGTCCCGCTGGTACTTTGTGGCCAAGACAGGACGCTGTGCTCCTTTCACCTTCGGGGGCTGCGGAGGCAACCGCAATAACTTTGAATCAGAGGAGTACTGCATGGCTGTGTGCAGCAGCAGCGTGTGTAAGCCTTCGAGACCACCTGTCCTGTCTAGGAGGGAGAGTGACTCTCTCTGATAACTAGCACTGTGTCTCTGCATTCTCTGTCTCTCTGTGCCTGATTGTGTTAGTGTGCATGGACTACACGGCCCTATGAAAGACCTGTTTGGAGGCACTGACTAACTTAGCTTTAACACTCGCTTCTTATGAAATCTTATGTAAGTGCTAGATTTCTCTATAGAAGGAACAGTGTGAGCCTTTTGTATTTATCTGTATGTGTGGGTTTGTACATAAGTGTTTCCATTGCTGTGTGCTTCTAATAACTGCACTGTGAATGTTTGTTGTTGTTGTTGCTGTTTTTTAACCTATCAGCCTGCATTCATCTCCTAACCTGTTCAAGTGTGTTTTGTATGGCAATAGCTGTGGTCTTTTATTTATTTATTTTTTTTGCACAGTTTGCCTCTTTGGTCCAAGTCTGGCTGGTCTGACCAGTCTGTAGCTATGACCCACATCCCTACGGTTTCCACACAGTTAAGCACATTGTTGGGCACTGTGGGAGACTTGCTGTCTTATACCACCATCTTGATAACATACTCACATACCTACTCACTACACAGGAGCTGACTCACCAAAATCTAGAGTCACGCACAAATACACGCACACTCGCACACACTCATTTAGACAATAGCACACAGAGGTCAGTGTTTATAGACAGTTCACACAACCAACAACACTTCCTCTTCTGGCTCATCCTGCACCTATCCAGCACTTAACATGAGGCTTTGACTTTACAGTGCCATCTTTTTCACTAACACTAGTGAAGTCTGCTGCATTACGCAACTGTCTTTCCATCAAGAGTAAAGTTTGAAGGAGGACTGTTTAAATTTTGAAAAATAACTAACAATTGCTCTTTTGCTTTCAGAGTTAAGTGCTAGTTTGAATAATAAATTTGATTCATTGGTTCACAAAAAAGAATCTAGTATTGTTGTGTCATGTTTTTTTTCTTTTTCTTCTTTGCTCTGCTCCCAATTTTTCCCCTCCACCCCAGTGCCCACTATGGCTCCGAGCCCCCCTGACGCTGTGGGCCGCTATCTAGAGGCTCCTGGAGATATTAATGAACACTCCCACTTCCAAAAAGCTAAAGAGCGTCTGGAGGCCAAACACAGGGAGAGGATGTCCCAGGTGAGCACCCCAGAAGACGCCTTAGGGGATGTTGTAATAAGAGGTAATGTTTCTGTAATTACAATAATGAAGGTTTTTCGCTTTTAGGTGATGAGGGAGTGGGAGGAGGCAGAGAGGCAGGTGAAGAGCCTTCCCCGTGCTGATAAGAAGGCTGTTATTCAGGTAATATAAATCTGTTTACTTGCCATATTGGTGTGTTCAAGTGGTTGGTTCATGTCGCCAGACAATGATTATTGTTAATTGTTATTGTTAATTATTGCTAATGGGCCACATCCACCTGCAAAGAATCTTGCTTGCATCCAGTTACCACATGGTGAGGATAGACTGGTGCTAGAAATAATTGACTGCAAAAGAGAGCTGTAAGAATTGGGTTTACTTCTAAACATCATAGCATGAATATGTTTGTTTTCTTGGTAATAAGAAAATAAGAACGAAAAACAATTTAATTTAAATCATATGATAGGTTACTGGCTTATGCTAGCTATGTAGACTGTTAGTGAGATGGAGCAAGCTGGCCTTCATGATTAAGTAAAAACAGACTCACCTGTGACTCACCTACAACTTTATTTTTGTGCCTTAATACAGCATTGTTTTAACTACAAAAGTGCAAACTGCAATTTTAGCACTTTAAATCCCCAAAGTCTTGTTAAATTTTTTTTTTTGATAATTTACGTGGGTATTAATAACAGCCATCACCAAGCCTATTGAAAAATCAGTAACACCCAATAGTGGCGAGCAGAGAGACCGAGTAGGCCATTAATACAGTGTTTAATGCTAATGCTACAGTGTTTGAGGCTGTCTGAGATGTTTACTACATTTTAGCACAGGTTGACAGTGCTAATAACAATACAAAAGACATTAATGTGAATGTGGTGGGACTTATGAATGTGTGTTTTTGTGCACAGCATTTCCAGGAGAAGGTTGAGGCATTAGAGCAGGAGGCGGCCAACGAGAGGCAGCAGCTGGTAGAGACTCACATTGCTCGAGTAGAGGCTCTGCTTAACGACCGCCGACGTATGGCGCTGGACAGCTTCCTAACTGCACTACAGGCTGACCAGCCCCGGGTTTGTACTTGCGTGCAAACACACACAAGAACAGACAAATTCCAGCCCCCCTGACCACCCTCCTACTCATACTGGCCTACAGTGTAAAACCTTCTGCCAGCTAGCTTCTTTACTCACTGAGTAAAATCTTGGTTCCATTCTGCAGCCTCGTCAGGTGTTTGGCCTGTTTAAAAAGTACGTGCGTGCCGAGCAGAAGGACAGGCAGCACACACTTAAACATTTTGAACATGTACGCATGGTGGACCCCAAGAAAGCGGCCCAGATCCGCCCTCAGGTATCCACATCACTGCCTGCACTTACACAGTAGAGTGGCCTCTGGCTCCTAACAGCACTGCATAAGTGTGACCTGTAAACTCACTCCTTATAGGTGCTAGCTCACCTGCGTGTCATTGAGGAGCGTCTGAATGAAAGTGTGTCCTACCTCTACAAGGTCCCACAGGTGACCAGTGAAATCCAGGGCCAAGTGGGTGAGTACTGTGTGTTTAGTGTTTATGTTTTGTCTGTGTCTCCATTTTACTAACACTGTAAGTTCTTGTTGTTTATTTAATTATTATTATTATTATTATTATTATTATTATTATTAATGATCACTTATAGTGGACCACATATGTTTGGCAAAATCACAAGATGCCTTACATAAAAATCAAGATACAAATATACACAGGATACAAAACAGGTTCAATATACATGTATACATAATGTATTAAAATGCATAGATTTCCAGATAAAGTTTAAATTAAAGTGACTCATAAAACTTAATTTGTCTCTGTCTCTCTGTTTGTGTAGCGTTGCTGATGATGCGCATGCAGGCCGAGGCCGCTCAGCAGCTCTCCTCTGTTCAGTCCGATATGAGAGTGAGTTACGGTAATGACGCTTTGACGCCTCCTGACAGCACCCCTTCTGTGGACTCTGTGGCCGTGGAGCAGGACAACCTGGGCTTCATCCACCCTGAGAGCTTCAACCAAGCCAACACTGATAACCATGGTACACTAAACTCACACACATGGGCAACATCATAACCACAGTGACGTAAGCTCCATTACCACAGCAGGGCTTAGCTCTTGATAGCACATTCGCACACAGAGATGGCACAGCGGGGGTTTGGGCAAGTTCTAAAAAGCCGTTATTCCTGAAACTCAACCAGATAGATCCAAGTTCAATGGTATGTAAAGGCAGAACTACCAAGATTTACAGTTTAGTCATAGCATTTAATATTTCTGATCCCTTGCTACAGCTATATGAGCGCCACCTGAAAATTAAGGTTTTCTAATTTTTAAGATAAAGCAGCATTCAGATCAAACTCCAAAAAATAAACCTAGCATAAAAGCCAATTCACTAAAGGAGAAAGGATGTGGAATGTGAAGTAGACACATTTGCGTGTGGTAGTGGTTACTTTCACTGTGCGCTGACTATAACTTGGGACCTGTGAATTCATGAGGGTCAGGCTTGTGAGCCAATAGTGAGCCATGAAACTGGGACAGTAGTATTTTGGTCCTGTAAAAATAAAAAACTCTATCTCCTTCCAATTATGAAATACCAGACGTTTAGCTTGCTGTTTTCTTGTTGTTGCTTGGTGCACATGACAAAACATATTTTTTCTCATCCTTTGACACAGGGTAGGGTTTGCGTGGTAAAACTATTTTTTTCTTTCTACCTGTTGGTATTTATTTATTAGCAATGCTAGTTATATTTTGTTACATGTTGCCTTTGCTGTTCTCAGTTGAGCCTGTAGATGCCCGTCCAGCTCCAGATAGGGGACTTCCCACACGACCTGGTGAGTGGCTGTTTTGAAGCTGCTATGATTACATATTAATATTTTAAAACAATACTCCAGCATTTATCAATCTAATCTCTATCTAACAAATCTAGTATATTAGTGATTGTCACACTAAGAATTTTAGCATGTTCCCTGTACTGAGAATATAAGAAAACCCATTGTCTCAAAGCATATAGGACGGACAGGCTGACATCCTTCATTAACTTTGTTGACCCCTAGGGAAACTTTGTGGTCTATAATAATAAAAACACTAACACTATGTACACAATACATAGCCACATAATTAAACATGCAGTTCATATTTACACTGATACACCATGCAGAGACAGCAGTGCAAACAGAATACAACATGAAAACGGTTAATATACAGTCAGGTCCATAAATATTTGAAAGTTGACAAAGATATTGTTATTTAAGCTCTGTACCACAGTATACTGCAGTTGAAATTAAATAAAATTAGCTCAATGTGTAGACGTTTAGCTTGAGTTTAAAGGTATTTACATCCAAAGCTTGGAAGACCATGGAAAACAACTGGCCAACTTCACAACAGTTGGCCAGATCAACAACACCCTCCAGGCGATAGTTGTAACTGTGTCAAAATCAAAATCAAAAGAAAGGTTAGGTTAGGTTCAACTTGATTGTTTATTGTCAGAGTACAAGTACAAAATGCAGTTAGCATCCAACCAGTAGTGCAAATGGCAAATAAGTTCAAATAAGGTAACAAGGTGCAATAAGTCAACAGTGTACAGTGGTAAACAATATGATGCATTCCAGTAATGCAATTCTTATTCATGGTGCTGTTAGTTGAGATAAACAGTATACAGGTAGTGGTAAGCAGCATGCAGTATGATGCAGTGGATACATACAGTGAATAAAAATGCAGAAGTGCAAATAGCAATAATTTGCAAATAACAGTCTGTAAGTAATAGTAATAATAATAATGACAGATGCAGTCAAGTGCAAGTACTTGCAAATAATTGCAGATAACAGTAGTGTCTAATGCTAATGTTTAGTTATTAGGTGGAGCCTGGCAGTTAATGCTTGCAAGCTGAGTTGAGCATTAGTATAGCTGAAGGGAAAAAGCTGTTCATGAGTCTTTTTGTGCAATAGCACAGATTTCTGTAGCATTTTCCTGATGGGAGACACGCAAACAGCCCATGGTGGGGATGGGAGGTGTCCTTGATAATACCTCTCGCTCTCTGCCAAAAACACTGTTGATAAATGTCTGAAATGTTGAGCAACTGTGTTTCAATGATGTGTTAGGCAGTTTTCACTTCTGGTCAGACACTGTGTAGTTGTTGTGTCATATTGTGATGCAGTTTGTAAGGATGCTCTCAATGGTTCAGCTTAACCAGAGTAAATACAGCAGGTTTACCACAGGATGTAATCCACTGATATGCCTCTAAAACAGGAATGCCAGATTAGAGTTTAATACCAGATTAGTTTGCCAAAAACATTTTTTTTTAAAAAAGCCTGTACAGTTCTGATATGAAGATCAACTTGTCCCAGAATGACAGGAAGAGAAGAGTATGGAGAAGAGAAGGAACTGCTAATTATCCGAAGCATACCACCTCATCTTATGTTGTAGGCATGTGAACCACATTTATAAAGTGCTATAATTCTTACATCATTCACCCTCATATTAGACTGGAAAATCTTCATTTTGAGCTCATTCATTATTATTCATGGTCAACTCCTGTTTACTATGGTAGACAGTGAAAATAACAATAACTTTGTCTGTGTACAGTTATTTATAAACATGACTGTAGGTGACTATAAAATGCTAATGCAAATTACTACTGTTAGCACTAAAGGTCTTAAGATGAGAGACTTTTTTTTTTTTTTGGTTTTTTGTATCAGACACAAATTCTTCCTCATGAACATGTCCTAATTCCCAAAGAAGGAATTATATTGATATAGATCTTTATAAGTGAGTTTTGAGTAAACAAGTTTCACATTTTTTTCTCTGTACAGGATCCCACATGCTATAGATACAGTAGCTAGAGATAAGGTTTAAAAAAAAAAACAAACAGAAAAACACTGCCTTATTCCTATAATGACTCTGTTTCTGCAAATATGATCTTTCCTGTTTGTGTATTTATGTAGTGTCTGGTCTAAAACTAGACGAGATGCCAGAGGTCAGGATGGACACTGAGGAGAGGCACAGCACTGGATATGAAGTACATCATCAGAGATTGGTATGAACGCAAATTATATACAGTTTACTATACACATTTAGGAGTGAGACAAGCATGGACAAGGGAGTACAGAATGTGAATGTGTATATGAAGTAAATGTATCTAAAGGAACTATATCGATTTTTTTCCTTTCCACTGTTTCTCAAGTGTCAGTGGAAATTATGTACTGAGGGAGATGGTTGATAGGCCTTTTTTCCTTTCAGGTGTTCTTTGCAGATGACGTAAGCTCTAATAAGGGAGCCATAATAGGCCTAATGGTAGGAGGAGTCGTCATCGCTACCATCATCGTTATCACCCTCATAATGCTGAGGAAGAAGCAGTACTCTTCCATCCGCCATGGAGTTATAGAGGTCTGTGCTTTGAAACGATTTCTGTTGTTGCATGTTGTAGTGCTAGAGTAGTATGAAATAATACAAACTTTGTACACTCCATATCCCAACTGAGCTTTTGTGTTCAGGTTGATGCCGCAGTGACTCCAGAAGAACGCCATCTCACTAAAATGCAGCAGAATGGCTATGAGAACCCCACCTACAAGTTTTTTGAGCAGATGCAGAACTAAGTCTTCATTCTCACCCCACACCACTTCACCTCTCTCCATCAGGACAGTGAATAAATGCTGATCCTTCATCCGCTCTAGTGCTGAACTCATGGAGATGAGAGTGGCTTTTATCACCTGACCATTTCATCCAATCATACATGAGTGTTCACATTGTTTGCACAAAAAAGCGATGCATTGTTTTTCCTCATCCAGCCATATGTCTGTCTGTCTGTCCGGACTCCTGTACTCATCAGTCAAGTAGTCAAGTCCAAGCGCTAAGTATCTTCCTGCATTTTCACCTAGTCTCTTTTCCCAGTCCATCTATCTGTCCTCTCTGCTCTAGCTAGCTCTGTCTGTGCTCCTTACTTTCCTGCACTTATTGTCTGCTTTTCCCCTGTCGCTCTGCTGTGGTTTCCCTCCATCATCCTGTTTTTCACGGATATTTGGACAACAGCTGTGCTAGGCTCACATGTGAAAGACTTTGAATGCAAAGATGGCCAGAAGGAAGAGTAATGTACTCATCAGTTTGAGCTTTTCATTTCCGGACCAGTCTTGTCCTAGCTCTGTTTTTTTTTTTTTGTTTTTGTTTTTTTTTCCAGAAAAATATTTAAAACAAGATTTATAAAAATATATACATATATAAATAATACTTAAGATGATAAATATTGAAGTTTGTTTTTTTTTATTGTGTGATGTATTGAAACAAGGCAGAAAATAGCTGTACCTAGTTAGTGCATGGCAATTATGACAGAGAGAAGGTTTCAGATCCACATGCTGGTATCAGCCTCTCTCAACATAGAGATTATAGCAGGTTTGTACATTTTAGTGTTTTCTTGTGGTCATGTAATTTTAAAGAAGAGCAAATTCCAAATGTCTTTAAAGCTTTGTTGATTCAGAGACATGCTTTAAATCAAGTCAGTGCTTTTCTTTTAGACTATTGTATAACATACACACACATGGCTGCATGGGGCTGGAGAAGCTGTAATATGTTAATGTAGTATAATACTAGCCCATGTATTTTGTTGGTATCCTATGCATTCCTTATTTTGTGGGAGTTTTTTTAAGGGGCCTTTTGCTTTGGTCCTGTTTACGTTCATTCCATCTCAGGAGTTAGTAAGAGAAGGAAACAATGAATTTATTGTTTCTTTGAGGAAGACAAATATATTTCCCATTTGCATTGCTTTGTATCTGTGACATTCACAAACACTAAATGGGATAGAACTTTGGCTGCTTTTCTCATCTTTCTTATTTATAATTCACTCACTTTATCTCTCAGAGGGCCAAATCGGCATTTGTTTATTAGAAAGCATCAGAACTAAAAGGAGGGCACTAGAAAGGTGGCATAGATGAACATCTGATTTTACCACTTATATTTCTCACGCTTGCTCTATAGGCATCTCTTTGTAGGCTGGGAGTGGATTCATCACAGCACTCCTGTGAACTCCATTTCAGACTTGCTCAGATGGTTCAGATGGACACTGCACTCATTCCCTCCCTCCACAGAATAACACTCTTAAATCAGGTGTTCTGGTTATGCAAAAATACTCAGAGATCAAGAGTCAGAGTGTCTGTGGTCAGTAAGGGGCAGTGAAGAAAGGGAAGACTCCACCTTTGTCAGTCTCTCCTTCTTTCCATATTTTTTTTTTCCCTTTATGTGTCTATCAAAATCATTGGCTTAGACTGGGGAAAACGCTTTCTACACTGTATCCCATGAATAAAAGGTTTTGAATGTACATAGAACATTGTAGTCATGTCTGAATTTGAATGGAAATGTGTATGCATGTGTGTGTGAGGGAGGTACATTGACCAGACTAAGCCATTCAAAAATTATCTCTTTATTTCCCCCTGGTGGACAGTTAAAAGTACCTCACCTTGAGGGAGTCAACCTCAAAATAAAAAAAAAACATCATTTAGAAATGGAAAATATCAAAATACATTGCCGTTGTGGCTATCAAAAACAGAGTATATACACAATGGAAATGCAGCCAATGCTACCCTGCAGTCAGAGAAGAAGCATACACAAACTCAAAGCTCAAATATGGTCATTAGTAATTTCATTATCTCTTTTTTTCCCTCTCGCTCACACACAACCCTAATCATGTTCGTGGGACTTGCTATACTGTCCCTTACCACTCATTCTTATATATATACACATATACACACACACTCATAAAACACATACACCCATTCATAAATGCACTTGTCCTGCCCAAAGTCTTTGCCCATGTTTTGCTTTGTCCTTCCCTTCTCCACATCATATCTCACATAACCCCTCCCACTCAGCTGTCCTTCTCCAATGTGGCGGCGGTGGCCAGTGTGACGGTGGTGACTGGCTGTCCTGAGGCCGTTGCTAGGGCGACCGTGTTGACAGGTTGCCCAATGCCATGCAGCTGCACCCGTGCCAGTTTCTTCTGCTCGCACTCCGTCACCAGGCTGTTGAGCTCAGCAGCACTGTAGCCAATCAGAGTTCTCAGGTCACAAACAAATTTGTAGACAAAGCGCTTGCCCTGCACTTTGCTGATCATGTCGCCGTCATAGTAATATCTGTGGGAGAGATGGATTCAGTTAGGATGTAGAGTGAGAGTCATAAATCTGAGGGTGGAAGCTTACATCTGCAGGCTATAAACCTCATGCTGCATAATGACAGATACAGTTCTAAATCATTCATAGGGCATTTCATAACCTAAATTCACTGCAGCTACTGATTAAAGGCATTATGGCAAATATGAAATCAGTACAGATAAAGACTGATCGCACAGACTGCATATCACCCCATTAAACGTAAACAACCGAAAACGTACACTCAATGAACTTAACAATAGACTTATACAGCAGGCTGACTACTAAACAAATTACTGACTCCAAGCAAGGCAGAGCAAAATGTTTGCTAGTTACACAGCTAGTTTGCTAGAATCATTTTCTACTCTTGCATGTTATGGGTCTGGCAGCCTATGTTCCCCATGGGCTACAATTGCACTGTCACTATACTGGATGTGCCCAGACTTGATTTAACCATGTTGAAATAAAATACTGCCAAAACTCTATACCAAAAACAAGGTTTTAAACAAACCTGAGGGCCCTGCTGAGCTTCTCGTAATTCATGGTTGGTTTGTTCTTCCTCTGACCCCACTTCTGAGCCACCAGCTCTGGCTGGTTGAGTTTGAACTCGCCCTCCTCCCCAACCCAGGAAATGCAGTCCCTGGCATCCTTATCAGTCAGCAGCTCCAAAAGGAACTGCCATAACTGAATTTGTCCATTATTACCTGAGAGGAGTGGCACAAACAGTCATAATGCATAAGATTATGTTCATGAAGGAAAGTTTTTTCATTAAATAAATGTTTTCAGTAGATAAAATGTGATCTGTGGTGACAAACATGCCCACCAAAGCAATCCACGAGAGTTAACCATTTAATCACCACATAATTTTTATTTAAATCTAAACATTATGTGCAAGGTTTCAGACTGCCTGTTACCTGTACGGTTGCCAGGTGAACTGCGTTCCTCTCCGGAGATGCGTGGAGCTCGGGGCACTTTGTTATGCTTCTGCACCTTAATGGTTGTGGGTGTGGCCGGTTGAACAGGCGCAGGGATGATCTGCACAGCTGGAGGCCAAGTCAAAGACAAATGGAAATTTAGATGAAAGTGGTCAGGAGAGACCAAGCCTTCAATGAGCCCCATAAACATGTACTAAGTTAAAGCACTTAATCTAACTATATTATCTAACATAACTGTATATATCTAACATACTTCTGTCTTACTGTTGGCTGCATAACCGATCACATTACTTATTTTTACAACCAATACTGTCAGTACTGATGAAACAAATCTCACTGTCCCAGCTTAAGTTGATGAGGGGCCACTGCATGCACTGTAAAAACGTCACAGAGGAGATACTTACGCTGGTCAATAGTGACTGTAGCTTCCTGTCCCTGCTCCTGACTTGCCAGAACATCTGTATCAAGCATGAAAAACACATAACATGAAATAAAATGTCACATCACAGACACATTCAATCTTATACAGAAGAAATAGTCATCTTCTTCTTTCAGCTTTTCCCTTCAGGGGTCACCACAACGAATCATCACTCTCCACCTATCCCTATCTTCTGCATC
>CM074949.1:12534227-12578879 GCA_037577455.1 Pangasius macronema
TTAAAGATCGGACAGAAGAAATAGTGTACTTGAAATTTAAAAAAAATAAATAAATAATCAACTTATTACAATAATCACATAAAACACACACATGCACAGACATTTATACTCACATTTGCGCAGCAGCTCCAGGTGGCTCCACAGGATCTCTCCATTGGGCACTCTCTGGAGAAACTCCTCTTGGCTGAATGCGCACAGCTGCCGACCCGGGATGTGGATGCCTCCCACTTCAATCTCCTCAATGTTGAACTCCTTCATCACCCACACTGCCCAGTGGATCACCTGATCTGCTGTCCATTGCACTGGGTCTGCCACAATTACAGAGCAATAATGTTATAATACAGCATTTGCAATTCAATATGTCACATGCAGGAGATGCTAAAAATCATCGTTCTGTCCTTGCCAAAAGAGATTTCAAATGAAAGACAAACTGAATCCAAACTGAATGCAATCTTTAAATTTCTACAAACAAAATTAACAAAATGTAACAAGAGCAGCATCGTATTTATCTGGACAGCATTTATGAGCCTGTGCAATTGTACAGCAAAAACCCAAAATCTACCATGAGTGTATTTATTTAATATAATTGATAATCATCTTCAAATGTGCAGTTTATTTCTATTTTGTGCTGCCCTGTCATTAGCTAATACTAGCTAGTTAGTTAGCGCATTACAAAGTTTACCATTTGCACATGTGAAGAAACAAGCAGAAATACATCTAATTTTATTTGTGGCATGGTAGAATAATATTTTAAATATGGTCTTGTGGGCCTAGCACTCACCATAAGGAATACTGAGTCGGACCTGTTCCTTGCGATAGCCCTCGAGTGCAGCTGCCCATCGGGTCACCTGTTCAGAGGTCTCATCCGCAATGGCAGCTCGCTCCACTGCTATCACCTGACCATCCTCCACCAAGTGAGCCTCCTCCCCTGCAGCCGCATCAGGATCTATCACCACCTCCACTGTCTCCACTGGCTTCACTATCTCCAGTATATTCAACTTCTCCTCACCTACAATGTGAGCACAGCGTTAGATTTTGCAAATACTATAATTTTTCTCTTCTTGTAAGAACATGGGCAGGTATGACACAGCTGAAAGCACATACCTGGTTTGGTGACGATCTGCACACTGAGCTGCACCGTGCCATCAGTCTTCACACCCTGGTCAAAAAGGCTGTGGTCAGGATGCAGCTGCAGGAAACAAATCAAGGATGAGTTCAACTTACACTTTCACATACACTCCTAGGCTGATAAATGCAGTGGATATATAAAAACCCACATGGATGTCCTGCAGACAAATATCATATCCATCCAGAGCAATCTGTAAACGGGGCTCCAGCAACTTCTTCAGGTTCCCAACAGGCTCATTGATATCAATGTCCTGAGTGATGAGATCGCTTGCTGTGATGGTCTGCTCCTCGATCCTACAGAAACCACATGAATAAACAGAACACTGCAGTGAAGTAAACTCAAGCAGCTTTATTGGCATTTCAACCATATACAGCTAGTACAGTTCACAATGAAACGAAAAAAAAAACTTCCTCCAGGACCATGGTGCTACATAAAACAACAATGAACTTAATGATACTTCACATTAGTATATAAAAGTGCACGTGCAAACAGCACAATAACTACTAAAACAGGACAACAGGCAGAGAAAGAGACAGTGCAGCACCGACCAGTACACAGTGCAAGTGTGGAAGTGTCAGATATGGCAGGTAGCGCAAAAGAATAACAATATAATAAAAATGCTGTGAATGTAAACATAACATACTATATCATAGTATTCAGCAGATGAAACACTGGTTCATAACATTCTGCAAAATCAACGACACATCTTCACATCTGAAAGCAGGAGTGAGAAAATAATGAGAACTCACCCTTCTTCTAGGCATTCTTGTTTTTCTTGTCCATCAATCTCAATCTCAATCATCTCCTCAGCCTCCCTTTTTGACATTCTACCAGTGATATTCAGCCACCTTCAAACCAAAACAGCAGAATTAATCATTTCTGATCATAAAGAAGTAAACAGTCAAAGATAATACTTCAGAAAAAAAACTTTTTAGAATGCAATATGTTTAAAGTAGCTTTTTTTAAAAGATAATATGCATGGCAGGAATGCCTTTGTGACCTTGTTTTAGAAAGCAGACAGACGTGTCAGTGGTGTTCACTTAAGTTCCTCTAAACATGGTTTATTGTGAGACTCCATGGAGGGAGCGGAGAGGAGGAGACTGCTGAACCACCGAGGCGCCTCTCTGAACCCCTCCAACTCTCACGCAAAACCGAGGCCTGGCCACTGACTAGGCCCATCACGATTATTTACCATCTAACTGACATATACATGCCATAATAAACACTCATAGAGCAGCAGAAAGGTCTGATCAGCGGTGCTTGTTATTATTCAGTAGCTTAGCACTGTTAGAAAGCGACGATTTGAAGCGCGAGGACGCGCGAGTACATGCAAACGTAGTTGCCATATTGGAGTCGTTTTGAGTTTCAAAATATAACACTAAAATTATGTAAACGGTGACTTTTGGAAACTTTTGAAACTTTTAAACGATCGCCACACATCGCACTTTTGATTCTGGAAAGTTAGAACGGAAATGGAAGAAACGGAAACAAAACAACAGAAGGGCAATGTAAAAGCAGCCGGAAATCCTGGCGAAAAGTGCGCGGCGCTGTCAGACTTCCGAAAACGGGCTGAAGAAACGGGACGCCGCTGCGCTCCAAATTATCCCATTTATACGGAAAGTAAATGTAGTCTGGAGGTCAGGTAACAATATTTCAGTGTTCTACAATGCTCGATTAAGTACCTGGCCTTTGTTTACTGGTTAGCTTATCAGGACAACACGCTAACGAGAAACAGACACGCCTGGTAACTCAGCTAGCTAGCTGGCCACACGGATGCCAATGTACAGCGAGGACTTTGCCACTTCACCAGCCGTGATTGCGTGTTAACAACAACTTCGTTGCCGCGTCTTTCGGTAACCTGAAGACCACAGTTATGTGTTACACCACGCTGAATATATAATAGCTACTTCACCTGGTATGAAGTCACTTATGGAGTAGCTACGTGAGTCGTCACCATCCACTGTTAGCACAGCAGCTAGGTGGTTAGCTAGTGTGAATGGTAAACTCTCATAATGCTAACTAGCATTAGCTAATAGTGGAATTTCAACAAAAAGCGGGAAACAGCACAGGCCAGAATTAACAACATAACAGTACACATTTATACGATTAGTTTCTACATAAATGCACGTTTTAACTGAAGAAATATAAATGAGTTGCATTATACTTTACCTCTTGTTGGGAATGATAAGTGTTGTAGCTTTTAGAGTTTTTTTTTTTTTTTTTTTTTTTCAGGACTTGGGTTGTAAGCCGCTAGCTTAGTGTGTGCTAACTTCACTAAATGTTGATGCTAGTTGTTGGTGAGCGGCGCGCTGGGGGCGGGGATGTGGAGGAGGCCTGAGCCGGCCTGTGGGAGCCCTCAGCTCAACAACTGACTTTATTTCAAATAAAACTGACTCAGCAGCGTTTACTGGCCATGTACGCTGAACTGACGGGTTTTTACATACACGGTTTCACACTCTTTACACGACTGGAAAGTTGGTTTTCTTTAATCTGTCATGTCTGTTAAGGTTCACCAGACCTGATTATTTGACACTTTTACAATGAATGCATGTAGGATAATACGTAGCTTAATGCTTTTTAACTGCCCAGTAACCTGCTAACATGGTGTTTGGAACAGCTCTCCACTTTAATCCTCATTAAATCTACTAGGACCTCATGTCTATGAATAATGCATTTAGGAAACGCCCCCCAAAGCCTAGCATCACTAGCATTAGCTATCAGTCTGGTTAAATAACTACTAAACGACTAGTATTAAACCCGATTAAATTTGCATTGTCATATTGCAAGAGGTTTACTCAAAAGTACAAACTTATCGACATACTTCAGTAACAATCAAAACTATCTTCATCATCACTGTAACATTAGGAAAGTTAGCAACCTTTTAACCACCTAGTTTCTGAGTATCATTTTAATCTTAAGCGCCCAAAACATGAACATTTTACTAACTGAGCTCAGATATCACCTTCTGCAAATCAGTGTTTTACTGATGTGTTTAGAAATTTGCTGTTTTAAACAAATCATAACTTCATCCTGTAAACAAGTTTGACCCAAACATCTGTATAATAATACAATACAATAATCCAAGAAGAGTCGTTTAAAAATCATGTTTTTACTTCAGGGGTGTTTTTATAAACACAGAATTTTCATCTGCCTGAAACTGTGCCTAATGAATAAAATCAGTTTAACATCCAGTTTTGGTGTGCTTTTTTCCTTATTTTATTTGAACTGATCAGTCATCCATATGCAAAGCTTTTGAAACTGTTACTCATCCACTTCCTTTTCCACACACAGTATTGCAACAGTATAACACAACTGCTTTTTTCTCAGACTGTAAAAACACNTAAAAACACTTCCTGCACGTACATTTTATAACTGTAGCACATTTTGACTTGTCCAGAGTGAAAGTGTTTAAATACTGTAGGTCATGTGTGATAACTCGTGCTAGGCCTGCAGTGATACAAGCTTCCCCCTAGGGGGACTTGCAGCTTGTCTGTGCCCATTCATCAGGGAAGTCACGTGTATTATTGTCAATGTCCAAAAGCTGGAGATATTTTATTAGGGAATCTCGGTTCCTGATCATAGTTGATGTAGTAGACTGGTCCATTGCCATCATCCAGCTCTGAGTGTATGGAAAGGTAAAGCAGGTTGAAGATCCATGAATCAGCATGGTGGTGCATTGCCTGTACACTGAGCTGTCAGTATACCTAATAAACTGACAATTCAGTGCTTATAAGCATACACCAGCAACCCCTATGTACATCCTGGAGAAACCTTTTTTTTTTTATATCACAAAGGACTCTGTGTGCCTGTAGTGTTTAGGCTGAGAAGAGAAAGCAATTGTGATCAGCACAAAGAACTTAAGTAAAATTAGATTGAATCACAAAGACATGAGCATTTAAAGACGTTAACATTTAAATATATACGCAAACTTGCAATATATCTTTGCTTAGGATATATTTTGGAGGCCTCATTTTCCAAATAATTACTATGATTCCAGTTAGATTTTTGTCTTACTGTTTCATCAAGGGAGACACAATTATGGGTAATTTCTAAAATGATTTCATTAATTCATTTCACTAAAATGAATTAAACTAAAATGAATTCATTTGACAGTTCTACAGTATGAGGGTTTAATTCTATCCAGGAACCCAAACCTTTGATTTTGAAAAATGATTTATAAGACTTTGAACGTTATTTCTTCTAAATGAAAGATCTTATGAAAGTAACTGAGGGTAACTTGCCTCACCTCATTCTGCTAATTTAGTAAGGTTTTGAAGAGGTAGACAGCAAAGATGCTGCATACTTACATCTGCTGGGGGGCTGTAGTTTGCCAAGTTTCTAAAAAAGTAATAAAATTATTATTATTATTATTATTATTATTATTATTACCACTACTACTACTACAACTACTATTATTATGAGTACTACCTTTTATGTTTTCCTCCTTTCTTTTTCTCTGTTAAAAAATGGCAGAATACAGAAGCCGGTTAGAACAGATCACCAAGAAAATACAAACAGCAACACAAGAAATCTTTAAAAAAAAAAAAAAAAAATCAATTGCATGTTTTTAACTGCAATATGATTTTGACAGAGGGAACACTCACTGTAGTAGCAGCAACAGTAGCCTCGCTGGCAGCACAGACAAATAGCCAGAGAGCAGGAGAGCAATAAGAGAGCAGCACCCACTCCAACTGCTATTACTAATGACAGATTCAGCTCGACTGAAACAAACACACACAGCATATGGCATTACATGAACACTCATGCTGAGCACCATGAATCATTATATAACTTACACTCAGCGACGTTCATATGTTGACCCACGCAGCTCTTTGGTGGCCCAATACCGTTAGAGGCCTCACAGCGGTATTGTCCTACGTCAGATTTTGACAAGCTTTTAAATTTCTGATAAAGCAATTAAGGACAAAAGGAAGCCACTGTTAAGACTGAGATGAGTTACAAGTCAAGTCATCATAAAATAAATATCAAAATCAATCAAGGTGCAAGCAGAAATTGGGTGTCATGAGAACTAGAAATGAGCTTGTGTGTGTTTGGGTACATCCATATAGCTAAGCACAAATTCACCTTTATATTACAAAAATTAAACCATTTTTCAATTTCTGAAAGTACCAGGGTGCCTGTTTTGTTGTCTAAGCTGTAGTTAGTGTCTGGGACATGGGCTGCACTCAGGGGTCTGTTGTCCTTGTACCAGCTGTAAGTAACAGGGGGGACAGTCAGCTTGTCCTCGCAGTGCAGTTCCACCGCAGAGCCGCTCAATGCAATCTCAGGCACGTGGCATGAAGGAACATGGGGAGGTACTGGTCATAGGACACATGCAGGGTTAATCATTTTTTATAGACTTCACTAAATAGAACAGTCATTCAAAACTAAAAACAATATTACATATTACAATATCAGGGAATGTTAATTTTCAGGAGAATAAATAGGCTAAACACTTAAAGAACATAATATAAAGTCTTTATAATCTAGAGTGACATAAAACATGAGAATAAGCCCACCAAGCACATTGAGGGAGACTGTGACCTCCCCAAGACGGATCTTGTCTTTTCGTGCAGTGACTTCACAGTGATAGGCCCCTGAGTCTTTCTGATTAACACCATGCAGGGTCACTGTCGCTCCATCGATTGAAGCTCTGCCTTTAAACAAGCCTGATGAAAGTGATCAGGAAGTCAGTGCAGTCCAAACAAAACATCAGGTTATATGAGGTTATAAAACATGATGGGGAAAACCCAAGATAAGATCAATATCTGTTTATGAGAGAATATTGTTCTTAATTTAGTTTTTGTTAAAAGACAAAACAAGAACCATGTACAAAAACTCACCTGTAAATTCACCATCAAAATAAACATAGGAGACATCATGGCCTTTCTTTTTCCATTCTATCCGTGGGTTGGTCTCTTTTTCCGTCTCGAACTTACAGGAGAGAACAGCATCTATTTCCATCAGAAGAAATAACGTGATATTAACGCTTAGACTTAGACTATACAAGGACTAATGTTTGAAACACTGACCCAACTCTACATAGTCAATGTTGTTCATCAGAAAAGGTTTACTTACTTGTGTTCTCATGGACCACCATTTTTGGGTTGCTGGTTGTCACAATTACCGAAATGGTGCCATGAACTGTGTGAGGAAAAAGAGGAATGCATAATTACATAAATATGTTCTCAGCACTGTGCAGAAATACTGTTAAAAAAAGAAAGAAGAGGAAGAAGAACTTGACAGATGTGTACAGATTTCTCTTGTATTTAACAATTATTTACTGTTAAATACAGAATTTGGTTGCTAGCTAGTCATTTAAACTTGTGTAGAAACAGTATAACATAGACAGACATCCCCTAACTACCCCATCGCCTTAAAGTATTCACCTACATAGCAGCTGATCGTGATTATTAATGCTCATTAAGCTCCTGCTCTATTTGTTCATTGTTATCATAGCTACCATTCCTGACACTAAAAAGTATCACAGTAGACCACTTAGCAGTAAGGGGAGAAACTACTATTTGCTCCATGAATATATAACACTAGCCTACTGCCATACAACTCACATAAAATACATGTGAACATACTTTCTCATGCTTGCTCTGTCCGTGCCAGGAACAGGGATGCACTGGAATGTATTTGTGTCTGATGGATGGTTTGGGACAGTGTGGTAGGAGGACTGCATAAGCCTGACCAGATAACCCCTGTCCTCTCTCTTTTTCATTTTTATCAGGTTTCGAGCCCTGTCCATAATCTCAAAGTATGTGAATACTCAAAGTAAACTGGGAAAGAAAGAAACTGTATGGCTGTACGTTGTAAAAGGAGTTGTAAGTTGTAAAAGGAGCCTTCTTTTAGTGGAGACAAATATTCAGTATGCAACTCAAACCTGAAGGCAAATTTTACTTTGTAAAAGATATCAAATATTTTTTCAAACGAGAAACACACTGTCTTATATAAAGAAGAAATGAATTTCGTTGGCTTTATACTTGTACTCTGCTCTGTGACAAAGAATCTAAATCTAAAATATAAAATTCATATTTCATCTCTTGATAAAAATTTTAAATCTTTTTGTAGATACATTATCTATAGAGTTAGCCAGGGGCATAAACAGTACTGAAGAGTTGGCTTGCATAACACTGATAAGAAATCTGGAGGGCCTGTGGGCTGTAGTCTGATCAGCCTCAGATTCGCTTCAGAGGGTCACACTAGCCCCATTCCCACCTCGTTCCAGTTCTCTCATACAGAAGGGTCTGTAGTGTAGCCCACAGCTGCAGTAAAAAGGCTAAAAGAACTTATTCTAATGGCCCAACGAACACTAGACAGAGGGACACTAAGGAAAAAAACGTTGTCCGAGAGAACAAAACATGTCCAGTGTATCAACCTGTGAAAATTCCAACCTACAATTGTAACTGTTTATGTGCTTCTGTCCATCCAAATGCAAACCACAATCTTAAACATCTGCATTATGTTATGACAGTCATGTCTCATATGATTTAGAACATCAGTAAAAACAAAAACAAAAATGTCTAATGGTCCGTGTTAAGCTGGTTCAAACTGAGACATTATTCAGAAACTCACCTTGTTAGTTATTCAGATTTCAATAAGAGAAGGAGCTGGTTGTTGTAAATTTCGTGTTATGGTACTAAAGCTACTTCAGTCACAGCTACTCTTTTATACGTGTGAACACGTTAATAAAACGAAGGATTTAACATTATACTTACTCAGCACCAAGGGCAGAAGGAAGAACACGAGCAGTCGCATCAGGGTCATCTTTAAACCTTCGGATTCAGCAACAGCGAGGAGTTTTCTTGACTCTGCACAAAAGAATGATGGCGATTCGCGAAAGAACCGATTCATTTGAAACGACTCTTTTAAGACCATTCACAAGCTCGAACAGGGTGATTTGTCAGTTTGCCTGTTTAAGAAAGCCGATGGACCAGTAGAAAACAGCGAACTTTAATTTGTAATATTAATTTTAGAGGCCTAGCATCACATTTATGGATATTGCAGCGTATCCACACTTTATATGTAACTATTATCACATAATCTATAACATGAGTATGTACAATGACTGCTGATGTCATTGTTTATGGAAATATTATTACACGTAGTAATATACCACTTACACCATTTTTTGGCTAATAAAACACAGGGGTACTCCAACTCAACCTCAATCCAGCTATTTAGCCTAAGACTTTCACAAGCATGTAAACAACATAAATGTAGCAGGAGCTCAGGGATTTAAATTTATCATTCAATAATAGATTTGGGTTTTTGTTTTGTTTTAGTTTTTACAGTCAGTAACTCTATTTTATAAGAGTTGTTTGTGAACACAAAAAAGACATCTTCGTTATAAACATGTCAATTGGCCACCTTTATCACAATATCACTTTCAAACCGTCTACACCTGGATGCCTTCACCTGGAAACATAGCTTGTCTTCACAGTATTTACAGCAGCATATGCTTGGTATCATGGGTACCTAAGGCTAGAAGAGATGAGAATTAAGATAGTATTTTTGGGATTTGATATACAGTATATATAAATATATTTGGGATTTTACACCATGCACTGGACTTTTGCCACTGATGTGTGCACTGTCCAATATTCTCCTACCAATATACTCACTCTCCCTCCTCTGAACATGTCCAAACCATCTTAATCTGGCCTCCCTAACTTTGTCCCCCAAACATCCAGTGTAAATATGTTTGCTGCTTAATAATCAGAATTGTAGTTTAAAGTGATGGCAAAGAATACAAAAATGTTGTGATTCCAGGCTAGATTTGTTAGAATCATCCAGTTTCTGCATTGTGAGTGGAGAGAAAAATAAAATCAGAAACCTTGACAAGTTCCAGGAAGAGTGAAAACAATGTTATTTATATATGATACGCTGTTATTTCTTGATTGAACATGCTGTAATTATGTATGTTAAACTTTAAACCTATCTTGATCCTTTGTTTGGAGGAAGTAAAGTGATGTTCAGATAAGGAGGATTGTAAAACCTATATAAGAGGAAGGGATTAGGACTAGGAGAAAAACAAAGAAGTGCATAGAGTAGCAAGTCTGATTCAGGTAAGCACTTTAAACAATTCTTTCACATACAATTACACTGAATTACCATTCTACCAAATGAAACTCAATGTTAAAATAAATGTAAAAATAAATAAATAATAACCAAGCCTAATTATACTTAATTATGCTATGTTGCCTCTCTGTGTATGTTTCTTTTAGGATATATGGACATCATGAGGACATATCTTTTACTGTTTCTGAGTCTTGCAGGTACAAACTAAACTTATTTACTGACCTGGGTATAAAATAAAATTTAACAATTTTGTTGATGATAGACATGCCCTTTCTATTACTTATCCAATATATTGGAGATATTTCCAAGATATTATCCAATATCTGTTCTAATAACATTTGAGAGATGGAGAGTAGGTGTAGGAACTTAACATTATGCCTGCTTATAATCACCTTTATGTGTTTATATATAAAACTGACATGTATAGTCATTAAAATAAAGTAAGGTCCAATAAGGTGTAAATGCAGCAGCCATGTTTTTGTTGCAGTCCTATATATTGATTTTATGGTAATGTCATCCAAAACATAACACAATGTATAATAACATTTCAAGTTAAATGTTAAGCCTTATTTAACCTGAACATGATATTACCACACCACCCCTCCAGATTCAATGTTTGTACTTTATTTGTTATGAACAAATAGCATAATATTCATTATCATTATTGTGTCTGCAGTGGTTGAAGGTCTCCCGGTTCAAGACTGGGTACCATCTGAGGGCCTGGAATTGCACCATCAGGAGGATCCGAAATCTTTTGTCAGAGAAGAGTCATCTGTGCAGGAGCAAGCAGGAAGATCTAACTTAATGCAAGAAGATGGGGCCTTTAAAGGAAAGAGTCTGGTGGAGCCAGAGCCTCTTGGCAAGCAAGAGGAAATAGATCCTAATAAAACTCTGATGCAGATAGAACCTGTTTCAGAGTCTCATCTAGGTGAGGAAGTTAGTGAAGATTAGTCAGACAAATCAACTTATGGTAACCCAACCTACTATAGTAAGCATTAGAAAACTGCAAACAAAAAATATAGGGAGTAATTGACATAAAACAACTGACATAAAATTAGTGCTCTTGAAATTTTTAATGCCTAGAGAATAAACATAAGAATGTTTAGTGCACACTGAAAATGCTGGTTGTCATATGTCCACAGAGAGGCAGCTTTGTAAAGGCTTCATCATTGATGGAAAATGCTACGAGTTCTTCAGGGGACCTTTGAGGGCCTATGATGCAGAGGTATCACTGCATGTCTTTAATGAGTTTAGTTTATGTTTATTTTAATATTTGTTGTCTTCTAAATCAGAGTGAATCTAGAACCAAATTTAAAATTGTAAATTTAGCTCCTAAAGATCAGTTATATTTTATTAAGGATGAACATTCTCTGATTAACATCAAAATGTTGCCTCTGTTCTTAAATTAGTTCTACTGTCAGAACCACTTCCCTAATGGGCATTTAGCTTCGGTGACCTCCAGCTATGTTCATCGTCTCATGATGTTGCTCATGGAAAGGAATGGGGGTTACACACGTACATGGATTGGAGGCCTGAGATACCTAGACGTATGTTTGTGTGAAAGAAATGCTTGTTTCTGTTTTACTTTTTATTATTAAAATATAATTTTATACACATTATATGACTTTCTCTGTAATGTTTTCTCAGACTGGACGTTTCATATGGCTTGATGGGGCACAGTGGAACTATGCTGACTGGTTACTTGGGGAGCCTAATAACACTGCTGGGGTGGAAAACTGTGTTGAGCTACTGAGTAAGCACTGAATCTTAAAATTTATAGCATAAACAACAAGAAGAATAAAGCACTTACTATGTCCTTCATTAATCTTACATTCAGCTAAATAGTTAAGCAGCAATAATACACCTATAAACATCGATATATTTACACTGTATTATCTATTAAAATAGATATAGGCCAATTTTAATATGAAATAGATGTTTTCTCTGCTGCAGAGTTCTTCTTTCAGCTTATCATCCGCATTCTAATGTTTCCTTTCAGGCAACTCAAAGTTCAATGACATGCCATGCTGGGATCTGCGGGCCTACATCTGCTCCTATCCTGTCTAAGGGTCAGCCAGAGCTAATTTAGCTATTCACCTGTATCTTTTTGTGTCACAAAGCTGTAGCTTGTTTAATTTTGGGTTTCTTTTTTATTGCCAATAAGTGAAGGTTGAAACACACCAGATGGATGCAATAATAGGTTCCAAATAATCTCACACAACTAATTTTCATTTACTTTGTATATAACCAACATTTTTTTTTCAATCTATGGACATAACAGATTGTTGACATCATGTTCATTTTGTACAAACTGGTTTATGGTTTATGCACTATATGGAATCATATAGAATAACACTCTCAAGTGAATGTTAACGATGCAATTCTGCACTTGGTTTAATGGCCTAATAGGGCAATATCACTTTTAAAAAAAACAGATATCTGCTTTATAAAGACACTCTTCTTACTATATTTGGTAATATCCATCACAGGACAACACGAAATGTTTGAATCAGGAATAATGAGAATATACAGTATATCAAGTGTATTAGAAAATTGTAGTCAAGTTTTAAGTGTAATAGCAAACATTTCAGATCAGTATTGTAAAAATTAATGTAAATCAGCCACAATGCTAGTGTGGTGTAAATTGTGTCCTTTCTTATGCTGTCCTCTCTTAAACAGACTGTAATAAATATCTTTACGTCAACATTTGACTGTTTTGGAATCTTTGCTATTCCTAATCTTTTTGTCCACCTCTGTATTTGGTTTCTCATTAGGATCATAGAAGCTTTAGGGTGCACTATAATGATAGGTACTGTAGGTTTTGCTCACCTAATTACCATTTAGGTAATTGTTGATGAGTCATTAAATGGTCATTCGAGAGGCTGAGAGTTGAGTGGTATGGGAGATGTTTCATTTTTTTCATCGACATTACAAAGTCATAGAAGTCATCAGGGAAAGATGAGGCATGACACAAATCCCAGTATCTACCTTTCAGGCCTGCTGAAAGGAGATAAATAACTCTTGTGCCCACAGTGGTAAATGCCAAAGCTTTGGTTAACGTATCAAAGAGGCTATAGAACAAGCAGTGGTTCTATGCCAGTGCATCTCAACACCTGGGATTCTCATTTTCCATCCTCTCACCCTGTCCATAATTCCTGTTCTACATGCCATCTGCAGGATAATTAGACAGCCAACTGGTCCAAACAGAGCATTTGTTCTGAGACCAGCAGTCTCCTATGTTAATCATCATGTATTAGACCATGGATCATCACTGTTCACTAAAACACATCACTTCTATTACCAGTATCTAGGATGAAGTTGATATTCTGTAGGGAGTTGTTTGGCTTGTGTGTGTGTGTGTGTGTGTGTGTGTGGCAAGTGTTGATTAAATTGGTGGATACTTTAATGCCACAGCTTTTAAGTAACCTCAATCCTGTCAAAATAATGCATGAGGCTTATTGCCATTCCCTATCAAGTTATCATTACACACAAACATGGATGTAAATTAAGCCACAAGGAAATACTTTGTCCTTGTGTTTAAGTCAGTTGTTATATTCTACTGCCACAGCTGTTTATGAACTACTGGGTATCAGAATTTGCAGCAATGATTAACCAATCATTTTCTATTTCTCCCAGACGCAGACAAATACAGTATATACAAAGATGCATATTAAAAATATTTCCTTTTTGTCTCTCACATGCAGAAATATAGACTTAAGAATTGTATACACATTAATTATGCATGAAATCTTATAAAATCTTAATCTTAATAGCCCAGAATACTATTGCTCAATAAATTACACTCAGGATGAAGAACGAAGCTTTTCTTGGCATTATAAACCAGGAAACAATATTAAACATTAGATTTAAGGACAAACATTTATGATACATTATACATATATAATATAATAATCATTAACTGTTAGTAAAATCAGAAACAATAAAACAACACAACACAAAGAATAATAAAAATGCATCGAGAGAAGTAAATGATTTGTCACATTTAAAGTATCATGGTTAACTCAAATATTGTACACTAAAGAAATGTACTGTAAAAATTCAAACCCAAATCTGTGCGTGTCCTCAAGTACAAAACACACCTTGTGACGCTGAACCAGGAAAAGAAATTGTTAAATCAGCTAGTTATCAGTCAAATACCTTATTTAACTCTCGGTCTTTTGTGATAAGAACTTTAAATACAATGTGTAGTCTCCAATAAACTCCAATTATAAATAGATTCTAACAGAAAAGGCAATAACAATGACAGTGTATGTGTAAACAATGTTACCTTTAGTGGTGATGGTATCATAAAGCTAACTTATCTTGATTTTTAACCCTGAGTTTTTCCTGCATATTCAAATGTCATGTTGCTGTGTGTGGAGTGTACACACTAGATACAACCCAAGCACTGTATTTAACTATAGCTGGATAGTGAGGAGTTAATCTGGATCGACAAACCAAATGCAGATTAAGCAGCCCAGACAGCTGACCACTGCTCTGTCCTAACTGACTGCATCTGCATCCATATTGGGTCGTTACATTGCCCTTGTACAGAGCTCAGATTAGTTGTTGAGCACCCAGGATTGATCATTTTCCAACTGTTTGTCCAGCAGCTCAGTTTTGTTTATTGTTGGCTGATGCTGTTAGGAGGTAAATTTGACTGTTAGACATTATACAAAGTATGAATAAAGCATCTATAAATAGAGTCTATTTAAATCTTTATTTATTAATTGTTTACTTTACATAATGTTTAAACATATTGCTAAAGAATTGACATGTTCATTAGTGGAGGTATTAAGAGTGGAGTTGGATACATAGCTGCAGTATTCAGGTGTCAGTAGCATTCCCCTCCACTGCCACACACACGTTTGTCTTACTATCCTTATGAGGACCCTCCATTGAATTAATTATTAATGCAGCAAATGAAAGCCATGCCTATACCTAAATCTAACCCTAAGCTTAACCTTTTTTTTTTTTTTTTTTTAGTTATAACTGATTTTATAAATTATTTACCTTTAGCTTTAATGAAAGTTGTCTGGTTGTGGAAGAAAGCAGAACATCTTTTCATTAGTCATTATGTGTGCATGGGAATGAGGGAATATGATGCATTACAGAAGTCTCTTTGAAAAAAAAAAACAGAGCTTCTGTGAAAACAGTTTACAAAATGTAAATGCCTGACTGTTACTACTTACATAAGTATAACCAGGTATAGGTATTTTTTTTTACAGAGGGATCAGTGCCCATTTTAGAGCTTTACCCAGAGAGCTGTAGCTGTGGGCTGCCCTGTTCTCCCCTCTTCTTTCTCTTTAACACATAGAGCCTCTTAAAATTAGCTCAGTGATTCCATGGGTGAAACATGGGAGATAATGCAGCTTTATAAACTCAGCAGTGGCCAGATGATGCCATCAGTCTGGAAGAACAGCCATTTAAACTGGACTGTGGGAGTGTGGATTCCTACAAGGGACTGAAAGAAGCAACTAGAAGGTAAGTGAGAACATTTTTTTTTTTTTTTGAGAACGGAGGTTGTTTTTTTCACAGAATTTGTTACTTACATTATAATAATATTTTGAAATTGCAAAACTGCCATGTCATTAATGCTATCTATGAATTCCATTTTGTGTTGTAAATAAATTATGTAAATATAGAGATACTCTGCACATATGTTGTTAAAAAAGCTGCACAGTTCAAAGAACCTTTTTGTGAACTCATGAAAAACATTTATAACATGTTTGCCATCAGCAGTTTTTGAAACGTGGCCTTAAGTGAAGGTGATACCTGAAGTGGACTCTACAATGGCAACAGGTGGAAGACAAACCCTTAAAAGTGGGCAAAAGAACAGAAATATTAAGCACCCAGATCACATCAAACCTCAGCCAAACATCACACAGGAGAGTAAGTGGAAATAATTATACAATCACTTCCTTTGATATAATGAGTTTTAGAGGGTATGTTAGGTGTGCGATGCTTATTTGTGTTGATGTACTACTTTTGTCACAGAGGATTTGGACAGCAAAATAATGGCTAGAGAGACACCTGAGAGGTGGAAATCCTCGGCATCTAGCATCTTCTACTCACTGGGAACAGAAAGGTTTTGCTTTGGTGGCCATGAGATCAGCATCCACGAATCATTTGACTCATATGGTGCCCTTATCTGGCCTGGGGTGAGAGCTGACACAAAACAAACACACATGACTGAAGTGACAGAAAGACGGGTTTGGTCCTTCTTAACATGATGGGAACTGGTTATAATGTGTGTTTAGGCAGTGGCTCTCTGCAGGTACCTGGAAGCAAATCACAAGCATGTCAGTCTGCTCGATAAGGCAGTACTGGAGCTAGGAGCAGGAACAGGACTAGTGTCCATCATGGCCTGTTTAATGGGTGAGTGAGGTAAAGATCCACTGAGGAAAATGTGGCAGAATTAGAAGCCTAGATTTAAAAAACATAATAGAAAAAAAATTTCAGGCACAATAAATTGGAAAATAAAATGGACCCCAAAGGCAGTACCAGGAATGAAATGCTTTTACAACCAATTTCTCCTTAAAACTTTTCTGAGCTGCGTTGTTTCTAGGTGCATGGGTGACAGCCACAGATCTGCCTGACATCGTGGACAATCTGAATTTCAATCTCTCACGCAACACACGGGGCCGCTGCAGATACACACCTCAGGTGGCCCAGCTGACCTGGGGGGAAGACCTGGACCATCATTTTCCCAGTTCTATCTATAACTATGACTACATCCTATGTGCAGATGTTCTCTATCATCACAACTGCCTGGATGAGCTGTTACTCACCATGAAGCACTTCTGCAAACGTGGAACAACCCTGCTCTGGGCCAACAAGGTCTGTACTAGATAGAAAATAAGATCAAAAAGACAGAAGTGGGTAGGAAGAAATGTGTACCTACTTAAAATATTAAGTTATCAGTAAAAGTTAAACCATATAATTCCATTAATCAACATACAGTAGGTTGCCACAGTCACTTCCTCCAAATAGCAAATGTGCTATGATCCAACATACAAATAAAAAATAAAACACAAACAGGCATCTGAGTGGTATACTGTGTAGTAACATCATACTAGCCTATGTATTATTTAATAATTTTGCTCATCAGATTTTTGTCTGATTTTGAATAGATCCGCTTCTCCTCAGACCTGAATTTCATTGAAAGTTTCAAGAAGGCCTTCAATACCACACTGCTAGTGGAAGTTCCAGATGAGATGATACGAATCTACCAGGCCATAGCACAAGAGTGAATTTGAGGAAAGACAGCAACTGAATTACAAAAAAAAAACTAGATTAAAAAGAAAACTCGCCTCTATAATTTGCAAAATAACATTTTAAAAATGTAAAAGTTGTAAAACTCAATTCTACTGAGAATCTGAGGCAAGACTTGAAAATTGCTGTCCACCAACATTCTACATCTAGTCTGACAAAGGTACAAATCCCAATTATGTCTATTTTAATTCCACTACAGAAGTTCACAGGGGTGAATACTTAAGCATGACACTGTATGATGAACTGTAGGTTTGTGTATATTTAAATTATCAGTCATAAAACATTACAAGACAGCTAAGAATTAATGGTATTTAATTTTAAGTTTAATTACTTACACTTATCTAATACCTTTTGTGTGCACAGCTTAAACAAAAAGCTCTGAATAAAAACAGTCGATTTATCAATAAACATGGCTATTTCATCAAAGTGCAAGCGTCTTACTATTGATTCCCATAGTTTAGCAAAGCTAACCTGCTTGCTTTAAAAAAAAAATCTTTAGAAGCTGAAGTAGTTGGCGAACCCAGATGGATTCCTGTTTTTAGTGAAGGTAACTTGAGGTTGTAAAAAACGAGATTCCATCAATATTTAAGCCACTTTAACATTACCAAGCGAATAAACAACCTGCATGCTTGTTTTGTACCCAATGAAAATAATGAAAAATTGGGCTCAATTCTTATTTCTCTTGTCTCTCTTAAATATGTTTTAGCACCCAAATGTTCAAGTTCCAAGGACAGGGTAGAGGGAGGCTGACAAATTGGACATAGTATAGTGCACATATGCTAGGTGTACCCAATAAAGTGGCCAATGTGTATATACATAGATGACAAAACACTTAGGCTGTAATTACAATTTTTATTAGATTGTATAAATAAACAGCACAACAGAAAACCAATGAAGGTCAATAGTACCCTTGTCTAAGTATCTTTTGCAGATACAACCTCATAGCTACCTGCATAATTACCACCAAAACTGCCATGATGTTATTTCATTCCTGAAAGTTTTTTCCATTAAAATTGTCTATCAGAGGGTTACCATGTCCTTGCACCATGTAATGTAGGTTTCACCCATGCTTTATAGGTTTACAGGTCAAGAGAGAGATCTTGGAGCTGCCCTGATAGTAAGCCAAAACCCAGTTTCTCCATAGCAGCTTTGCAGTGTGCCATTGCCCCTCTCCCGTTATTCTCGTGACATTGTTTTAGTGACCATCACGTTGGGATATAATACAAGGCTGGGATATAATCAGGTGAATTTTAATCTAATGAGGTCCAGATGGAACAATGTTCGATATGGTTACCTTTAAAATTGTCCTGTCTGGACTACATTAGATTAAAATTCAACCGATTTGTGTTACATAATATATAATATTGTGGGACTGTGAAGTGGTAAAAGCTTTAACACCACCCAAAACCAATATCTATGACATTCTCTCTTGGCTTACACCTGATTTAGAGGCCATTTTAAAGCTCACAGTGCCACCTTCAGGCAGCAAATACCAGGTCCAGGCTAGAAGAACAGCCACAAATGACATGAAGATTGCAGCACAAGGCTGGGATATGCAGTAAAGCCTGGTGGCTGGACGTTTACAGCATGACAGGATGTGGGCCTCCAAGCCTTCTTAGACATGACAAAAGACTGATAACAGGCATCATTTCATATTTCTATGCTGCTAGCTAAATTACAGTATGCAAAGATATGTTTTTGGAAATGAACCATGCTTTGGCAACTAGATTTCCTGACTAGGGAATTATTCAAAAAGCATTTCTCCTTTATTAGACACCAGAACCAATACACGCATAGAAAAATATATATAAAAGGTTTATTGTAATTAGTAATATTACATTAATGTCACCAATAAACACCTTGAGTTCAATGTTTTTAAAACATTATATTTTAATTTCCAAACTTATATTAGATTACAGAAAAGTTATTTTTGTGGAGTCAGTACAACATTTTTTTTTTTTTTTTTACATTTTCCAGGGGAGTCCAAAAAATATATATATACCTCATACTAGGATAATAATCATACATACTCCGTAGTGTTACTGACCTGGAGAGGAAATGAGAAACTAATCTTTAGAGGTTTGATTTCCTATAAATTTCAGTGGATAATAAAGTTTCTCTGATTTCCTGATGACTGTCAGTTGTAAAACACAAAGAGGGAACAACAGGAGAGGTTCACCTCTAAAACTCAAACAACAACAAAAAATGGCTGTTCAACGGAGCTCCCTACAACAGCTGCCCACAGAATAACAGGAAACCAAACGCGCTCACACACACACACACACACACACACACACACACACACACACACACACACACACACACACACACACACACACACAATCTACAAAAAAAAGCCATTAATTCCTCCAATCTTACAAAAAGTGTCCATACATCCAAAGACTTGCCCCGACGGGGCGAAATAGTAAGCTGGCTGTGCCGATTCTTTGCGCCTACAGTCTAGGAGGTGGCAGCCATCTGAATCTTCAGAATACACCAGCATGTTAAAAAAAAAAAACAAAAAAAAAAAAAACAATTGTTCAAAAGCAGATAGCCTAACTATGTTATGCAGAGGTCACACTACACGTTCTCCAACAGCAGACTGGTGTTTGGATGAGAGGGGGTTCTTTTGTAAGTCATGCTAATTCCAGCAGATGCTGGATGGCATAGTGCTGCAACTTCAAAGTCCCATAAAAGTCCCCCTTTTTTTTTTTTTTTTTTTTTTTTTTTTTGAAAACTAGAGCTATCAGGACCAAATATCTGCACTAGCACTGTGTTGTAATTTAACAGCCTAAGCCATACAGCAGAAAGGACTGGATGAAATCAACACACCTCTTTAAAGCCCATGCTTCTCAATGCCCTTCAAGATAAAAAGAGAGAGAGGGAAATTAAAGGTGTGCTAGTAGCAGACGGCGAGAGGAAGCTTGTGTGTATACAATAAACCCCACGAATATAGCTGTTGGAGGAAGTGTGGCCTGAGAGGGTTAGTCATCTTCGTCATTTTCATCATAGTCATCATCGTCGTCGTCATCGTCCATGTAAGAAACTGGGGTCTCGACCCGAGAACCACTGTAGTGTGAGTCATTGGAGCTGGAAGCCATTGTTCCATCTGCTCCACTTTCACTAAGGACAGAAGAAGAGCAGCAGATAAAAAGATTAACCTTCAAGTACTACCTGCACGGTTCTAAAACATGCAGCCATTCAGTCTAAACGTTCACAGAGTCTGGCAATTCATGAAGTCACACGTCTATTGGCTGCTATTTCCACAGAACACCATGAAGCAGAAAATCTGACCCACCTGCTGATATGATAGCGACTCCCATTGGCAGATGAAGTCCCTGTCATGTAGACGTTACTGATCGGACCCTGTGCCATTTCTGCATTACAAAAGAATCATTTGAGATACTCAACACCATCCCACCGCTTGGCCTGCACAGTGAATATTTTAGCAAAATGCAGTCAACTAAAATGTTTTCTGCACATTAAAATGCTTCAATAAATAATCCTCTTCACTTGCACAACACATTTGGCAGCTGCAAGGTATGCAAAGGTCTACAAAAAGACAGTAAACAAATATATAATTAAACTAGAAAGTAGCAAGTTTCAGTGAATTTCAAATTGGCAAACAGAAAGTACTCTGGAAAGACATCAGACACTGATGGACATTCACTTCAGCTTACCCTAGGGAAGCATAGGAATGTAGAACTGTGAATTTAGCACAGGTTTTTAAAATTAAATTATAAGTTGTCACAGTTTTTGACCACAGTTGGTGCAGTCATTAAACTTTTGCAGACATTAGGGCAATGATCTTAAGATCAAGTCTCATGACAATATGCAAATGTCTTACTGAGACACAGCCTATCATCCTGTTTGATGCATTTGCCAGTCTGATATGGGAGAACAGTTTTGAATATCAAAGTTCCTTGATGACACAGGTCTCAATATGGTGTAAGCTAAATTTGGTAAAGATTGGACAAAAGTTGGAGGAGGAGTAGCAAAAATGGCAGTTAGATGGAAGCATTTTTTGCATGTTATTCTAACTTTTGACTAGTAGGTGGCACTGTCACAAAATTTGTTGTATAGCCTCAGAGCATGGTCCTGAAAATGACTACCAAGAATTGTGTCAATGTGCAAGGTAGTTGCCGAGATACAGCTGCACTTCCTGTTTGGAAGATCAACATTCTTTTCATAACTTTTGTCTAGGTTGATCTGAATATGATGTATGCCAAATATGGTGTTGATTGGACATAATTTGAAGGTGGATTTTTTTTTTTTTGACAAAATCCAAGATGGTCAACAGGATGTACACTTGAATGTCAGATCATGGTGTGTGTACACTTCAGCATACCCTGGGTAATTATAGGAAAAAAATAACTGAATTTAGCACAATTCCTTCAGATGGCATAAGAAAAAAAAAAAGGTGTTACAGTTCTTGACCGCAAGGTGGCACAGTCAGAAAACGCATTTGTCAGCATGTTACAGTCTTGAATATCAAAATTCCTTTGATAACTTTTGTTCAGACAGGTCTCAAGATCATGTGAGCCAAATTTGGTGACGATTGGACAAAAGTTGGAGGAGGAGTAGCAAAAATGGCAGTTAGATGTAAGCATTTTTTTTTGTAGGTGGCGCTATCATGAAATGTGTTGCATAGACTCAGGCCATGGTCCTGAAGGTGCCTACCAAGTTTTGTGTCAGGGCACAAAGACGTGCTGAGCTACAGGCTCACTTCCTGTTTGGAAGTGTCGCTGTCAGATTCATTGGCCCATTATGGGCAAACCATTTAGAGTAATCAAAGTTCTTTTGATAACTTCTGTAAGGCTTACTCTGAAGAGGATATGTGCCAAATTTGGTGATGATTGGACAAACTTTGTAGGAGCACCAGCAAAATAAAACTTTTGTTTTGACAAAATCCAAGATGGCAAATATTGACATCATAGGGTGCATTGAACTCGTCTCGACCCAGGGAATCCAGGGATGCCTGGCTTTTACTGGCTTTTGGACACAGAGTTCAAAATGTTATGACCATGAATGTACTTCCAAATTAGACCAAAATTTGACCTGATGGTGGCACTAGCGCATTGGCAGTACTCTGCCCAAATTTGTTCAGAATGTTCCCTAGACCCTTCCCAAACAGTATGCCAAATTACACAACTTTTTTCCAGACAGTTCTATGGGCTGCCATGGACACGCTAGCCAGAAGAAAAAGAAAAGGTAGAATAACAACAATGATTTCACATCACCATCTTAAACACAAGTAGTTTGTTAGAGTTGTACTAACCTATAACAAATTAATGAAAAAAACAAAGTTATATCTCATCAAGCTCTGTGCATCCAAAGTTATGGGACACTGACCTGTGACATAAGGCTCCAGTGCTTTAGGCACCAGGCTCCTGGCAACTTTGAGGTCTTCAGCAGAGCACTTGCCAACCTCCAGGCCACATGCCATGCCCATGCGCTTCAATACCTCAATGTCATCATGGATCTCAAACATGCTGTCAAAGTTGAAGAGGTACTCAAACCTACAGAGGAGCAGAGGAGGAAGTTACGGTAAAAAACAAATCCTTTAAACCAACAATAAAAATGTCTCACTAATGGAACTAAATGTGAAATAATTATTTATTCAAAGCAAGTAAATGAATACAGCCAAAAAATTTTAACTGAGGTGGAAACAGAACATTAGTGTTTACTTGTCATTGGAGATGCTGCAGTCAATGACAGTTTTCTTGCTGGTGTTTATGATGATAAAGGGCAGGTGAATGACTGAATTTTCTGGTGGTGGTCTGTTTGTTTGCTGCTCTGTTTGGCGGTTACGTTGCACAAGGTTCTTAAACGCAATTTGCTAAACACACATTCAAAAGTACAGTGCATTAGTCTGAAGAATAACCACAAAACAGACATGACCAAGTTCCAGAGTTCACAAGTTACCTGTAAAATGAGTTCTTGGAGTTGTGACTGTTTTTGCTTGATTCTCTCTAAACGTCTTTGCCTTTCCACCTGGTAAAGAAAAAAGCAATGCTGAGGTACCTGTCAACTGCAGTGCAGCAACCACCTTCAACAGCTCAATTTTCATTTCATGCAAACTTGACTCAAATGTGTTTAGAGACATATTCAGTATGTCCTGACTGGTAGATAACTTCTGATGCTTTGTTGTCCTTGTGATCATATTTTAGTCTAGTTCTGCCAAGTAGCACTCTATATTAAGGGTAATTTTAATACAGAGCCTCCAGAAGGAAGTCAGCATGTTCTATATTAACGAGGTTCTGTTTGTCAGAATTCACACATTAATATTTATCTTAGGCCAATCTGCTTGGATTTCTGTATTCAGAAGCAGTAAAACAAGAATGTAAGTGTAGTATTTTTTATTTCTATCATTTCACTTTGGGCATTCAGTCTTTCTACTGCTTATCTTTAGTGCTTCATTCAGTACCCTGCTATGTAAGCCATTTTGGTCTTTCATGTGTGTCCTAGTTTGCATACATTAAATACTGTCAGACTTCATGAATGTTGACAAATTTGTCATTGTTCTTGTCCCTTTTGCCAGGTTTACATCTTTGTCTATTACATACACTCTATGGCCAAAAGTTTTTTTTTTGAACATCCCATTCCATATGTGGCCCCCCTTTGCTTCTATAATAATTTCTATAATAGCGAGAGCAGGCATTGATGTCAAATGGCAAGGCCTGGGGCACAAATGACGTTACAGTTCATCCCAAAGGTGCTCAGTGGGGTTGAGGTCAGGGCTTTGTGAAGGTCACTCGAGTTCTCCCACTCCAACCTTAGCCAACTACACCGATCAGCCATAATATTAAAACCATTTGACTAATATTGTGTAGGTCCCCATTGTGCCACCAAAACAGCTCTGACCGTTCAGGCATGGATTCCACAAGACCTCTGAAGGTGTGTTGTGGTATCTGGCACTAAGACGTTAGCAGCAGATCCTGTAAGTTGCGAGGTGGGGCCTCCACACAGACGCCCGATCAGATTGAGATTTGGGGAATTCGAAGGCCAAGTCAACACCTTGAACTCTTTGTCTGGTTTGAGGACAAATTTTTGCAGTGTGGCAGGGCGCATTATCCTGCTTAAAGAGGCCACTGCTATTAGGGTGGCCATGAAGGGGTGTACTTGGTCTGCAACAATGTTTAGGTAGGTGGGTACATGATAAAGTAACATCCAAATGAATACCAGGACCCAAGGTTTCCCAGCAGAACATAGTCCTGAGCATCACACTACCTCTGCTGGCTTGTGTTCTGCCCATGGTGCATCCCGGTGCCATCTCTTCCCCAGTTAAGCAACGCACATGCACCCGGCCGTCCTCATGATGTAAAAAAGAAAATGTGATTCATCAGACCAGGCCACCTTCTTCCATTGCTCTAAGGTCCAGTTCTGATGCTCACATGCCCATTGTAGGCGCTTTTGGTGGTGGACAATGGTCAGCATGGGCACTCAGACTGATCTGTGGCCTCGCAGCCCCATAAACAGCAAGCTGACCTTTGGGAAGGTATTAGCCACTTCATACTGGGAACACCCCATAAGATCTGCCGTTTTGGAGATACTCTGACTCAGTCATTTAGTCATCTCAAATGGCCCTTGTCAAACTCACTCAGATCCTTACGCTTACCCATTTCCTGCTTCTAACACATCAACTTTGAGAACTGAATGTTCACTTGCTGCCTAATATATCCCACCCCTTCACTTCACTTGTCAATAGTTTTTAATGTTATGGTTAATCTGTGTGTGTCTTAAAAGACCTTGCATTGTGAGCAGGGGTGCTGTCATGCTGGAACATGTTTAGGCCCCTTAGTTCCAGTGAACGGAAATTGTAAAGGTACAGCATACAAACACATCTTATACAATTATGTGCTTCCAACTTTGTGGCAACATTCTGGGGAGGACCCACATATGCGTGTGGTGGTCAGGTGTCCACAAACCTCAGGCCATATAGTGTATTTTGTGACAGCAATGATAAACAATCAAGCAACTGTTACACTGTCCACTGGTTACATTTGTGGAAAGTGCTTGTGGGGTAAACTGATCAGTCCATCCTGAGTTAAAGCACTGGCTGGGTGCTGCCTGAAGAACATGCTGGATGGGCTATGAGACCAAGTGCTTGGCTGAGGCAAGACTCTAACAAAATCACCCACCTCCAGATTCTGGCACTCCTGGGCTGAGTTGGTGGGAAGCCCAATCCACTTGATCTCCTTCTTCTCCTTTGAAATTATGTTCATGGCCATCAGCACATTGAGAGCGTCATATACACGCCGCCGAATATTCTTCTGATCATATACTTGCTGGAGAGGAAAAGAGTAGAGGATCAGAAATATAAATAGGATCATTATGTTTCCACAGATGATTATTGCTAGCTAAGTGTGATTTCCTCAGACAGTGAAATGCATGCTTTGATCAAGTTGTTGGACAATTACATGCCATAACAAATTAGACATAAACCAAATCAATTCAGTGTCTAATCAGATACCAGCTGACAAATTGTCTGTGCCACAGTTTTAATTGAATTTTTACATTTTGGGAGTGAACCAGAATATAGTACTTAACGTGTGGTTGAGACACATGTTAAACAAATACATTTCAGTTCAAGAAAACCTGTAGTTTTAGTATAGTAGGAAATGTCATTGAAAAAATGGTCCTCAAGAGTATAGTGAGGGTGGCAGTGGTGCCAGTGCAAATCTCTGGAACACTGGGCGTGAGGCAGGAATACGTCCTGGATGGGATGCCAGTCCATTGCAAGACATCATGCATACATTCACACACTTACGCATACCCAAGGCAATATAGAGTAGCCAGTCCACCTACTGGTCTGTTTTTGGGAGGTGAGAGAAAATAGCAGACTAATTATGATATGTCGGTCTCAATGAAGTCACGTTAAAAATCTCACCGCATCATTTGGGGAGATGTGGTTGTCACCAGAGCTGAATTCGGCCACCAGCTCATCTGCTACTTCATTGTACGTGGTAACACCCTTTTTCTGTACCTTTTCACACACCTTCATAGAAAAATGCCTCAGACCTTTCCCATTCTTTTCCCCCTTCTTACTTCTTTTCCTGTGGACACAGCATTAAAACGGCAACTTCATTAGCACATGACAATAACACTGTGAGGAATTTCCTGTACAACAGTAATACCACAAGCATTGCAGTAGCTTGTTTGATATGATGACAATTAACCAATCTTTTTCATGACATGAACCAATTCAAGGGACCCAGTGTAACAGAAGCACATCAATCATGGTTTAATAACTGAATTTAATAAATGCAAATAAGACAGCTTTGATGTCAACTCACCCTGAGGACCATGGAGAGGCATCAGGAGGTTGGCTCTGAGTGATGAACTGAGAGCTGGGTGTGTGAGGACTGTTCATTAGGAGCACGTTGGACCCACTTGGCCTCTGAGGTGTCCCAATAACCTGGACAGCATACAGAACATCTTAAAGTTCAAAATGGCTGCTTGACAAAAAGCTTGCTGTCAGAAACAGGAAGCTTATTCCTTTATGATACAAACGTTCCTCAGAATGCTGGACTGCTATCAAAGATCTGAAATTTACAGAGATTTCCCCATCATATACTGAGCATTGGTATCAGGGTCAATACAGCTCTGAAACAGTACAATGGTGTGGGTTCAGTTTTGACATCAGAATGTATGTGATATCGATTGACCCAATATCTTGCAGGTGAACAACATAAAGCCTGCAGACATCACATCTCATATCTTGCATAATGCGTCAACAAAATCTGGAGGGAGTCACCTCTGTATCTAATTACCATCAGCCAGTACTCAGTGCTCTTATATCAACATCGCTTTGAAAGTGGGAGAAATGGGATCAGTGCATCCCTTTGCAATTAATAATATTGCCCCAAGGACAGCATTATAAGCGGGAACTAAGATATGTGCTATGTGGGTTTATGTATTTTTGCATATGACCATTGTCTTACCATCTGAGGAGCAATGTTGACATTTGAAGGGCCCAGGGTTTTTGGCAAAAGTTGTTTTCCTACTGCAACTGACTGTGGATGTACAGTCACTAAAGACAAAACTCCTGAAAGAAAAAATTGATTTAAAAAAAATTATGTGAGAAATCCATTTTACTCACCACCTTTCCAAGCATTGAAGACCAGAAAACAATGCAACCCATACAACAAACAAACCACTTACAACTATAAGCACCCTTATTTTTTTAAAAGGCATGTCTCGCATTAGAGTCTGTCATGTTCCTTACCTTTACCTGGACTCAGATTCTGGTCAATGAAAACCTTCAACTCCCCATTGGCCTCAATCAGACCAGCCTGTTGGGAGGAAGAAACAGACTGATGACAACCACTGTTTCCCAGCAATGATGGAAGTCTTACACGTGCAACCAAAAGCAGAAATTAAACACTCACATCTTTGGCCATGATCCTTGGGGAAGAGGAGCAAAGGCTGGGTCTAACCAGAGAAGCAGAGCTGAATGTTCACACCAATGTACTCCTGCAAAAGAAAGTGCTTTTGGCACAAAAGTACATCATCAGTAAAGACAGCTTGGCTAAACGAACAAAGACTGGTATTTCTTATGAAAATGATATTATATGGGTTGGGCTGAGTGCATGCATCATGAAACCCATTTGGCCTTGCAACTTCTAGCTGGTCTTCAAACGAGGGGGCTGCATTACAGTAGGCCGCGGTTTGCTTTCAGTACTTCTGCCATTAACCTGTGCACGAACACGACTCGGCTCTATTCATATCACAAACGCGCAAAAAATCCGACCTGCAATATTTATGACTTTCAGTAAGAAAAAATAATAATAAACTATTTGCTTCACCGACTTAATCCAGGCACTCAATCCAAGCAGCAGTGCAGTGTAAAAGAGCACATGCTCGAATTATTTTCCATTGCTCTGCGCGTGCACAGTTAGCTAAAAGTTACTCAAACCATTCGGTGTGACTAAGTTCTGCTTGTTCGTGATCATTTGTTTTGCAAACAAATCAAGTGCCTCTCGTAGCCCTAGGTTTTTATGTTTATTTTATTGGGGGGGTGGGCACTTTCCGAAGTTTTAAACGTCTGTGCTGATGAGGTGCAAGATGCGAACTAATAACAATATTATGCATCTTTGTTCCAACCTGATCTAGAGGGGAAAAAACCGTCAACAACCAGGGCCAGACAGGAGGTACAATGTGGAGCATGCTAGCAGAGTTAGCCGGCCAGCTAGCTGCTCTGGAAACACGTTGTTTTGCAGCGAAAGCCTCATTTAAATGCACACAAAACGCGCTCGCTGTCGGTCATCCGCTCCAAAGCAGAACCCCGCTGCCCAAAGCCAAGCTCAGTGTACAGATCGGTGATTGATCGGCCATTAGAAAGTGAACTAGGCAAACTTTGCAGTGAACTTAACGCCTGAACACTGTCTTGAGCACCCTACCTTCTTGGGTCCTGGGGTTTTGTTGGCATAGCTCACTAGCTAGCTTAGCTTTAAGAATAGAGGAAGAGGAGGTCTGAAAGCCCCTCTCAAAACAGGAAACAATAATCCAATTACTACTCATATAAAAGTTTACAATTATTACTAAAATCTTGCTCCAGCAATCGATCGGCCAAAAGTTTTTCCCCCCACACAGACGAACAGTTCACTCCAGTCTCTGACCTCTTTATTTCTCCACAGCTAGCTGACTTGCATCAACAAAATGGATGCGAACCAGACAGCAAGACAGCAGCTGCTTACCGACAATCAACACTAATTTGTACAGATTAGACTCGTGAAGAGGGGGAAAAGACATTATTTAGAGCTAGTGTCACTGGTATTTGTAGGGAAAGTTAAAGAAATGCCTTGTGCTCGCCTTCAGTCTGTTTCTGTTAGCGAACGTTACTTACCTCGGAGCAGCCAAATACTGTAAATGTAGACCATATGAAGGTCGACGGGACTAAACTGTCTGAGAATAACTATGTTTCCTTAACGAAATAGCAGTTCATATTTGCTCTGGGGAGCTGTATCACGAAAGCAAAGAAGCAAAAAAAATGTCTCAGCCCCGTGCTTTTGCTAGGTCAGCCATTTTTACATGCTAAGCCAAGTGGTATTTCTCGACTGTTCATGTGTCACAGGCCTGATGATCAACCACTGATCCTCCTCATTTATACATTTCAGTTAGACATCCGTTCAATCAAACGGTTGCAAACACGAAGACGTGAACCTCGCAGAGACCTGGCCGGATATTAACATCTCTATTGTTGATTAGCCAGCGTGATAGAAGACGGAGAGAAAGAACTGGAAATCCATCAGATCTGGCGAGATCATGTTCAAGACACTGATCCCTGGTGCCGTTTTAACATCTTATACCTGTAAAAATAATAATAAGAAGAAGAATAACACACTGGTGCAACTAGTTATCTCTTTTTTGTTGTTGGTTATACAGCGACGAACACGGCGTCCTGGCTCGCCTGTGCAGGTTGTCTTTATGGGAGTCAGGAGAGCTAGCCGGCGACGCAAACGACTGTGCTTATTCTCTCTCTCTCTCTCTGAAGCTGGCGACAGCTAACTAGCCAGCAGTGAGCTAACTGGCAAACGCAGCTAGCCGTTTAGCTTACCAGCTAATGCTGATGAAAGATAACACGCTCTACCCAAGTGAGCGTACATGCCAATGTGCCTCAATTCCAGAAGTAAATGTACATCAATTTGTGCTGATGCTAAACCCGATGTGAAGTAGCTTACAGTTGACTGCATTCACGCTTTGTCCTCTGTGTTGTACCAGTAGCCCTGAATGAACCAAAGCGTATCTGGTGTACAAACTACTCCCTCTCCGGTCCAAGCGAAAACTGAGCTTGGCGGTGTCCACCACACGCCACAGCTGATTGGACAGCAGCACATGTGACGCTGCGGAATCGGTTTCCCAGAGCCCACGCCTTCAGCGCGATATGATTGGCTAATAATATACATTTCCGACGGTAGGAATCTCTTATTGGATGACTGTGTCAGGCTCCACCCACGTGTCTGCAAATCCGTCAAACTAACAGCAAAAGTCTGAGAAGTTAAAGACATTTTGCTCTATTTAAAAGAGGAAAGTCTACAGTCAATGACAAACCTGAGTTCATTAATTCATAGTTAAAATACCATAGGATAAGCAGTTTGGATATCAAAAGTATACATGATGTTTTAAAAACGCAGCACCATAGCAAGTTTTCATTAAAGTAGAGAAGAGAAGAGAGGTTTATTGTGATTCTAGCCATATACAAGTATACAGTAAAATGAAACAGCCTTCTCTAAGGCCTTGATGCAATATATTAGAGAAAAGTGGCAGCAGTGTGGCCCAAAAGAATCACCAGACATGTAGTGCGAATTAGTTAAACTTACAGACAAATAGACAAGATACAACACAATATGTACACAATGTACATGTAGACCTACTAAATACAACATAATAAATATAGTACAACACAACAGCTGTAACAGCTGCAAGCATTGCAGTGTGGAATGAACTTACAGTACATACAGTAAACAACAACAACAACAACACAGTGACTGGAATGGTGTTTGCGATGAATAAAGTCACCATAACAAACAACAGAAAAATGAATTGTCCAATTTTAACATTCAGTGACTTCCCTCACATTGTGTTCTCAAAAGAGATTATATTATAAAATCATTTAAAATAACTCTGTGACATGCAATTCTTTGTGGTTTGTTTGTAAAAGGGGAATGACAGCACAGTGTGATACACACAGCCTGTGAAAGAAAGATAACATTTTTCAGCTAATCACCACTCAGCCACATATCCTCTTTTAAACTTGTACAGGGTTCACTGTGCCATCATGCTGCTATTCCGCAGTGCCAAGGCACAGCCTAATTTCTAACTGAGTTTTCTGTTGTTTTTATGAACACTGAATTAATAACAAATACAAACAAATAACTAAAGAATTCCTGTTTGATTTATTTAACAAAATAAGTTGATATGGATAATGTGCGAGAAAGAAAAGGAGCAACCAGCTACGACACTGGCTACAAAGAAACGAATTATTAGCTAAACAAACATTTCAAGACAAATATACATACACACACACACACACATATACATATACACACAGGAACAGATGGAGCATGTGATAAAAGTACACAGTGCACATTTTGCTCATTTATGGGACGTAGGACACTGACTCAGCTACCTCGTGATACTCCACTTAATCATAATAGATGTAATGCTTGTATTTCTGATCTTGTAGTGCGACTTTCGGGTTTAAAAACTACAATTCCCGGCAGGTTGCAGATTCAGTGCGCATGCGCGGTGCTCCTCTGGCGCATTCCCCCTGATGTTCACGCGCAGCCGTATATGGGGACTAACAATTTGGTCAAACAGCGGGTGATAAAAATGGTAGGTGATTTGGAAATGACAAAACGCTCATATTTGCCGCCGCTGTGAGCGGAAACAGAAGGTGTCCGAGGCGTGTAGTTGTAGCGCCACTCAAACGAGTTTTCGTCCGCCTCCTCCAAACATTAGTGCAGATCTGTTGTGAGCAGGAAGGTCAGTTGTTGATATTGGAGTCCGCTGTCGCCCTGCACGTACCTTTCCCTTTTTGGCGTGTAGTGTACACTAGCTAGCAACCACTCGTTTATAGAGGCTGGTCAGCGACGACAGCCAGGCTGTTGGGTTTCGGTAGACTAAACCAGTCCTACTTGCGCGTGGTGTTCTGAAGGGGGAAAGTGAGCGTTACTCCAGAACAGTGTAGTGCTGTTTCCGCAGTCGTCAACCAGACCAGCTGAAGAAGGCTGTTTACTGTAGCTATATACTTACAGCATATAACTCTCTTTTACTGTAGTAGTGCATGTCTACATCTAAACCACCAGGTTGTCGTTTTTATCCCTGTCTCATGTATTGTAGAAGTAGTCTTACCTAATATCTTGTTCTGCAGTTAAATATATAATATATGGCTGCAGAACAGTTTTTTTTTTTTTGCAGTTGGGTGCCCCGCGCTCAGGGGTCTGTCAGCTCATATTACTACCACATGCTGCTTTAGCAAGCCTGCCACACTTCAGTGTATGTCTTCTGATAGGAAACTAACAAATCTTTACGCTTGCTTCATGTCTGTTTTAACTTGTGTGTTTTGATGATAACCCTGGTGTCTCATTAACACCAGTTCCTGTTTATGTCTTTCATACGTCTCCTAACTGTCCGGCCTCTCTGAGTTTCTTGATGTGGGTATTTTTGTTTCTTGCTTGTCTCTGTTTGTACACACTGTTGACTGTCCTGCTCCGTGTGTCGATGTGTGTGACTGAGAGCTTCTCCTCTGTGCCTGTTCAGCATAAGCTGAAATCTTCGCAGAAGGACAAAGTACGACAGTTCATGTCCTTCACACAAGCAGGGGAGAAGACAGCTGTGTACTGTCTCACTCAGAATGACTGGAAACTAGAGGTGGCCACTGACAACTACTTCCAAAACCCGGATCTGTACTTCAAGGAATCCATGAAAACCTCAGTAGACCGGAAGAAGCTGGAGCAGCTCTACAACAGATACAAAGGCAAGTTCACAAGTTCTTGTTGTGTATGCTGTGAGTAGGGGCCTGTATGTTTACCTCTCCCAAGTATGACTGGTATGTGGCAATGGCTATGCACGATATTGCTTAATACAAGTTAATGTCCTATGTTTATATAAGCCTAAATGTAAGATATTGTTCCTCTCAGATCCTCAGGATGAGAATAAGATTGGGATTGACGGTATCCAACAGTTTTGCGATGACCTCACCCTGGATCCGGCCAGCATAAGCGTTCTGGTAGTAGCATGGAAATTCAGAGCAGCAACGCAGTGCGAGTTCAGCAAAAAGGAGTTCCTTGATGGCATGACTGAACTAGGGTTTGTTTCAATGTAATCAAATGGTCTTCTGACCCCCACAAACACCATAGCCAGTATAATTATTGTTTTATCTCTTTAAACTGATATTTCACTCTAAGACACCATCAGGTTCAGTAACTTGTTCATCAGACAAAAATATAGATGATGATGCTAGTTTGTGTTGTGAAAACTGTTTTTGTTGTGTACACGTCCAGGAGTAGTTTTGTCAAAGCACAAAAAATACAGCACAGTTGCATTGTGATGACTCATGTTCCTTCGGGCTAAAATGTCATATAAAGCATTTACATTTATGATTACTGAAGATGCTTTTAGTTGGATTTGAGAAAAACATGGCTTCTTTCTACTTGCCTGTAGATGTGACAGTCCAGAGAAACTCCGCAGTCTGCTTCCTCGATTGGAACAGGAACTGAAAGACAGTGGAAAGTTTAAGGACTTCTACCAGTTTACATTTAATTTTGCAAAGAATCCTGGGCAGAAAGGTTTAGGTAATGGTAGAGATGGGGCATAGAATAAAAAATGCAACTGCTATTTATACGTGACTAAGATAAATAAATTTATTTGCTAATTGCTTTGGATTTTAGAGTTGGAGATGGCAGTCGCTTACTGGAACCTAGTTCTAACAGGCCGTTTCAAGTTTCTTGACCTCTGGAATACATTTTTATTGGTAAGTTTTCTGAGTTTAGATCATTTTTGTGCCTAACAAAGTAGAATTTTACTGATAACATTTCAATGAATTCAACTGTATAAAAAAAACAAAACAAACATTTTTAAAGAATGAGAGTTTCACTGCTAAGGAAATCTGCTGCAGAAATACCCTGAGTTTTTCCCTCTAAACAGGAACACCATAAGAGATCTATTCCCAGGGATACCTGGAACCTGCTTCTAGATTTTGGCAACATGATTGCAGATGACATGTCAAACTATGATGAGGAAGGTGAGCATGGTTGTTTAACCCTAGACTCTTCAGACCCTCTTTCATGACCCCAAAACAGAGTTAACATTAGTTCACCTTGACCTTCAATGACATTTATTAATATGAGAACCTTTGACTCGCTATTATATGTCAGAAGTACTCTGAAGTGAATTATGATTGGAGTCTATAATTGTTAATATACCCATTCATACAACATAAACCATGATATAGATCTTTATTTGGGGTAGTGACCTAATTTTGGCAAAAGATGAACTACAGGGAATTTTATGACTACTTTTAATAGAGAAATGAAGAAAATAAAATGAGGGGAAGTTTATCATTATTTTATGAACACAATATTGGGGTCTTTGGGGTCAGTATTGGGGTTTTTACTGAGCATATAAAAGCCATAGCAACACAACATGAGGGTTATTACACTTTCCATGTTAAGATAATTGTAATTCTCAATTTAATGGTGAAAATGTTAGGTTGTTTTTATGTTAGATTTTGAAAATAATTTTAAGAAAGCTGAGAGTAATCTCTTGAACATTGTGGACTTGTTACATTGTTGACGAACATCTTTATTTTAGGAGCATGGCCAGTCCTAATAGATGACTTTGTGGAATTTGCTCGGCCGATCGTGACTGGATCAAAGCACAAAAGTGTATAGATCTGGCAGTTTGACACTATGGGCCTGTGTTGCCTCACTGACTTCAGCTTTTTTTAAAAAAAAAAAAAAAAAAAAGACTTGTATGAAACACATACAAAAAGGAAAACATGGAGAAACACTTGAACCCGGCGGGCTTGATGAAGAGAAAAGGGGATAGAAGGGACTCAAACCTTCAAGCAATACAAAGAAGAAAACACGCAGGTGAAGGTCCGATATTCAAGATTTCTTTTAGAGCTGTCACATGCACAATGTCAGCTGCTGCTGCTGCTGCTGGCAAACTAATCCTGTCCAGAGACCCTGAGGGATTCTGGAGGATCTCTGCAAATCCCGTACCTCATTCTCATTGCAGACAATTACACACTTGCACACTTCCCCCATTCACGTACACAAATCATAGAAAACTACAAGAGTATGAGACGAAATGTGGTTCAAGAGCCCCTTTTCCAGCATGCGTACCTCCTGTAGGACTTGACAAGATGAGTAGATGAGATGCACTTTTAAACCCAGAGCCCCATGGACAGAGCAACATGCAGCTCATGCCACCAGCACACTTGTTGCCATTGTAAAATACTGTAGCGGTATGTACAGAAATAAATATTATAAATAAACAATATTTTATAAAGTATAAAAGAACCATTTATTAATATGTGTGGAGGATAAATTGTGTAAATGAACTAATTAACTAGTCAATGCATCAATAATATGATTTCATTTTCGACCACATAATACACTAATGTCTGCTGTCTTGCAGACTCTGTTGTGAAAGAATGCCATTCAGTGTTTCTCAATTTTGTTTACCAGATGCCAGGATTATGTTATAAAATAAATTATTGCCTCTAAGTATATCTGGATTGCTTTTATTTTTAGTACTTCACACAGTTGGTATTCAGAAAGACTGCTTATTTTATGCCCTATGTGCCATTTTACATAGGAAACAACAATATTTAGACAATAACAATTAGCTGTAATAAATATGTCGTTATTTGTTTCAGTGTCTTCTGGACAATATGCCTGTTTGCAGGTTTCTTAGTATTAAAGTATTGAAGACCAAGGTTAGAGTTGTGCTATTGAGTGACCAGTGCAGCAGGTAGCGTTACCACCTTATAGCTCCAGGGTCCTGAGCTTGTGTTATTGTGGTGTGTGGGGTTTGTCCACTGGGGCTTCCTCAGGGTTGTCTGGTTTCCTCCCACCGCACAAAACATGCTAGTAGGTGAATTGGCTACACCAAATTACAATTATGTGCAAGTATGTGTGTGCATAGTGCCCTGAGATGGACCAATATGGCGTCCAGAGTGTATTCCGACCTTGCACCATGTGTTACTGGATCCACCACAGCCGGTACCCTGAAGTTGAAGTAAGGAAGGAAGGAAAGAATGACTTTGCCAACACAGATACGCTACTGTGCAAAAATCTTAGGCACATGTAAAGAAATGCTTTAGAAGATGCCTTCAAAAATAATGAAATTAAATGTTTCTACATTAAAAAAATACTATGAAGTACTTTAAACAAGTAATAAATGAAACAAAGTCAATATTTGGTGTGATGATCCTTTGCTTTTTTTTTCAAAAAAGTAGTCTCAGGTACAATGTGTGCAGTTTTATAAGGAAATGAGCATCTTGCAGAAGCAGCCACAGTTCTTCTGGAGACTTTGATTGTCGCACTTGTATCTCAATTTTGCAGTAAAATCCAGGAGCTTTTATTACATTTTTTGTCTGAAAAGTGATCACTTATGTAATATGCTGCTTTCTTTACTGACATACAAACATTTTTCTGTAAAATTTAATTTTGTGCTGGAAAACTAATGTTTGGAAATCTAAAATGTTTTTGTACTGACTCGATAATGTAGAAGTCATAAAATAAAAATCTATGGCAAAGTTTACTAAAAAAAAAAAAGGGTGCCTACTTTGCACAGTACTGTATCTTTAGAAATTTAAAATTTTTTAAAAAGGCCTGACTAGACACTGACAGTGTTTTCTTTGCTTAGTGAAATACTCCCCTTACATGCAGGTGTCTGAAATACGGAAAGAAAAGGTCGTAGTGTGTGCACTATATGACCAAAAGTATGTGGACACCTGACCGTCACACCCATATATGCTTTTTGAAAATGCCTCTCCAGATTTCATCCCACCATGTTTATAATAACCCTCACTCGTCTGGGAAGGCTTTCTGCCAGATTTTGGAGTGTGGCTGTGGGGATTTTCCCATTCAGCCGCAAGAGCATTAGTGAGGTCAGGCACTGATGTCAGGTGATGAGGCCTGGCATACAATCAGCATTCCAGTTCATCCCAGAGGTGTTCAGTGGGGTTGAGGTCAGGGTTCTGTGTAGGACACTCAAGTTCTTCCACATCAGCCTTGACACACCATGTCTTCAAAGACCTTGGTTTGTGCGAAGGAGTATTGGCATGCTGGAACAGGTTTGGGCCCCTTAGTGCCAGTGAAGGGAAATTTTAATGCTACAGCATACAGAGACATCCTATACAATTATGTGCTTCAAACTTTGTAGCAACAGTCAAAGGAAGACCCACATATGGGTGTGGAAAGGTCAGATGTCCACATTTGGCCATGTAGTGTACATTTTTAGAACATAAATAATATTTCTCTCTGAAACAAATAATAACACAACTTCACCACTAGATGGAAGCAATACAATTGTAGCAGTAACCTGTTAAACCCACATTGTGGGTCGTCTCACCAAAATTTTGACGGCAAGTATAAAATGCATCATGTGAAATGGCATCAGCATTATTTCTGCCTGTACAGTTTATAGCTTTAACTGCTGACTCCCGACTCAGTGTAGTGAAGAACACTGGACCCGTCGGTTTACTATGTTTACAATTAATTTGGTTTTTACATGCATAACATTGTCTATTGAGTGTTCACATTGAGTAAAAACAGCTGCCCAAACCCCAAACTCTGTCCTTAACTTTTCCTCTTAATAATATAACAAGCCGATAGGACTAATTCATAAAGCCTAAACGTCTAAAAGTCACTTTTGACGAAATATTTACAAATAAAGGTTTGTCAGTAAAATAATGTGACATTTTAATCATTATAACTGAAAAACAACAGACCGTTTCTGGTTTATGAGCTGCCCCAAAGTGTTTTTTTTCTTTCTTCATTTGTTTCTGTACTAATCGAGTGTATATTTATAGATAGGACCTTTTCCTGAAGTCTTGGTGTTTCTGGGGAATTTGTCGGCGTTACACCAAGTTTATGCTAACCGCGGGTTTTGGTCTTTATTTGAGGAGCTAAACTTAGCTAAAAGAGAGTGGTACATTTTCATTCTTAACAACGTAAATAAGTAGAATGTCACTTTGTTGTATTTAATAAACCCGACAATCGCCATGAATCTAGACAGACTCCGGAAGCGTGTACGGCACTACATCGATCAGGTAAAAGAAGCGCAGATGGCTGGATATCTCCTGTTTTAGCCGCTAAGACAGCTAAGCTGCTAGCTAGTAACTGACTTGTGTAGGTAGCACGTTTAATAAAAGTTGTCATATGTTACAAGGATGCTGTGAGTGAGTGCAGCATACAAACAAATGTATCTAAACCCTATGTTCTTCATGGGTTCTTTTTCAAACAGATAAACACATCTTTGAAGCCAGCTAGCATTTATGTGGCTAGCTAGATTGCTAAGGCGTTGCTCATAATTGAGTTTATTTAGCAAAGTGATAACTGTCTAGTTCATTTATGCATCAATGTGTAGTTTAGTTTCATAACATTACTGAAAACAGTAATTTCATATTGTTGCTTTGAGATGTCTAAACATACTTTTAGACATTTCTTTCTCCCCAGAATTCTTCTACATTAAAGTTTAAATGTGTTTATTATTACTTTTGCAGCAACAATATCAAAGTGCTCTCTTTTGGGCTGACAAAGTAGCGTCTTTATCACATGGTGAGTGTCCGTTTTTTTTGTTTTTTTTTTGTATTAAGCTACATTACCCACTATGCTCCATTAACCTACAGATTAGTTCAACCTGTAGGATGCTAACTTATTTTTCATGTTTATTCCTATCAGAGGATCCTCAAGATATTTACTGGCTAGCACAGTGCCTTTATCTTACATCCCAGTACCACCGAGCCTCTCATGCTCTAAGGTCTCGCAAACTTGACAAGGTAAGAGCTGTTATTTGCTATTTGTGTGTTGATTTTGCCACCAGCCATTTAAATCAGTTTGTCAAAATGACAACCCTATTGGATGGAATGTTATTTATGGCTGGCATACACCTTATTGTTATTTATTTATGTTATTTATGGCCGGCAACAGTTATCACCAATGTTATAATGCTGGTTAAGGCATAAGTTGTCGTATGTCCATCACGTCTGAAATTTGTGTTATGTTTTTTGCTTCATAGTTATATGGAGCCTGCCAGTATCTTGCTGCAAGGTGCCATGTGAGTATGACAAGATATTTAGACTGAACGTACACTATATGGCCAAAAGTATACGGAAATCTGTCCATCACATCCATATGTGAGCCTTTCAGCTGTTGCCACAAAGTTCGCTGTACGCTGTAACATTATAATTTCCCTTCACTGGAGCTAAGATGCCTGAACCTGTTCCAACAGGACAATGCTCCTGTGCACAAAGTGAGGTCCATTAATACATGCTTTGTCAAGGTTGGTGTTGAAGAACTCGAGTGGCCTGCACAGAGCCCTGATCTCAACACCACTGAACACCTTTGGGATGAATTGAAACACTGACTGCACCCCAGGCCTCCTCACTCTACATCAGTGCCTGACTTCACTAATGCTCTTGTAGCTGAATGAGCAGAAATCCCCACAGCCATGCTCCAAAATCTAGTGGAAATCTTTCCCAGAACAGTGGAGGTTATGATAACAGCAAAGGGAGACTAAATATGGAATGGGATGTTCAACAAGCACATATCAGTGTGGTGGTCAGGTGTCCGCAAACCCTTGGCCATATAGTGTACATGTTGTCCAATTTTAGTTGTTAGATATTACATACTTGGTCAAGCAAGTATCAGTATCAGGGTGAGGCAATATATTGTTCACTTTCTCACTAACGTGTTCATTTTTTTTTCTTACAGTATGCTGCCAAAGAGTATCAGCAGGCCCTTGACATACTGGACATAGAAGAGCCAGCAAGTAAAAAGTTACTGGATAAGGGGCTAAAGGAGGAGAGTGGCACCAGAGAAACCACCAAAGAATGGGAAATGTCACCAGCATCTGTGAGCTCCTCTCCTCTTCTTATGAATATTTAAAGCTGCAGTGTATGAAATGTAAAGAATAAAACACAATAGGGTCTGATGTTGTAGGAAAATGATCAGTGTTGGGGTTTTATTCTTCTAATACCACATCAATTGGCAAAGAATTTCATACTTTATTTATTAAAGAACATGTCATACTTTTTAACCATTTATGGTTATATTTAAGGTTGTGAAACAATACCAAGAAGTTAGTTCCTGTTATCTTAAGCTTATCCTCTTTTCATTCTCTTGAAAATAATAAGAAATTGAAACTAAAAAACCAGGATGTTACCAAGAAACATCTGTCCTGAATACTTTCCAATTCCACAGAATGTACTGACTGTTACAAAGCACTGACACTGAGACTGCTTCTGTAAATGTTAAATAATGTCTCCTTACAGAAAGCATTACAATTACACATTTTTTTTTAAATTCTGTATTCGGTTTGGCTTTTATTGCTCACAGTAACCTGTCTCCATCCTGTCTCCAGACTCAATAACACCAGAGCTAAAATGGTTAATATTTGAAGGCCTTAGGAGCTTCAGTGGTTCTGACTCCCTGTAGTTTTTGCTCTCAGATCAGCAGTTCTATCTGCCTCCTACGGGGGAAGATCTATGATGCTATGGACAACAGACCTCTAGCCACATCCAGCTACAAAGAGGCCTTGAAACTGGATGTCTACTGCTTTGAAGCCTTTGACCTTTTAACATCCCATCACATGCTAACTGCTCAAGAGGGTGAGACAGAGTCTCGCTAATCACATTTTATTTTTTTTATATTTTTACGCTGGCTGCAGTGTAATAATCTTCTTGTATTTAAATCACTCAGCCATAGAAACATTTCAGTGGTGTGAAATCATTTTTCCTTCTGTCCTTTCACTGCAGAAAGGGACTTCTTGGATTCTCTTCCTTTTAGCCAACAATGTACTGAGGAGGAAGAGGAGCTGCTACGTTTTCTCTATGAAAATAAGTTAAAGAAGGTGAAAAGGTTTTTCATTTTCTTTTTGATGTTATTTTGATGTTATTTCATCAGTTTGAACAAAAACATTCCAGTTTCTAAATACTGATTCAGGTATTTCTCTGCATCACTCTGCCAGTATAACAAGCCTAGTGAAATAGTGGTACCCGACATAGTGAATGGTCTTCAGGACAACTTGGATGTAGTCGTCTCACTCGCAGAGCGACATTATTACAACTGTGACTTTAAGATGTGCTACACACTAACGTCTATGTAAGTAAGCTTGCTTTAGTCAGTTAGTCCTTTCTATAAGGGTTGTTTTAATGTCATGTTTCCTGTCAAAATTAGTAGATATTTCAGTTATTCAAACTGATGAAAACATATTTTATGTTCAAGTTTCTTTAACTCCAGTTTTATAAAAGGACAAATCTTTGATATGAATAATTGCTATTGTGCAACAAATCACTTGTCTAAAAATGTCACACATCCTCAAGCTACTTAGAAATGACTGTTTAGCTTCTGGAGATTTCAAATACAGTGCTGGCATCAAGTAAACAGCAGTTTTTTTTCCCCCCTTTTCATTCAATTAAAATTAAGTTTTTGCTAGAAATTATTATGCCAGAAGATCTGGCAGTGTTCTGGATTCTTGTGTTGCATAATGACATCACCTAAACACTTTAATAGTTACTTTTAAATTAGTGTTGCCCCGAAACAGTACTGGTTTGAAATGCTGGATTGGTATCAGACTGGATCAGATATTTTCTAATCTGATTTACTGGCAGATTCTGTGTAGTGAATATAGTTAATTTGTCGGGCACAGAGTGCTTAACTACCTGCAGTGGGCAGCAATGCTTCATAATGACTAAGGCAGTAAAAATATAATTGAACGTTTATTTATTTGCTTGCTTGCTTACCCGCTTCATCAAATGCACTGTAGATTGATTCGAAGCCTAGTGGCAATCAACAAAACATAAAATCTCCTAGAAACTGTAATCATTTGTGCAATCAAGGGCTCACACTCCTCTACCACAAACATCACACACGATCTGATAAACAAGTGTGAAATTATGTGTGGAGATTAATTTCTATGCCCTGCTTTGAGTGTGTTTTACCCTTTTTTTTTCGTGTTCACTGAGTGCTTATCCTATGTTTATACCCAGGGTAATGGTCAAAGACCCATTTCATGCTAATTGTTTACCAGTGCACATTGGAACCCTAGTGGAGCTGAGTAAAGCAAATGGTAGGACAGTGAATTACCTCATTTTACTCTTCTGCATGAAAATCTTTTACATCGTAAGTTTAATTTCCTTTTATCTCTGCAGAATTGTTTTATCTCTCTCATAAGCTGGTGGATTTATACCCCAATAACCCAGTGAGTGCAGTCTTTGAATGATGTCACTCATGCATGCAGTACACTGTTCATTTGTTTTCGATTTCCTAATTTTCTGCATTGTATTTGTTGTCTAGGTCTCATGGTTTGCTGTTGGATGTTACTATCTGATGGTTGGGCATAAAAATGAACATGCACGGCGGTACCTTAGGTAAGACCAAGGGTGTCAAACTCACATTCTACCTGCCACTTCAGCATATTTATGAACCCTTGATTTGCCATAAATTAAGGCCATTTGTTTAAAAAAAAAAAACTTTTTTATTGACCATCAATAACCTAGGTTCTGTTAGTAGAGTATGACATTTCTAGGAAACAAAATGGCCACCATGTATGCGCATGTATCGTCACTTCGCTACAGCTCTGCTGTGAATTCTAGCTAGTGTGAAAGTGCTGATAATGAAAAGTCCTGATGAGCTGTTAATCAGTGTGATGTTTTGTTTGGGTTGTAGTAAGGCCACTACACTGGAGCGCACATATGGGCCAGCATGGATAGCATATGGTCATTCATTTGCAGTGGAAAGTGAGCATGACCAGGCCATGGCAGCTTACTTCACAGCCGCCCAGCTAATGAAAGGGTAAGTACACCTGCAGTTATAGACACATGTTTCGGGTTATTACAATGCACTGTATAATTCCCATTATATGCTGATTTGCAAAACAAGCATGTGTATATTGACTGTTCCCCTACAAGGTGTCACTTACCCATGCTGTATATCGGTCTGGAGTATGGCCTCACCAACAACCCGAAGCTAGCAGAGCGCTTTTTTAGCCAGGCTCTGAGCATCGCTCCAGAGGATCCATTCGTCATCCACGAGGTTGCTGTGGTGGCCTTCCAGAATGGAGAGTAAGTGGGCTTTGTTACAGACACATGAAGCTAATCGAGTTGTGTGGTGTTTATCTGTTATATGGCTTTGACATTGCTGATTTACCAGTTGTACTGTTTCAGCTGGAAGACGGCGGAGAAGTTGTTTATAGATGCACTGGAGAAGATCAAGGCTATTGGCAATGAGGTACTTACCCAGTCATTCTGTGAGAGAATTTTGTCTGGATTCTTGAAATGACTTTTTTTGGGGCAGTTGTGGCTCAGTGGATAAGGCTGCTGGTGAGAAGGTTACAAGTTCAAATCCTGACAAACTGCCACTATTGGGTCCTTTGAACAAGACTCTTAACTCTCACTTTGGTTAAAAGTGTCATTCCTATGAATAAATGTAAGGGATAATATTGATTTTCTCAATAACATTTAACTTTGTTTGAAAAGTATACTATGATGTAAATGTTGGACCCTGTCGTTGATTAAACATATTTCCTCTTTTCTCTAGGTCACAGTGGACAAATGGGAGCCATTGTTAAACAATCTAGGTCATGTGTGTCGAAAGCTAAAGTAAGTTAAATGCCAAAACTGCTGTGTCACAGTGTTTTTTTTTTTGTCCTTCTGTGTTATCCCTAAACAACATTTTAAATATCTACTGGAAAATCTTTTTTTTTTTAATTATTATTATTTTTTTAATTTTTTATATTGTCTCAGTAATGCATAATTACTTTGTCACTGCTAATTCAACTGTGTTTACAAACCCTTAGAGTGGTGCTGCTCTTATTTTGCAGAATATCTCATCAATAGGCTGCATTATCTCTAAGCACCCCATACAAAGCTGCTCTAACTAGGAAATTACCTGAAAAGGACAGGCTTCAAAAATTATCCAGAGTGCTAGTGTTTAATGAAGAGCTTTCAGAAGCAGTGGGCACACTGAATCCCTTTTCTGCTGTTTATTCTTTGTGCGTCTGTAGTCCTCCTTCTGTCTCTCTGCATAAATAGTGTATTGTACTGCATAAATAGTCTATATTGTCATTACAGTGCACAATGAATTATTCATTTCCACTTGCCATTCATACTTGGAGACCATGCTCTTCACATTTTCTCCAAGTGTTTATTTTGGAATGAGGTGTTCTGAGGCTTTTTGCAGACAGGTAGATGGTGATCGTTGTTCAGAACACAGTAAAAGAAAGAAGAACTGAAGTCAAATATCACTGTTATAAAATAAATACTTTCGCCTCATTCTCTTTAAAGGAAAAAAGTATAAATGAACAATTGTCAACAATGTATTCACTCATCATAGCTATATACAGGTGGAAAAATTAGAATATCGTGCAAAAGTTCATTTATTTCAGTAATGCAACTTAAAAGGTGAAACTAATATGAGATAGAC
>CM074949.1:12585945-12598142 GCA_037577455.1 Pangasius macronema
TTACAAACTACCCCCCTAATTTTTTTTTTAAATTTTGAAATATATTTTTATTTCTTGAACTAATTCAAGTAATAAAAGTCCATAAAAAAAAATGCATGCAGTAGAGGGTTAAACTTTTGATCAGCTGATGAACAGCCTGTTTAAGTTTAAATGCAGTTTTCAATAAATTGAAATCTCTATTTTTTGTCTCTTGCTCCTTTCTCTTCTTTTGACATTTTGAAGCAGTTCTTACAACCTGGTTATGATCCACCAGCGCGAAGTATGAATGCTTGGAATGTTTCACCCGGTCTTAAGATTTTGTTCAGGAATGTATATGAGCACAGTAAGGACACTTTTATGCTTTTGTTTTTTTATTCAATTTGTTTTTTTATTCAATTTTTTTATAAATACAGAGAATTCGGGAGGAAAAAAGGGAAGAGAGGAGACGCCGCGAACTTGAGAAGAAACGGCAAAGGGAAGAGGAGAAAAGGAAACGGCGAGAAGAGGAGAGGCGAAAGCGGAAAGAGGCAGAGAAGCAGAAGAAACTCTCCGAAAAGGATATCAAAATCAAGGTCTAACCACTTCCTCTTTCAGATTCTTCATTTTAATGTTTACCAGCAAGGCTATTTTGTCAGCAAGGCTCACTGAAAATCACTGAATTGTAGTTTTATTAATAATCCTGATGTTTCTGTAGCTTTTGAAGAAATGTGACAGGGATGATGAGGTGGAATCAGACAGACTGAAAGACAAAGGAGACAGTGGAGAGACGGAGAGGAACAAGTGGGAGAAATCCGCAGGCCACACCAAGGGAAAGGAACCTAAAGACAAGTGTGAAACGTTTTCATGCTGTATATTTGAATAGATGTGTAAATGTGATTCTCCTTTGAGCTTTCAGTCACACCATTTTAAGAGCTGGAGTGAGAATGTTTGTGCTTTTGTGGGTTTCTACTCTACAGTAGAGTTCAGCTGGAGAGTGATAAGGAGCAGCGGGATGGCCACAGCCGCCGACAGAGAGATAAAGACCAGAGGGGCCGAGAAGAGGAGCGGAAGCGGCAACGGCATCACTATGAATTTGATAAGTTCATGCGCCGCAAGGAGGAGACCAAATGGGGCAAAGGTTACTGTCACGATCGGGCAAAGAAAGATGGCCACCACCATGGCTACTCCTACTGCCCTGAGATGGGGGACAAGTCAAGCAAGGAGGACCGGGATGACATGGGGAGCAGGAAGGAACGTATTCGTAATAAGGTGAGCAAGAGCTGATAGAACATCAGTGACTCAACCACAGTCTATGTACTGCAAACAGCAGGCTCTAGTGCTATCAGTGTATGATTAATCTACTCAGCGTTTAGCAAAAAAATGTAAGAAACTTCATTAGGTTAATCATTAAGGACATCACCTTACATTACTTAAGGACACATCACATTATTTAAGGACAACACAAGCACATGCCATAGCATTGTGAGCATAAACCAAGAATATTCATCAGTCTGTTTACTCAACACTCAGCCATGTAGTACAGACAATGTTACAGCCATTAGCAGAGGTTTCCTTTAGACTTTTCATCACAGACATTGTCTTGAAGTTTCATTATTTCAGTGGGTTTGCAATACAAATCCTCCTCCCTCCTGGGGTTTGTATCGCAGCCTAGGCTTGTGTTGTGAATGCTGATGTGCTGTCGAGGCAGTTAGCTGTGAATTTAGCTGTTGGCAATTTTGGGCTGATGATTGATGGAAGGCAACATGTCTCTCAGTCTGTATTAGTGCATCAGGAGAAAAGGACCTCCCAGTCTGAGGGGCCAGACCAGATAGGAGGGGCTCTGCCAGCCAAGGTACAGCTAGCCTTTGAGCCTTTCTACCCAAGGGGAGGGGATACCACACTGATGTACGCTGGGAGGCCCCACACCTTACCATGCTAGGCCTCGTTGTTGACAGCAAATGCCACAACATGTTAGTAATAAGGTTTCTGAAAACTGGCAAAAGCCATTCCAATTTGGAACCAAGCACAAGACCAAAACCATCCATTTTTAATTTTCATACATTCAATTCATATAATTATATAATCTCAGAATATTATAGAGCTTTTGCTGTCAAAAACATATCGTGTGCTATTCTAAAGTTTAAATACATTGGTAGGACACTGATCAGAGCCAGAGAGTATTTCTATTCTGGTAAATTAGGGCTTTGTGAAGGGCTTACTGCAGTCACAGAGAAATAAAATGTGAGTCCCTTGCTCTTGTCTTCTGTGTCTCAATATTGTCTCGGGAACAGGACCGACCTGCCATGCAGCTGTACCAGCCAGGAGCTCGTAACCGTAAACGCATGGGGTCTGGGAACAAAGGCTTTGACTTCAGCCGGCTCTCTCCGGAGCCAAGCACTGAACCCTGCTATGAGCTGACCATAGGAACAGGCTCTGAGAAGAGTGGAGATGAGTGACAGAAAAAGCACCTTCACCTCCAGGCAAGAGGCAGAGTAGTATGGCCAGAGAATAAACCTTCCTGATCATGTTCTTGATATGCTCTGTCCTTATTTCCATTTCCGTGTCAGCAGTATATTCAAACCCATAGATTATGTTAATGTTAATGTGAAGATTCTTCTGTATGTTTGAGTTTCACGTCAAAGAACACTGCCTCACTGGATTCACATTTTTCTACATTTTCACAACATAGGCACTTATCAGATGTTGTTTGTTGACCTCCACTCTACAATCACATGCCTCATCATTTACAGAGGACATATTTATATGCCTTTTTTAGTGAATCATATAGAATCCATAACATGTGAGAGTTTATGGATAGTGTAGTACAGATAGTGTACAGATTTTACTGTAAAAATCATAAGCAAATGTTGTGAAATGCATATTTTTAATATATGAATTGTATGTTTCTTTTGTGCAACTGCAGAATAGGTTCAAAAGGGAAACTAATAAAATGTATGTGTGCATATGCACATTACTTCTTTTATCTTGGATGTAAAAAGCAGTTACCCAACTTAATAATTCAGCATGTACCTCTTAATTTTAGACAATAATAATACTAAAATACTAATGCCTGCTTTTTATATATTAAACTGACATTTGGGCTTTTTGTACTCTTGTAGTACTCCTAAATTGAGCCTAACCCATAATATTTATTATAACAAATAAGCAACATTTCACCTGAGAGCCAAGAAGTACACATTTTGGCTTTGATTAAAAGCTATGGAGAATGACTAAATTGAATTTTACTCAGATCTATGTAAAATGTCATCAGAACATCAATCCTGCTTTTTATATGGTTGTATAATTGATGGCAATCTTGTTTTACATGCCTCAGTTACACGCCATTTCTTTGCTAAAGATTACAAGGTTCTTTTGCTCTCATTTGAAAGACCATGAAAACGAAGCCTTTTCACATAAATAGTTACATTACAATGCATTTTGATGGAATTATTAATATTGTTTGTCTAAAATAAAATTTCACATTGTAGACAGAACAGTGCATCTATTTGTTTAAAAATACTTTAATAACATGAGAACTGATTTCAGATCAAGTATCAGTACTGGCACAGACATTTCATACACAGTGAAGAAGTACACTCAACAATGAACCAACTGTCAGTAGGCATGTTTTTGCATACAGAGCTCACCCCAACACCAAACCTTTATTTTTTTTCCTGTCATTGACATAAACCTTATATTCAGAATGATGATACTTCTATTTTATTAGTATTCAAGGTCAGGAACATGCCAGTCATGAAAAACAGTACACTGCAAAGAATGACAAATATTTTGAATATAGTGGAATTTATCTAGTATTCCCTATTAGAATGTTACAGTAAACCAAATGTAAAATTATTAAACCTATTTCTAGACATTTCTACTAATTTCAAGCTTTACATTTTCTTATTTTATTGGCAGATAATTTTGCTACTTTCTAGAAATAAGTGCTTAAAATTAGCAAAATTCTCTGCCATAGAACAAGACTATTTCAGGCTTGAAATTAGCAAAAAATCCCCCAAAAAAACAGTCTAGTTTATCATAATCTTATAATAGGAAATACTAGATAAAATTGACTATGTTCAAGATATATTCACTTGCTAAGATGTCATTTTTGCAGTATGTATAACCATGGTGATCTTTGTGAGCTCTTCTAGTCTGACAGGTAGTATGCAATAAAGGTTTACAAGATCGCAAGATTTACTCTAGAAAATAAATGGATTAATCCGAGAGATAAAGACCATTTTAATAATCAAATTGTTGTAAAATGACAGTAATGGTTCTCATCATCAAAGGAGTGGTTGTGTATCAGCAGTCATAACAACCCTTGCCCTTCCTTTGCTGTTATCTACTTCTCATCTTTGATGATGCACAATATAATAATGTGGTGGTGCAAGTTACATCCTGTCTATGAGAAGCCCAGTTATGCAGTTCTACTAGGGCTGACTCAAGTCTCAACTAACTGCACGCAGCGAAACACAGTTGTAACAGGACATGAATGAAAAACGTTAACTGATTTACCAAACCTATATACTCAACAGTAAGAATGAAAAATGGGTCTTGGTTAATGACTTTCACTCAACACTATACATTAAATCCAAACAGATTTACCAATACACAGGATTAATTCATATTACTTAGTGGTGTACTTAGTGCCAACAAACCACAATTAAATGACTATTCAAATTCAAAATTAAAATCGTTGTATTTATTGAATCTGAGCATTTCTAGTAGTTTAGTACCACAATACTGCTGCTATTTATGTCAGTATATGCCGTAATAGATGTCCGACAATAACAGTTGGTTGAATTTTCATAACAGGAAACACATTCTATATAGAATCTCATGATAGAGATAAACAAGTGTCTGTCACTTGTTTATCTCTCACCTCTGCTTCCCATAAATATTTCAGTTTTGATGAAGCAAAGAAATTTGATCTGGCTCATTCTGAAGCTGACAAAATGATACTTGATTGCTGTGTATTCTAAAATGCCGCTGTACAGAGTCCAACACTAAAGTCATGCAGCAATTTTTAAATGGCAAAATAATTGAAAACTATACAGAGGTACATTTTAGAACAACTAAGCCTGACCACGTATCTTCATTTACCATGAAAAAGAATGAAGCTATTCTACTTTCTTTATAGTCAGTGTTTACCTATCACACACACTGCTTTACCCACAAGAGTTCAACGTTAAGAATATCGTGAGAGTGGGTACTTTCAGAATTATATATGCCACATTTTACCTAGTAATGATTTGACTGCTGCCTCATTGCCGCCTGCACAGCTAACATATCTGTGGCCTCTTTTTTTTTCTTTCTTTCTTTTTTTTTTCTTTTTACAGATATATTTTACAAATACATAGCACTCTCTCAACATCGTGGACGTGACATCGCATGGAGCAAGATTTTGGAACGTGACACAATTTTAATAAAATTTACACCAAATACATAGTTTATGTATTATTATACATAGTGTTAGTAATGTGATGTGTCTGAAATGGCAGAGTGATCTGCCTAGCTAATTGCTGTGGGGAAATCAATGTAACAGCTACAATATGTACTAAGAATAAACTAAGAATGATTAAGAATCTAAAGCAACTCCAACATCAGCTTTATTGATGACATTCTTCTGTGGCTTGAAACACAGAAATATGGTCAAAACCTGCTGTTGTGACTAGATAAATAGATAGTTCTGATACATCAATGGTGATACATCACTGACACTGCACACTGACTAGACTTCAAGATTTTCTAGGAAACTTTCCTACTAAGAACAAGCATAAAACCACTTTGTAAATGTCTGGTTACTGATATATATAGAGAGAGAGAGGCTAGTGCACAGGGTGGTGCACCCCATCAACCACAGAAGTTAGCAAGGCACTATGGTAAGATAAATGTACTATAATTCAGTAAGCATCATATGCAGTGACATATACTGTACATGTAAAAAAAAATGGCAGCTTTTTTTCAAGGGCCTCAAGTCTTATGTCGTCTAGCAGTATTAAGATTCAAAAGCTTTGTAACGTACATGAAAACAATATGAATTTGATTTTTTTCCATTTCACAATAAAATGAAATGAGATTGACAACAGAAATAAAATAAATAAATAAAAATAATAAAACGCCTGACAAATAAAACAACAAATAAAACACTTGACAACAGAAGTAGTTCCAAGTACTTCTGTTTTGGTGCAGACGATGTCTCAAAGCCATCTGCTGATGGTAGAAAGTCTGGTATGTGCACGTTATGGTTAGTGTGGCGTGTCTTCCTTTCCCACATCCTCACTCACCTTTGTGTGCAGTTAAAAGAACCTTTACTTCAACATCATATTTAATAATCAAGTGCTGCAATAAAAATGAAAGTGGGTTTAATTGTTATAGTGACATCACATTAAAGGACATAGTTATTCCACAAAAACAAAATAAAATTAACATAAAAGATTCTTCTTAGGAGGTTCCATCCATGCTGCACCATACCCTGCACAGTTTATAACATTTCATCCTCAAACAAAATAAACTGCTGTGTTGTATTGGTGAATTGAACAGTATCATCTCTTCACTCTTCACTTTCTTACTTCATGCATACATTTTGGCCTAAACTGTGAATTTGAGAACTCTGAAATGACGCACTTCCCCTCTCTGCTAACAGACAGATCTTAGAACAAGTTGTTTCCTGAAAGTAACAGTCATATAGCACACAAGCGGCTGTACTACACGTGGGAGCCTACATGTGCTCAGTTAGGTAAGTGCGTTGGAAGCCATTTTCAGCCACAAACACACAGACAGTTTGCAAACCTGATCTGTTAATTTGCAAAGGATTCATGAAAAAGTGTAAACAATTTGTTATCAAGTCAATGTGGTGTTCTTAATTCTTTATACTAAGGAATAGAGTAAGCGAAGGGGATTGTGTTTTGATATGTGAATTGTGCTGCAGAAAGAGTATTGGTAACATGTTGTGTAAATCATAACAACTGTGTGGAAAACAATGCCCCAGCTTGTTTTTGTTTTGTGGTTCCCCTCTCATACATGAAAGAAATGTGATATACTGAGGCTATCACCTTTTTAATCACAAAAGCAAGTCATTTTAGTCTTCCCTCGGAACCACAGTGAAACACAAATAAGCAAATCTAAAGACAGTTATGGTAATACAACTNNNCTACTACTTCTACTACTTCTACTACGACTACGGTCAAAAAAGGGAAATCTCAGCAGGTGTCTTTTAAATAAAGGAAGTGTTATCTATTATGTAGTAAGAATGTCTAGAAATATGTTTATTGAACTTATTTGTTTTAATTATATTTTTTTTGCAATGTACTGATACTAAATGTATATACAGTGGAGTCCAAAAGTCAACTTTATGCAAAACCTTATGATCCATGTTAGAGCAAATCCATCAGTGTGTAATCTGAACGCATGCTTCAATAGGAGGAGGAATATGATTCATGGATAATCTGGCCTTTTGTAAAAAGGAGTTAACCTGGTCGATGTCACAAATTTAACTAGTGACCTAGAAATTGATTATTTGATTATTGAATAGTCAGGATGTTGCATATTTCCTTTTTTCTGTTTTGGAATTTTCAAAATTCTAAAACTTTGTTTATTTCCAGTTAAAAAGTTTTTTTAATCCCAGATTTTCAGTGTGTTCTCAGACGTTTGGACCCCACTGTATGTTGTCTCAGTGTCTGCCCTGTATGAAACCTTGTACCTCCATAGATGCTTGCCTGTGTTTGGAAATAACTACCACAAAAAACAATTCATATGACAGACGCAAACCAATTTTAAATTATTTAATTTGAAAACTTATCTTTATACTGGTGGAGTTCAGTCTAAAGACAATCAGCAAGCTAAGCCATGGCCAGGAACAGGGGTTTGTGCTGATAAATAAATGCATGAATAATTCATTTATACAGTTTATTTGTATATACTAAATGTCCCTATAATTGCACTATATTTTTAATAATATAATAAAAAATAAGATCATAAAACACAGGAAGATCCTAGACAATATAAAACCATGCAGACTAGATATATATTTTATATGAGCAGTATAACAAAAAGCACATATGAAACCTCTGTCTTTTCCGTGAAAGAAAAATCAGTGCAAAAAAAATCAGTGCAGAAGAAGCAGATGCAAGAACATTTCTGCATGCTATAAAGCATACATCAGTGCTATTACTAACAGATGTTAGTGCATGGATTGACATAATATTAAGCTTACAAATAAGCTGAGATTTCCTTAATGCATGAGCAATTTGCATTGCAAGATTAAGCATAACCTCATATCGTGAGAATTTCAACCAACACTTTGGCACATCCTGTATGTATACTTCTCTGCACTTCAACATCAAGATGCATCTGCTGGAAGTGTGAACTTAGTGTGTGAAGGAAGCTGTGAAAAACACTGTGATTTTTTTTTTTTATGATAAAATGTTACACATGATTAGGCTTCATACAGTAAAACAAGTGCAGAAGTTAGGTGGGAATTGTGTCTAACTTAGTTAGCTGTTGAACTACAATACTTACATATTGACATTGCCTGGCATACATAAGCATACATATGTTCAGAGACATTGCGGATGTTGTTCACAAGTAAGTTGTAATGAGGTGAAATGTCATCGCTCTTTTTTTGTCTCTCTGTACAGGGGAGAAAAATAACCTCAAACATGTCTCAGAGTGTCAATAGCAGCAGTATAGATAATAAGACCCTGTCTATACTTCAAACCAAATGGACTAGTGACCTTATATCAGCCGTCTATGTCATCGTGACCCTGGTGAACCTCTGTGGTAATGGCCTTTCCATGTGGCTGCTGTTGTTCCGCACCTACCCGAAGACCCCTTCCATCATCTTTATGATCAATCTCACCATCACTGACCTGTTACTGGGCTTAGCGCTTCCTTTCCAGATAATGTACCAAGTGCAAGGCTACAACTGGACGCTGGGCTCCAGCATGTGCAATGTACTCACAGTCACCTTCTTTGTTAACATGTATTGTTCCATTTTGACAATGACGGCTATCAGCGTTGACCGCTATATGGGTATTGTGAAACCTATGCGCTTCAGACGGGGAAATGTGAAGATCAGGAATGCAATTTTTGCATGCATGGCTATGTGGGCTGTAGTTCTGGCAGTTCTCAGCCCATTGGAGAAGACGGATCTGACGTATAAAGTGCAAGAGCTCAACATCACCACTTGCTTTGACATTCTAAAGAAGGACATGCTCCCATCACTCGCACACTGGGCAGCCTTCCTGTTTGCCATGTTTGGCGTGCTGTTCCTCTGTCCCTTCATCATAACGGTGTACTGCTACATCAGGATCATCTGTGCTCTCATCAAAAATTCCAAAAGCGACCAGAAAGGGCGTGCTGTGCGCCTGGCCTTTATTGTCTTGTTTGTGTTTATTTTCTGTTTTGCACCGAACAACATATTACTCTTGGCCCACACAGTCACAAAGCTTTACTTTAACAAATCTCTCTACATGTACTATAAGCTGTCTCTGTCACTTAGCTGCATCAACAGCTGCCTGGATCCATTCATCTACTATTTAGCCTCAAAGGATTTCCGTCGAAAGATGAGACAGATGTTGAGGCTGCAAAACCTCAGCACAGTGGATATGGAAATGAGTGAAGGTCGCAGAGAAAGTTTCCATTCTGTTCGCACAGGTTCTATTGGAAAATCAGATGCTAAGCACATAGAAAAACCCATTAGTCGGGTCAATTCAGTCATATAGTTTTCAAAATGTTATGTATGATTATGCACCCACTTTTACTTCTCATGTTTTTTGTTCAGTTTTCACTGTCTTTAAGTCTGAAGAGGAAGCCAGCATGCTCATGTGATATTTCTAATGAAATTCCACATTTGTGCAGTGATCCTTCCTTCCTCATTGTAGATAGTCCTTTTAACCATGCTTTTATATCTGATATTTAAACAGGGTGTTCTATGTATTTTTGTAGCATTTGCATATTTTTCCTCTCATTCCCTGGGGCCACTCTGTCTATACAAGATGACTGCCACTGATATTAACTATATTGCAATTATTTGGAAGTTTTGTCCCTACATTTTTAAATATTTTGTTATGCACAATTCCATGAATATTGTTTGATTAACATGCACTTTTAAGGCTCTCTGGGATTTGTATTGTAGCTAGTTAGATTTATTTACACGCTTTAGTTAATTTTCTTTTAAAGCTCATTATATTATGTCAACAAATGTGTTTTTGGATAACACTGCATATTGATTACTTTTTACCCCATATGATGCAGTATCATGTTGCTCATTTAAATAAAGCATTTTTTTCCTAAAGTAGTTCATACTAGCCTGTGCATGTAACAAGGTTAGCCCACCAACTGTCGTTATGCAAATAAGGGAAACGTCATCTTGTTTTGGTCCAGGATACTGCATTGTGTTTGTAATTGCCCATCAGTTGAGGAATGTCATATGTGTGTGTGTGTATATATATATATATAAAACATATTTTGACACTTTCTATGTGTAGTCATTGTCTTGCACATTGCTTGCTTTAGCACTGGAAATGTGACACTTGTTTTGCATTGCATCCTGTACAAGCCACATGGTGGGGACACACCCATGTGTACAGTCACCATACAGAAGTGTGAAAAACACACACTAGTATTAAAAAAAGCATGAATAATCTCAGAAGACATGATGTTTCTAGACTTAATTCTGATACATGACATCTATTTGAATGATTTGAATGATTTTTAACAGCTGGTTTGGGTGGCATGCTGCCCTGCTATTTGCTTATGCAAATCTAGTCCAAAAGTCTGAGACCACTAGTGAAAATGCTTCTGTTTGGCATTCTTTTTCAATTTAACACAAAGGCTTTCATTACAAATGATATTACCACCAATAACTTGGATGAAAATTGGAATCTTTGAAACATTTACATGAATTTTTGAGTATTTGGTTTTTCCTCCTTTTGCTTCAGTGACCATGTGCACTCCAGCTGACACAGACTCCACAACTTTATGATCCATGTTAGAGCAAATCCATCAGTGTGTAATCTGAACACAGGCTTCCATAGGAGGAATAAGATTCATGGATTATCTGGCCTTTTGTAAAAGGGAGTTAACCTGGTCAGTGTCACAAATTTAAACAGCAACCTAGAAACTGTGCAACATGATAATTATTGAAATAGTCAGGATGTTGCACATTTCCTTTTTTTTGTTTTAGAAATTTCTGAATTCTAAAACTTTCTGTTTATTTCCAGTTTTATTATTAATTTTTTTTAATGATTTTCAATGTGGACCCCACTGTATGTTGTCTCAGTGTATCCCCTGTATGTAGCCTCCTACCTCTGTAGATGCTTATCTGTGATTATGAAAAAACTACCACAAAATCCAACTCTTGCATCAAACCAAAGTGACTTACAGAAATACTTCAGTCTAAAGACAATCAGAAGGCTAAGCCATGGCCAGGAACAGGGGTTTGTGCTGACAAATAAATGCATGAGTAATTAATTTATACAGTTCATTTGTATATACTAAATGTCCTGCTAAATAACTATAATACATGCCTGTCACATTAGGTAAAGAAGCATTAGTAACAAGTTATAAATAAACCATATAGACTAGATATATATTTTATATGAGCGGTATAACAAAAAGCACATATGAAACCTCAGTCTTTTCCATGAAAGGAAAATCAGTGCAAAAAATCAGTGCAGAAGAAGCAGATGCAAGAACATTTCTGCATGCTATAAAGCATACATCAGTGCTATTATTATCAGATATTAGTGCATGGATTGACATAGAATTAAGCTTTCAGATAAGATGAGATTTTCTTAATGCATGAGCAAGTTGCATATTAACCTCATATCGTGAGAATCTCAACCAACACTTCGGCACATCCTGTATCTATTCTACTATTTATACTATTTATACTTGTACTAGAGATTGAGGCTACAGCATTAACAACTGGTACAACTATATTTGAAGCCACTATCCAAGAGACCCTTTAGGCTGATAACATTTGTTTCAGTGTCTTTTTGGCTTCTGCATTTAACCACTTTGGCTTCTGGCGTTTGAATATTTAAATTAAGCGTTTCTTTTTCATTAATTAAATCTTGAAAGAACCTGAACCAGAATGTCAGAAATGGTTTCAAGCCTGTTTATAAAGTAAGTAAGTAGCTGTTGTTATTTAAAACACATACTAAACATATTGTTTATATATATATATATATATATATATATATATATATATATATATATATATATATATA
>CM074949.1:12613566-12635656 GCA_037577455.1 Pangasius macronema
CTTCGATCACATCTTGATTGTTTTATTTCACATCCATTGTGGTGGTGTATAAAGGCAAAATCACAAAAACTCTGTCACTGGACCTAACTGTGTGTGTGTGTGTGTGTGTGTGTGTGTGTGTGTGTGTGTGTGTGTGTGTGTGTGTGTGTATATATATTCTTTAAAATAGTAATGATTCTCTGAAACGCTTCCTGTTATATTTCGTTTTATTCTTTCTCTTGTGAACAGAATCAGTACAGTAATCTGGAAACATCTTGACAGTTGTTGCATTGCTTCTCTGCAAGCAGGCCTACTTGGAAGTGAATTCCTTATCAGCTAACTATCAATCACTCCTCAAGAGGCAAGCAGAAAAAGTCACATGTTTCACAAGTGTCAGTTCCACTCTTCCTTTAGTTGATCTGCTTTGCCTCACTGGTCAGTTAAGAGCCCACTGAAGAATTTAATGTGCATTTTAGCCCAAAGGTAAAATCTCCCACATATATTTAACACTCCAGAACCAGATAGACCTGCATTGCATGTACCTTAGTGATAAAAATCTTTGATAAAGATTGCCCCAAAAATTCCAAGGCAGAGAGAGGAAACAGTGGCTGGTGTGGTTTTGTTCGACAAACATGTTTTTATCAAAAAAAAAAAAAAAAAAAGCTAGCTTCTAGGTGCCTCTGACCACATATACAAATGCCAGAGAGATTGCTATGATGACCTAAATGCGCGATTAACCAATTGTGAACTGGTCAAAAATAAAGTTGCACTGCTAGCGTCATAACACAGTACTGATAATATTATTTGAACATTCTCACTAACCGTCAGTTTGCGCTTCAGGAAATGTTTACTTCAGGAAATGAAGTAAAGCCACATTAATGCTCAGTTAATGAAAACGTTTTTGTGACATAAGAGAAACGTTAAATTACATTACACTAATTGTGTTTGGGTTATGAATGAATGTAAATAAAAATGTCAGTAATTTTTTATTTACTTGCATGGCAAAATACATATTTATTCAATGTCTTCTTGTTTGAGGTTTTTGATGCAACGCACTGACCAACGCCTCCTGATGATGGACTCTACCTCCACCTTCATGCCCATTTCACTGATTCTCTCTCTCTCTCTCTCTCTCTCTCTCTCTCTCTCTCTCTCTCTCTCTGCCAACTATATCAATAAATTGCCCAACATCAGAAGGCACTGAAGAACAACTAAAAGATGATATGCATCTCCTGCTGCTCCCATGGCAGCCATGTTGACTTTTCTGCAGAGTTTCTTTGATCCTGCGACGCTTTGATTCACGTTTCACTCGCCCTTTTAGCTAAACATATCATTGGAATTTTACTCTTTGTCCTGACAGGCCTTGTCTTTCCTCGACACAACACCCCTTCCCAGAGGAGGCTCGTATAACATAGCTGGTGTGGAATTGAGCATTTCTTAAAGAGTTCTCCTGGTTCTTTGAGCCTGCCTCCCCTTTTCACTCTCTGTCTTGCCATTTCCTGACTGGACAAGGCATTTCAACTATAAAACCGTACTTCAAGGTGATTACATGTTGATTGGACAAAATGGAAGCCAAGTCTTTTACACACTGATTTAAAAAATAGCTGTGGGTAGAACGTTCCTGAAGGTAGAGTAAAGTATGCCTGTAAAGTCACTGATTATCCATAAGTGATATCTTAGCCACTCTGAGACCCATGACACAAACCTATTCATTAAGCTTTAATTACTTTTTAATTACTTTTAAGTTACAAGTTAAATATTTCACAATCAGTCATTGAGTACGCCATTAACGGATTTAGTTTAGCCATATTTATAGATCAATAGCTTAATTAGCTAATGATTAGCTTGAGTAATACTGTGGCTTAGCAGTTAAGACTTTGGGCTATTGATCGGAAGGGTAAATTTTGAACCTCTGCACCACCAAACATCTGCCGTTGGGCCCCTGATCCAAACTCTTACCCATCAACTACTCAATATTGATCACATTGAATAAAAGCATCCATCAAATGTATAAATAGATGTACAAGAATAAATGTAAATGTAAATTCTATGAAGAAACCTACTTATCAGCTTATGGTTACTGTAATAACTAGCAGTCAGTAAAGCAATAATAATAAATAATAATAAGCTAAACTAAAACAGTTAACAATGGTTCTGTTAAATAATACGTTGTTTAGTTGAAATTAATGAATAAATGGTTATTATATCAATAACCAGTTACATATAATTAAATATATTGCCAAACATTTTTTAAGATTGATGCTGTGTGCATGTAAACAAAAAAACAAAGCATGTAAAAAGAATGCGCTCCATAAGATCAACATTGTATTAGGCAAATTTGGATTGTTGCAGTGTCTGCCACTGTCTGATCGTAATTCAGCTAAATATTTGTGATATGTCAGATACGAGCTCCACTTATATTCAGTGAGTACTCTTGTACCGTAGGGAAGAAAACACAGGCATGGCAGTTGTTTCTGAGAAACATATTACCCTGGATCTTTGAAAAACTATAGAAATATCTGCAGGCATTATGGTGATGAATGGCATATAGTACAATAACGCGGCAGTATTGCAATAACACAGTAGAGTATTAGTACAATAACAGCAGCATTTAGTGAAATTATTTAGCATTTAAATGTGAAAAATTAATATGAATTGCTATATTACCATCTTATATAAATCTCACATTTTTGTATGTATACATGATGATGTATATTTCATGATGTTTGGTGACAAAATTCATGAGATGACACACTTCAAAACCCAACATCTTACTAAGCACATGGCATATGACTGGCTTTGGCGCAGCCATTTCATTCCATGTGGTTGTAATGAGTCACACGTTGCCGCTGCAATTCTCAGTATTGTACAGTAAAGAAAAAAATCACTAAAGTAATTTTTTAAATGTGAAGCTGTGTAACTCCACAACACAGGAAACAGGTTTACCATTGTAGGAGTTAACTGAACCTTTCTATTGCTTAAACCCATGCACTAGCTTGCACTAAGATCAGAAAAAGATTTTTGTGAAAGTTCAAGTATTTGAAAACCTCAGAGCTTGCAGTAGGACATGGAGAGAGGTGCACAATAATGACTTCCAGCTCCAGATCTGGAACTGCTTAGCTGTAGTTGACGAGCCTCGATTAGCAGGATGTACCATTGCATAGATACGCTGCACCACTAAAGAAAAATCAGCCTTTCTATTTCTGGGGGAGAAGAGAATGTTTCCAATGAAACTCGGTAGCTTTCTTCCAGTGAATCAAAAAAAGAACAAAACTCAGAGGCAGGATTCTTTTCTCTTTTTCCCCCCATCAAAATTTTTCAGATGCTGAAAAGATTAGAGTGGCATAACTTTCAGAAATGACACAGAAGATGACACTTGTGACACAAATCTAAAAAATACTTTACTGATGTGCAGTTCCATATCTTTGCAGCTTTCTAGTGTATTTCTGTTTAACATTTTTCCAATATTCATATGAAAAACATAACCTGGTTGGTTTTCTCAGATGCCCACATCACCCTCTTGTGGTGAGCAGCTATTATATGATATGAGCCTGAATTTTTACATGATATGAGCCTGAAAATGCAAATGAAACATTTACTCTGACTCTGACAGTAGATTGTGCTGTAGTTACTTTGTACTGTAGTTACTGAGACAGATAAGTATTGTTATTGGAAATCAAGACTGATGAAGGATGAAGACAGATGAAGGAAGATGAGCAATCAGTGATACAGTATATGCAAAGGTCACGTTAATAAATTAATACAAAGGTAGTTCCCCATATAGAGGATGTACCTTTAAACTACCAAATAAACACTTTATTTTAGCACAACTAACTAACTAACTAACTAACTAACTAACTAACTAAGTATTGTTTATCAAAAACCTTTTCCTAGTGAAAATTATACAGATAGAATTGTTAAGTTAAAAAAACATTTAATATTTATTTCTCATTTTTATACACACATTTACATATTTAATACCTATCATATGGAGTACTATATCATATGACCCAATTGATATTTATGTTAAAAAGGGATCCTGATTATTCTCAGGGGAAAATTATTTCTTTCATAATATAACCTTCTTTTGATCCAAAGGCGTATTTGGGAACATCCCTGTTTTGTTTCTTAGGAATTCTTTAGATCTAAATTGTAAAAAATTCTCACAGTGGATTTAAAAATGAATTTGGTATATTTTTTCAGTTATGACAGCTATAAAGGTTAGCTTGCTACTGCTAACATAGACAAACACAATTTTCAGAGCATCATCCTCATTACAATTACTCAAGCTTGAAAAGTTCATCTACTTTCTGGACCATGATTTACAATATCTGCTGAATTACACAGAAATTTCACAGACCTGTCTGTATGTAACCCCTTAACTGCTTGTTTATTAAGTATCAGCCCATTAAGTATAATTAATATCAGCCCCCAAAACTGGAATACAATACAAAAATGGAAAGGCATGTTTAGATATAAGCTGCTGCAAACTATGATGGCTGTTTTTTTTTTGTTTGTTTTTTTAAATCTCTGCTCATTTTGGGAACTTTAGTAATTTATCTATTTTTTTTTTCAATTCTTAGCATGAGATTCATAAGCATGGGAAGTACAAACAACTACAATCATTCTGAAAAAATTTACATTAATTATTAATCATAAATTGATCTTGACGAAGGCACTTGAACCACCATACATCCAGAGCTGCTGGATATATTGCACTTAAGACCGTCTATTACATTTTGATCACTAGCAAGTCATTTTTAAGTACATAGAACTAGGTATATGACTCCTTCATTCACCATGAATTCACTATGTACCTCTTATCAACACAATTTTTTTTATTATTTTGATGAATGACTGTACATTTTCTAAGAATCTGTTTTCCACAGGTTTAGGAAATCCCCCTGTTCAAATCTTACCTGCCTGTGATGACCACAGTGCTTAATGACCTGAATTTTCTCTGCATTACTGGTTTTTGTTTATTACAGATTATAGATTTTTTTTTTAATATCAGTGTAATAACAGCCCTGATAATCACCACTCAAGAAACTCACACAGGTTTTGATTTAGAAAAAAAAATCACTCTGTTACACAATAATCCTTGACATGGACTACAGAGAAAAATCATTTTGAATGTCGGACATCCAGATATAAGGTCAATAAATAGGGGATTATACTGTCAAAACTCTCATGTGAAATGTATAGACTGCTTTATCGCAGACAGATTTTGCTATAGCTGCGTTCTAAGTAGCAGTGAAAAAGTTTATAGCAGATAGTGAGAAAGAGGAAGTGAGTGTGGTTAAGCGGTAAAAGACTATATATTCTCACTGCGCTCCTTACTTCATGAGAGTGAGTGCACCCATTGATAAGGACCGGTGATGAAGAGCTACACTTGCTGTGTACTGCTAATCTTGTCTGTTGTGCTCTGTGCTCCATCCAGGGTCAAAGGCTCTTCAGTGGGTAAGTGGCTTTAGGGTTGTTTGGTTGTTTTTTTTTTGTTTTGTTTTGTTTTGTTTTGAGATTATAATTTTTTTGTCCCATTAAAAATTACCAAAATTTGTGGCTGGCATGATAAGAAATGTAAAGACGTATAAATGAATATTGGCGTAAATGAATATATTATTCAGAGAGTAAATATTCATGATAATATTAAGGGGTTAGAATAAGAATAAGAATAAGAATAAGAATAAGAATAAGAATAAGAATAAGAATTAAGAGGTGGTTATAATAATAAGAAGAATAAATTCAAAATAAGTTAAAAAAAAAAACTTTTTCAATTTCTCTCAGTGTGATTAAGCTTTTATAATTAAACAAAATTAATTATGTGATTCATATCCAATACATTCAACACATTCTCACTGTCATGCGCACTCCAATACTATAGGCTTAGATTTTTATGGGGTTTGGATAGGGTACAGGTGTCATAGCCACATAGAAAGGCACACATTACCACAGAGACATGATTCTAGCTGAGGGCCTCACGGTGGTAAGTGCGTCATGGCAAGTACGCTGACACTGACTGAGGAGCCACATCAAAAGTCACTGCAGTGTTGGTTGACACCCACAGTAGCTCCTGTGCAGGAAGAAAAAAACGTTTAACATAATATGATGGAATATGTTAAATTATAATTCTTCTTCTTCTTCTTTTTTTTAAATCTAGACACTTTTAATATGAAGATTAGCCACACATCGCATAGCATAAATTTGTCTTGGGAGCGGCCAGATAAGAAAAAAAGCGAGCTGTGTTACAGCACCCACGTGCAGTACAGGAGCCACTGTGAGACTTCCTGGAAGGTATTGCACATCTGAACACACTGGGGAAAATCCTGTAATTTATAACCACAGTGACTATTTTAATTTATAACCAAACTGACTAAGTATTTAAGAATCTTGAGAAATAGATGGTTTCTTTTTTTTCACATGATTTATCATATGATTTATTGGTTTGTGTGTATTCATATTCTTTACAGAATTATACTGACATTTCAGGGTTCTCCTTTGAGCTGCCTGTTTCAGATATGAAAAAGAATTATGCTTTCAGACTAAGGATGAGGCTATCATGTACCCAAAAGAACTGGGGAGAATGGAGTCCCATAAAATACTGGAAGAATGACACTGGTAAAGGAGTCTCTATGTTTTATTAGCCGTGCCTTCTAGTTCTGGACAAATGTGTTCACTAGAATAAATTTGCTATGTTATACAGATTATATTATATGCTGTATATATGTATTGACCTTCTTTTTTTTTTTACATCCTCACCTCTCTTTTTTATTTTATTCAAGCACCCTGCATGACAGATACCTCGTCATTAACTGTAAAGGATTATCTGTTGATAACGATGCTGCCCCTAGCGTGTTTCATGCTTGTCTATGTGATAACACATGATCGGTGAGTCTCGCTGCCTTTTTCAAAATAGTTATATAGAGCTTCTGAGAGTAGCTCATAAGAACACGGCTATGTCATGGCTAATCTCTCTCCACAAAGGGTAAGAAGACTTGTCCTTCCTATAATTCCAGATCCAAAGAATACCCAAGAGAGAATTTTAAACATTGAACAGATTCAGGTAAGGTCAGTTAAGCACAGTCCGTTTGGCCTAACAACGTAGCATAATTGTTTAAATTGCTTTTCTCTTTCTCTTGAAAGTGGTGGAACAACTTTGCACAAACATGTGAAGACTGCAAGGTATCAGAAATAAAGATCTATGACAGGGAGGAGGAGAAGACTGAAATCACTCTCATCAAGTGTGATCTTGATGAACAACCCCTTCACACTCATCCTACTCACACAGTTCCTGGAAAGCATGGCTTTGACCTTGCCACAAACAACAGCATGTATTGCATTTACTCTTCTGGTACATCTGAGGACAACATTGTTGCACAGTGTCCGGCTACCAGACCAGGCTACATCATTATTTAAATATTGACTTTGCTTATTTAAGCATGGATTAGGGAGAGAAAGAGTGAACAAGTGTGCTGCTATGCTACTGTGCAATTGTCTTAAGTTTGTCTACCAATTAAATACTATAGAGATATGTTTTTACATTTTTTTACTTAAACCTGCATATTTCATGACTGACCTACCAGTCTGCCATACACTTTTTATTTTTATCTAAACACTTATATTCTTTACCAGCGAGCATTTACAGAACCCCAAGCCAGTGCTCTTGTGCCCGTGTGCAACATTACAGCTGGACAAAAGAGGGCACTCTTACTATTCTGACGAGTTCGAGGATGGTAGAGGTGTATCAAAGGCAGTGAGGAACACACTCATCATCACCACATCTCACACTAAAAGGAGGATATAGGTTAATTTGAATGCCGATTTAAAAAATTAATGTAGCTGCCTGCATAATAGATGTGTAGTTTTAGTGTGATGGCATCAAAAAGCCAGGGCAGGAAGGATCTGCTTCTGCAGTGTGCTCCTTACTGCCATGACTGATGAGGAAGGAGAGCAGGAAAATAAACACAAGCAGGACAGGATATTCAAACACTCATTAAGAGACACATATAAAGTTAATGACTCTGGTTTGTGTTTAAGTCTTCACAGATTGAGCAGTGTTTATGTCGCATGTTGGTGGTTTAATATTTCTCTTCCAGGCACACAGAGCAGACACACTGCAGGGAAAACCTATTTTAATGACTGTTTTCACTATTTGTGTCTTTAGTTATGAGATTTAAATATCATAGCATTAACAAATATACCTTTGTTTAAGCAATGTTTGGGGCTTTTAAAAAAGCTTATTTTTCTGAGAATGTTCTGAAGTCTACATACTTTTCTGAATAGTGACTGACCCCTTCATGGAGTGTGCATCTTGCCATACTTGACAGATCAAAAGGATCTTAACTTTTACAGTCAAACCTTAACTTTTATTTTTACATTAGCATTTACTCAGAGTGTAAATGTGATCACTTTCATTGTCAGGTCTTTTAGGTAGAGCGTGGATCAGAGGGATCATATTACTGACTACAAGTTAGCAGCCTTGTGAAGACATCTGCACAACAGAGGAGATCTCTCTGCTACTTTATATGTTATACTGATAATTGTTGCAAGAGATTTTGGTTAAAATTGTAAAAGGCAATGTACAAATGGTCTATGAGAACACCAGAACTGCATCATGTAGCATAAAAGGTCTTGTGAGTGCAGAGTTCCATTGAGGGAAAGAGTGTGTTTTAGCAGCAATCTACACAACTCGTGCTTACTGCATCTCCATACAGGCTGTCCTTCATAATCTTGTTATGCAGCTCGTTTAACCACAATGTTAACCGCAATGTCTAATATGTTCTCATATATTTATCATAGCTTGAGAATTGTTTATGCTGACAAACTTGTGACTAACTCTAATTGAGCTTTTGAACTCCTCAAAACTACAGTGCAGAGGAAAAAAAATCTTTTTTTTAAATCAGTGTTTCATCTTTTTCTTCGAACCAACTGCTCCATGGTGTAAACTCTCTTTGATGCACAAACCTACAGCCTCGGGGTGGATGTGATTGAGCCGAGCTGAGCTGGAGAGGCTGTGCAGTGTTCCACTATAAGCACCTGAGCACTAACCAAGGGGGGCATGCAAACTGACACAAAATTCTTGTGAAAACAAAGAAATTATCTTGCAGTTAGGGAATTGCACAGTGAACAAAGCAGCTGTGCACAAATGAGGGCGAGAAGAAAAAAGGGTTATTTAGGATAGCCATGAATAATCAGAACTGTTGTCTGGCACTTACATCTGTCTTGCCGGTTTTATGTTTCAGCCTCTTCTAGCACCCAGACAGTGGATAAAATAAATATGTAGGCCTAGTTCTGACATTCAGGATTTATGAGAAATGAAAACTTCCATCAGGTAACTGATTAGCATCTTTTGTATTGAAAAGATTCCTTAAAATATTGTTTCTACTGCTGGCTGAAATATTCATACACAAAGCAGTTTGCATGAGATCAGCAAATATTTTAATTAATTACTAAATTAAGTGTAGCACATATGGCTTAGAGTCATGTTTCCTTAGTTACACAATTATATATATATATAATTACACATTGTATATTAGTGCCTGGAAAATGGGAATCGCCGTCCCTGGTGTATTTTTAGTGTGTGTGTGTGTGTGTGTTTGAGAGTGTGTATGTGAGTGAGAAAGAAAGTGTCTACTATCAGGAAATGTGCAAAATCCAGTAGTTTTATATGCACACACACACACACACACACACACACACACACAGCAGATCAAACTCCTTGGAATGGCATGTTTTATTTATTGTAATGTTTTAGTGGGGGGAAGATTCATTATCATAAAGGCCCGGAGACATTCCACACAAAGAGCAAGCCGACTCACACTCTTTACCAGCCACCTAAAGAACATGCAGGTGGAGCAGTGACTTGAGCTGTGCCATGATCGAAGACTAACTGTGGCAACATGACAGAAGTTGACAATGTCAAAGAGCCATTGTGTCTTGCAGATAAACTGTCCCTGAAGCAGACTCTTACAGGAGATGTAAAACAGCACAATCTCTTTTCCACCAGCATTGTTTTTAGTTCCATCAACTTGTTTTTTAATAATGCTAGGTCGAGTCTGTCAGAGGCCCCAGGCAGCAAATGCTGGATGACAAAAGCTACTGTTGGCAAACCCACTGGAGGCTGACCAGATTGTACCTATGCTAGACTCCTTTACAGCATTTTAGTTCAAAGAAATGAGGAAATCCGTTCTTGTTTGACATCAAGCCTGCTCTTGGGTGTGGGTGTGCAGGTGTGTAAGTGTGCAAGTGCTCTGGAAAAAAGATGGGGGTTTGTTGCATAAATACAATCTCTGCAGAGGCCTTCTTTTCTATTCAATTATTTAAATAAAAAGAGGCACCGCTATCAACAACTTCCTCTGAAACTCATTGCTCAGGAGCGAATATATAACATTTATACAGTCATTTCCCTAAACAGAGAAAACAGGAAAAAATAGAAACCAGAATCTCAGCTCTTTCCATTCTCACTGCATAGCCCTGCTGAAAATCCTCCAGTCCACATTGAGTGAGCAGAAACACTCACAAAAGCTTTCTTGCTAAATGTATTCCTGGCTGTTGTATTAAAATATTTTTCTCCATACTCATCTCTTGTCTCCCATCTCCAGAGAAGCCGGCAGCAAGAACCTCCTTCATCCTGCCACTATTTAATTTTTTTTAAGCCCAAAAAGAGAAAACTTACACTCATCCTACAGGCATGTCTAAACTCTTCGCACTTTGGCACTTGATTGCATAAAAAGGTGTCACTGCCAAGCACCGTGGTAATGCCTTTAATTATGTTGAAGTCAAATAAATAAATTATTTGCTTTTCACCAGGTGAGGGTGACAGGTTTGCCAACAATTTGACAAATGGAAGAATCATTTGCAAATGCAACGTGTGAACATAAAGTACAGTGGCAGAAAGAGAGCAGACAGGGTGAGAGCTTGACAGCTGGAGTTTTATCCCCTCCTGTGTTAATAGTCTCACCTCTCGGTGCAGAATAATGCTCTATTTGAGGAGTATGGGGTTCAAGTTGCTCCATGCCTGATTATGCTGTGGCTGATCCAGTATTCATTTGCCGTTATTGCTTGTGACCCCACCTGCTCGTTGGGCCTGTCACAATTATGTTTGCTGCTCCATTTTAAGCAGCTCTCAGACTCTCTTGCATGGTCATGGAAGCAGACACCAGACAGACAAATTACAAGAAGTCAAAACTTTCAAAGGATAGCACAGGTTATTATCAGCTTAGCACATTGATCTATAGTCTGTCTGCAGCAGGGGTCATCAATTCCAGTCCTGAAGGGCTGGAGTGCAGCACAGTTTGATGATTTCCTAGCTTCCTAACATCTGATTTAACTCACCAGTTAATTATCAGGCTTAGTAGGTGTGTTAGGGCAGCCAAATTGTGCTGGACTCTGGCTCTCCAGGTCTGGAACTGATGACCTTTGGTCTATAGCTTTAAAGCAAGAGACATGAAGATTGCTGCTTTGGCTTGGGCATTGAAAACAAAAGGTATATGTGAGATTGTTGGTGATTATTAGTTTTTGCCACTAGCATATATGAGATGTAGTTCTCTCAGTGGGGGAGAGGAAGCTGCAGGGCAGTAGTGGGAGAGCTAGCTGAGGGTGGATATTATATCCACTGACATCCAAAGGTCAGTCTCACGCTGCACTCTGTTCATACATAGAAGGCAAGTAGAATATTTATTTTTCCTATTTTTCAGGTTATATTACAATACTTAATAGAAATATTAGTAAAGCGCTATTTATTTAAGGATTTGTCAGAAATATAGAAATATTAGTAAAGGAATTGTTATAAGATACAGATACTCATTCAGGATGTCCAGAACTCGTACTTATCCAAATAACTCTTAAGGAAACTTTGAGTAACCAAAAAGTGTAAACTGATCTCTCAATAAAGACAGATCAATTTATGCTTTTCGGTTCTTCAAAGGTTCCTCAAGGACATTGCTTAGTGAGAGGCCATTTATGCATTCATTCAAAAAATCAGACCAAAATTAATATGCTGGCCTTGTGCAGAGAATTTCCATCTGCTTCATAGGTGCTCTATTGTAGCAGTACAGTCTTGTAATTTATTATGTATTCACATTAACAAACTAACCTTGCTCATACATGAGGTTTTACTCCATTAATTATGAATGTTGAAAACAATTTCTGAAATGTGTTCATTAAAGGAAACACCTTTTTTTAAAAAAAAAAAAAAAGAAAGAAAAAAAGAAAAAGAAAAAAAAGGTTATGAATATTTCCAAAACGCAAATCCTGAGACAGATTTCTTTCTTGACATCTCAAACATGTGAGAGGCATCACATCAGCCTTGACTTGCAGACATCCCAAAGATGCACTCACACACAAAGACAGACACACATGCACCATTGTCTGCGGCGGGCGATGCCTCTCTCTCCTGGTTGTGCTGGAACACTCCTGCTCACTCTGGAAGTGATGTTTGTGCGGCTGACACGTATGATCCTTTAATCTCAGGTTTAGCTTGTTGAGCATCAAATTGAAATATCCTGAACAGATGTAAAAACACATGTGAGCCTTGGCGCGCAAGCTGCGCCAAGCTTTGTTTCATCTGCTGATGATTGGGAGCCTTAAGGAGATCTTTTTAAAATTTCATCACTATTCAAAAGGATAATTAATACGTACCCCCAGGCTTTGATTATGCTCCACACAGTGTGTTCGGCTGGTGTGGAGATAATGAGATGCTCATCAGGCGCTGCCGGTGCTCCCCAACAAACACACTCATGGTTTGCATAAAAATACTTAAGATTCTGATGAGGTAGCGTTGTGAGCTGCGCACAGTGCCACTCTAATTTGGATCACAATGAAGCCGACTCAGTCTGCTGATGTGTTACATGTGCTGGGGTGCTGCCTTTACATGGAGACACCTGTCAGACTGCAATAACGCATTCCTCTTCCTGGTAGCACATGTCCCCGCTACCTTTCGCCCTTTCCTTCATGGAGACGATGGAGGTGGGACTGGCAGGGTGCTGAGAGGATGAGGCCAGAGTGGACACAATGGAAGTTTCAGACTGACAGGTTTCAGGGAAGATGCTAATGAGCACTGTCAGTTGGAATGATGCTGAGCAGCCATTTTACATTCCAGTTTTTTTCCCAGGAAAAAAAAAAAAACATCTCACCCCTGACCCTGGTGTTCCCTAAACAGCTGAGTTAAGGGCTATTATCGGGCCATTCGGTGTGACAGCTGCTGCACTCTGACTTGGTCCAACAGCTATAAAGTGGGATGTCCTAGCATTGTAGACGATCTTAGGGGAATCACTGCGCTACACGGTCTTCTCCCTGGGGAATGCTATAGAGCACGTGCAGGAGGTAATGACTCCATCTTCCTCAAGTCATTTCTGTACACAGATAAGAAACATGGCTCTACTAGATTAAAGGATGGCTGACTGTTTCCCTGAGTCACACCCACAGATGCCCATGTCACTCCTTAATGACACAGTAGGGAACAAATGGATGAGGAAAGAAGAGATTCACATGTATCCAAGATGCCAAAGACTTGGATCTAATTGTATCTTACATTGTGAGTGGTGGAGGAGTATAACAACATTTCGTGGCATTATAATATCATTCATTCATTCCTAACCCAGATAGAATCTTATAATACTAAGGTCACAATTTCATATTATATTTCATATTATATACTATATATATAGAACAATCTTTAAAAAATAGAGCTCCACAATGAGGAGTTTTCTCCTTGTACAGAGAAGTCATTCAGCACTAAATAAAAAGGTATAATATGCCGCATAAGAGAGCATGGTTAGAATGATATACAATGCTTTTTTGTGAAAATATCTGCATGGTTAAAAAAAAAAATTCTCAGCATGGTGCCCAAACATCCAATAAGTACCCCTGTTTGGGTAAAAGATGGGCTAATTAATTCCTGTGGGTTAAAGAATGCACATAATAGTTAATCACCAGAGACTACAGTGAAAGCCTACTACATACACACATGCACATATTGCCCCCTGCTGTGAGCTCTTTTTGCTCATGCTGCAGAGACAGGATAAAGGGGCTGGGTATGTGCTCAGGTAGTCATGCAGTGCTCAGCCCTACATGAAGAAGAGGCTGGCACAAACATTATCTACTCGACATATTCAGTTCCTGGGTCATATGATGTAAAGTCTTAAAAAGGACCGCTATTGGTTTTGTATTTCTGTGAGGGATCCTGAATTGAGGACATGTAATGTAGTCCATGCTAAAACATGTTCATATTCATGCTAAAGAGAGCTTGGAGAAGGTAAATGCTAATGAAGCCAGTGACTGAGCAACAGAAGGCCGGTCCCAGTGAGACTTGCAAATCTCTAATGATGCATACTCATTGATGTATTTATGTCAGAAATATTTACATATTAACCAGTATACACCTTGGGTTCTTTTTGTGTACTTTGTCAGACTATGCTTTTCTCTCAATTTTTAAGCAAGTGTATACTACAGCTACCTATCTAAGACCAACCAAAGCGAATTGGTGCAAAAGACTGTAGTCAAGCATTAGAGCTGACATTCACAGAATGTACAATGGATTCATTGATGTTCAAGCTCATATTTGCTAGGGGCCCCCATGGCACTGTAATGCTTTCTCTTGTTATTCTGCTGTGCTGAGCATAGAAGAAAGCCACAGCATCATCTGTACGGCTGCTGCTCTCCCAAGATGCTTCTCTATTATGTCTCTTGCAGGAGGCATCTGCGGCAGTAATCGTTTTGAACTTCACAAGGGCTTTTACACGAAAATAATTCGATCCTAGCCATCTGCCCCTGTTTGATGGATACATGTGTAGAGACATGCATTTCTGACAACATCATGTCCTCTCTTCTCCAGACAGATAATAGTGTGTCAGTGTCACTGACTAGAAGTGCTACATGTTAGTCCTTGGCTAAAGCGACATTTCAGAGGGTCTGGGGGCCTGTGAGCAGCGGCAGCATGCATTCAAGGGCCCTTCAGTTCAACTCGGTGCTTAACATCGGCCAATATTAGCTATGTATAGATGAAATAGGCATAGCACAGTTTGGTTCTCAAATGGGCCTCTGTTACAGAAAGCAGAAAAACAGTCCCCTGGTTGTTGCCTGAAGGAGAAACAATCTAGCAGTCATTCACTAGGATTAGACTAGAGGCACAATGCTGATATCTGGGCAATCTACATATTATATACAGATTCAGCAGTTTTACTGTCTGTGTATGTGCTGTGTAAGCTCATGTTTCACATGAAATTATTTTCAAACATTGTAACTAAATGTGTAACTAAATTTTTCACTAATGTTTACTCAGTCTGAAACATTTCAAGAAGAGCCTCTCAGTTTGGGCTAACTTGACAGTTCCACTGGTTCAAGTTTAGGTCTCTAAACCTTCTCTCTCTCTGCACTCCTCTCAGGCTGAGTGACAAAGACTGTGCAGAGCCTCTGAGCTGTGGGCCGGATCAGCCCTAATCCTGCTATCCTGCTCTCTCAAGTCAATGAGTGTCAATCAGGCCTTGGCTAGCGCTCACATTGGCAACAAGTTCCACATCCTTAGAAAACAATTATGATTGGGCTGTTGTGAAAATTGATTCCCGGGTTGACGAGCCTGACGTGCAGATTCTTCTCGGGCTGGTAGGGTCCTGCCATGGGAAGCAATTACTGCTGAATGCCAGCTGACAGCCTCATTCCAGAGTGAGTCAGGCCTGGCTTGATCCTCAGGCACTCTCTAGGCAAATTGTATCCTCACACTCATCTCAAACCTCTTACCAACTGTTGGCTTCTATCAGGAAAATAGATTGTTCCCTTTGTTCCTGCAGCATGTTGGAGTATGGGATGGACATGTCGTTTCAACAGTAAGGAGCTTCTTTAATTTTAATGGCCCGAATATATGCTGTGTCTGAGGGCTGCTGCAATGGGTCAGAGTTGAGGCTCTGGAGCTCCAGGTTTTGGACTCAAAGAAGGCTGGTAGATAAGATCTCCATGAACTTGACAGGTATCCTGTCTCTAAAGAGCAACGAGCAAACCCCAACTCCTAAATCTTCACAAATGTTATTGTGCCTATGGTTTGTCTGAGATGAATGACTGTAGATGAGAAACCCCAGAAAGAGTAGTCCCCACATATACAGGAATAGAAAATAGGCTGGGTTTCAGCAAGATGTAACATGTTTCACTAATTTAAAATAAAATTTGGCAGCAGACATAAACACAATTTCAACATTTATTTTTACACTTTAATGTTTACCTGATTTAAAACATGTGAACATACTCTAAAATGCCCGGAGGACCACAGTCTTAATTAAAACTCTGTTAGAAATTAATGATTTCTGCTGTGTCCAAAAATATGCTTCCAAGCATTTTAGATTACATTTTGTTATATTAGGAAACCTTTAAGAGTCCCGGGACAAACCGAAGAAAACTTTAGGGTCCTAGACTGAGCAATTTAGAGTTTAGAGAGTTTATTGATGAATGATTTTTCTGTTAGTATCTATATAAACCTATTAGTATTAGGTTGTCTGAATCAAGCTAATCTCACTTGAATATGGATACATATCCTGAATATACTAATTTGTCAAATACGGAGTTCCTGAAGTAATTTTTCTAAAAAGGTATTGAATACTACACAAATAACTTTGTAGAGTGTATATACGTAAGCAACTATAGATATAAATGTTTGTAGATATTTATGTGCAATCAGTTGTGCTTCATTTAATGCATTGTGAGTGTGTATTAAAACAACATTTTAAGGCATAATTAAATTATGCAAGAAGGAAATAAAATCAATCATTTTGTAACTAATAAAGGAATGAAATTTTGCCTGGATTCCATGAAAGACAGAATCTCAACCAGACTCAAACTCTTATCTGTCAGTTTCCTTATTAATTTAATAAACACATCAAGGCACGGCTCAGTGAACCCTTTAATCACTCTAAATCATGCACAGATACACTCTGAGGCACCCCTTAGGTTTTTTTTCAAGAAGGCTATTCTGAACGCTGGAGAGTACATAAATTAAAATATATACCGTCGTTAACTAATTATCATGCAAATAAAGCAGCACCAAATCACCGTTCATCTCTGCCAAAGCTTCAGCTCAATTCCCCAGCGTGTTTAAAGCTGTCCGTGGTGCAATTAGGGACGGAGAGAAAGAGAGCGAAGCAGCTCCGCACAAAGAGGCAGAAACGGCTGTCACTTATTCACTGTCAAATTAATTCAGTATTTTCTCCCCCTCTTGCCATCCCAGCGCCCTTGTGCGCCATGTCACCTGTCTCTCTCTCCACGGCGTTGATAATAGGTCAGAGAAAAAAGCGAACACGAAAAACAGCGACAGTGAAGAAACGACATAATGTCGTTTCATCATTATGTGACCTGTTGCTCTGTAATATGCCACTGCAAATCCTGCAAATTCACATGAGAACGTGTAACAAACTCAAACTCAACAGACAATCTGGTGTTTTTAATGGACTTGGCATGGGAAGCGTTGTTCTTGGGTAGGCAAGAATTTCTGCAAATTAGGACAAATGTAGAAGATTGGCAAAGAAACACTTGATTTTACTTCATTAGAGACTAGCTAAGTGTGGATTTCTATCAAAAGCAACATTTTAATCAATCATTTTGAATGAATCAATTTGTTGCCAATGTTTCCATTTCTGAAAATTGTCATTACGTTGTTTATGCTGAAATTAGGAATTNTTTAAGATCTGGATTGCCTTGTTAACAGATAGTTCAAGCTGATATAGGTCAAGGGTTGAATGATACAGTTTTTAAAAGCTTTCAATATCAGTTTGACAGCACTACCCAGGACAAATATAGCACAAACGATTTTGCTCCAGCCTGGACATTGATGTGCTCCTGACTGATGTCGCATGTATTAATATGTACTTTCATTTCTCAAAAACTATACTAGCACAATGTTTTAACACATATGGGTTCCAACTTTACAGAAATGTTCTCTCGGCCACCATGTTTCAGACACAGCCACCTTCTCTGCTTAGCAAAAGAAAATGCAATCATCTCAGAATCAGTGCATATTGTGAATGTATAATGGCAAAGAGGTGAAACACTGTTTACTACTTTACATTTGATTTGTGATATCATTCCAGCATGTTGTTGGGCTGCCCTTCATACATAAAAATTCAGATGCAATATCAGAGAATGTAAATGCATATAATTGAGGGCATTTCAAATATAATTTACATACCATAATTGCATAATCACATAAAATATTTAGACCTACCTTAGTAAGGTGTGAGGCCACCATGAGCTACCAGAACAGCTTCAGCTGGAACTGTAATGGAGGGATGAACACTGTTTTTCCAAAAGATGTTCCCTCAGTTGGTGCATTGATGATGGTGGTGGAAAGCACTGACTAATATGTTGGTCCAAGATCTCCCATAGGTGTTCAATTAGGTTGAGATCTGTTGAATCTGGCGGGATCTGTAAAGGCCATAGTATATGATTTAGATAGTTTCATACTCATACTTAAAACTTTCAGTCTGTGTTAATGAAATGACAATAGTTGTAGACCAATTTTATTTTCATTTTTAAATATAATTATTGAATTTTAATTTTCATTTTAAGACAAAAATTGAATATATATCTAGGCAATTAAAATTACATCACCACTTTACACATAACATTACATTTTCATTTGGATTTTGAACACCAAACATGTCTTGGCCTCATTAACAGCAATTTTAATATAATGAAAAGCTGTAACAAAAAAAAAGTTGTTTTTTTTTTGTTTTGGCAGGGGGGGGGGGGGGGGCAATCACCTTTTAAAAGTATGCCAATCTCTACCAACTGCCTGACAGCCAGACATTTTTCCTACATGTATGTGACAGAGACATAGCATTATCCCTCCTGTCAAAACAGTTTACCTTGGCAGGTAGGTGAGAGTAGATAATACGACTTCCTCCACTGGGTGGATGACAGATGTGACATTTGTATGGTGACAGTGATGGGTTGTACTAAAATGGGAATATCTGCTGTATAAACCAATGATGGTGTTAATAGCCAAGCAAGACCTCTAGATGGTCTGTGACTTTTGGCTACTTTCTCTTCACAGCTCTTCAGCTCTATGACCATGGGTTAGTGGGAGATAAAATACTAGGTATCATATTAACAAACTAGTTGAGTTTAGTAGTCCTGCATATAGCAATGCTCATATTCAAGTTTGGAAACTAACATTAAGATATAGGCATAAGAAAACAAGGTCAGTTTAAGGCAGTACACATTTAGCTATTAAGGACAATTAAGAGAGCTCATCATGCCCTCTGGCAGTTAGTCTAGTATGTACAATAATAGGTTATCCAACTGAAGGCTAATGTAATACAATATGATAAAATAAGCTACTACTAACCGAGTTACAGGTCTCTCTATCGGTCCTTAAAGCTATAAAGCTGAGAAAAGCATGTCCATGAACTTACAGGCTGAGATAGGGACCTAATTGCAAAAGTTTAATCACATTTCGATTCATGCTTTATAAATTCGAAGCACATGGTGCTTGTTCTCTGCACTGAAATCTAATTCAAAGAAGTGCTATAATCTAATGGTGCCCTTTTGTTTATCACAGTAAATAGGTAAAAACAAAACAAGTAAGCAAAATATGCCTTATTATCACCACTCTTATTATCATAATGACCTTATTTGCCTACAGATTGTCCCTATTAGGCTGGTTTATCGCATTGGGTCTGGTGCATAATGAATGGCCAGGGTCCTATATCACACAGGGGACTCTGACATGCCTTTTATTACTTTTACACTAAACGAAACAAATGATGGGGTTCCAGTTTGGTGATTACTTACTGTATCCTTGATGTGGCAGTGAAAAGTGCACCCTCTTTTAATATTTGATTATTGTTTTTCAGTCCAATTTTATCCAATTCATCATTTTGTCTTCTAACTTACAAGGCTGGTGACACATTTTGTGATCTAAGTTTTTGTATAAGTGGTCTCAATAATGCAATAAAATCTTTTGAAGTCTAATTGTTTTGGACAAAAAAAGGGAAAGATAAAAAAAACCTTTTGCTCCAGTTTTGTCTGTTTCCAAGTCTTTATACTAAAAATTCAGATGTTCTAAAAGCACTAAATGTCATGTTAGTAGTAGAGTTTATGCCTGAACTGGTTATAGGTGTAGTGTTTTTGTTTTATTAGAGCCCTGTTAAAGTGCATACAAGAAACATAATTATGACTGTATACATCAAATGTTTCTATTTATGCCTACATGCAATTCATATGGTACATTAAATTATGTTTGGCTTAACAGAAAATAAAGCATGGTATTGTTGGTTACACAAATACATAGAGAAGCGGCAATGCTGCAGGGTTATGCATATTATTAACGATGCAGATGTCATGGGTATTTTTCTACAAACATTGCACTGTGCATGCATTTTTGTGACACATCAAGCTTGTTAAAATGGTTGGGAAACAACTGGTAGTGAATAGTTAGCTAAAACAAAATAACTGGAACAGCATCTGCCTATAGCCAAGCATCAAACCAAAGAAGAGTCAGAAAATGTCTGATGGCTGGTTGGCTGGATTTGTTTCTCGCCTTGTTTCTCTGACAACTGTACGGAAAAAATCAAAAGGGAATATTCATTATGATTCATTATCTGCTCCACCAAATTGCATCAAGCTTATAAAATATTTCTTTCACTTGTTCAAAGCCTTGTTAGAGCTTAAATTCAATTACTGTTCACTGTAACACACTGTCAAGTCTCTTTAGCAAATCATTAGTCAGGTTTATTCCTGGGCAGAGTGCAGCTGCTTGACCAGCTTAATCGTTGCGAAACAGCAAAAGGTCTGCTAATGAAGCAGGAATATGATGGGCCAGTAGTTGGCTCAGGCCTGAGATTTCCAAAACTTTCACAAGATCAAAGTGATGTAGGGCAGACCATTTTGAAAACTGTCAGCTTTAAATTAAACCCACTGGAGACCTTACATTAAATCTGAGGCTGTATGAGAGCCTCAGTGGGAAAATGAGTGGGGGAGAGAATAGTCTCCAACCCTAGTGCATTAAAATGTTAAAATATTATAATATAAATGCTAAAAATTTTAGAAAATAAAAATTATTGGAGAACCATAGAGACTGATGAGGTGAGTTAAAATGCAATCATCTCATCAGTGGCGTAAGAAAAACCAAACAAACTCATGGCTGTGCAACGTTGAGTGAAAGACCTCCTATACAGCCTAACATGCGCAACTTTCAACACACTGGACTTTTCTATTACCATAACATTTGTGATATTTAAATAATATAAATAATATTAGGGCTGCACAATACATCGAAATTATCGAAATATCACAAATGTAAATATCGCGATATGCATATCGCAAGGGCTTACAATAACTGAATGATTTTAATACTTCAAAAAGTTACGAAAAAATTCAAAGTTTCATGCAGACAGCAGAGACTGCTTTCTTTTCCTCAAAAGAACATTAAACATTTATGGTGGTGATGTCATTTTCCGCATATCGCATTATTTAACGAGTTATCGCATATCACGTTTTTCTTCAATATCGTGCAGCCCTAAATAATATCATCCCACAACTGAAATGAACATAATTTAAGACACTGATAAAAACAGAGTACATATTCCTTCTTTATGCTCAAGCCAAACTCAAAACAAAATTAGTATAATTTTAAATATTTTTTTTAAAGGAGGGCCATGACAAGAATCAGAGAACAGATTTTCAAATACACTTCCTTTTCTCCAAAAGATGCAACCAAGCAGCATGGTTGCACAAATCACAGTAATACAAATACACTAAAATTAAATCAAAAACAGTACGGGTTTACAATATTCATGATCATCAGCATGACAAATCTCAAGTGCTATACAGTTGCAGAAATGTATATCTTATAAATGCTGCAGTCTTTTGTTAGCAATTCAGCTTTTATTAGCTAGATTAAGCTGTCAATCATCAAGAGAGACATGCTAATGGCTGTCAGTGGCTTTTTAGTTTTGGAAAGAAAAGCTTTGAAGAAAAAAATAGAGCTGTACTTTGACTATTTTGAAATTAACTACTAATAAACAAACAAACAAACACGATTACGATTTGCAGAAAAAAAAAAAAAAAAAAATATATATATATATATATATATATATATATATATATATATATATATATATATTTATAT
>CM074949.1:12642917-12662644 GCA_037577455.1 Pangasius macronema
CTGCAAAGGATTTTCATCCAAGTATTAAAATTATGGTTATATTTACAATTATGGCACTTTGTCCAAATACCTTTGAGTCACAAATACTCCAAATACTTCCGGACCTGACTCTACATATATAAATAAAAATTAAAAAAAAAATTTATATATATATATATATATATATATATATATATATGAAATCAGAATCATTTTAGGAATTTTTGGTCACAACACGATACGTTCAACACACACATCACAGACAACACAGCACCATCCTAATATACAAATATTGCACCCAATATGCAATTATTATACCTTAAGCAGAAATGGTAGGCTCAGTTGGAATTAGCAGCTGGATGCAAATTGCAGGGTGCATTAAACAGAGTGGAACAGTTGTGACATATTATAAATAATAGCAATGATATATAGTAATGACAATATTAATAAATAATATATTTAATAAATAGTAATAAATAGTACTATTTATTATTATTATTATTATTATTATTATTATTATTATTATTATTATTATTATTATTATTCATAATAATAATAATAATAATAATATACAAGTATCTAGTGCAGGAACCAGGAATACAATTGTTTTTAAAACATTTAGTGCAAGATTGCTTGTTACTGGTGGGTCAGCATTATAGTGATTACCAAATGCTGCCTAGCCAGCCTGGTTAATAACTGAAATTGCCAGTGGAAAGGTGGCGTGCAGTTTTTGTTATCAGGGAACGGAATCGCTTTCCTGATGGTAGTTTTTGGAATAGGTAATTAGCAGGGTGGGAGGTATCACTGATGATTTATCTGCACCAAACCAGACAGTGATGGTAGACATAAGGATGCTTTCTATAGTGGGAGTATAGAATTGCAGCAGTATAGCCTGGGGTAGATGGAACTTTGCCAATTGCCGTAAGAAATACATGCTTTGCTGATCTTTCTTGATAATGACTTGTTCATTTGAGATCGTAGTTCCCAGAAACTTGAGCGAAGTGACAGTGCTCACTGATGAGTTATTAAGGATGAGTGGAGAGGGGGACGATGTATGTTTCCTGAAGTCGATATGCATCTCTGTGGTTTTAAGTGTGTTGAGCTCGAGGTTGTTCCAGCTACACCAGGAGGCTAGTTGATGAACCTCTTGGTTGTACTTTGACTCATCGCCAATGGTGATGAGACCAGTCACAGTAATGTCATCTGAAAATTTGATCATCTTCACAGATGTGTCAGTGGAAACACAGTCATTTGTGTATGAATAGAAGAGGGGTAAGAATACACAACCCTGTGGTGCTCCAGTGCTGAGTGACCGGGGTTCTGACTGATTCTCACAAACTGCTTCCTGTCGTAAAGGAAGTTTGTGATCCACATACAGATGGAGCCAGGTACTTGCAAATAATAACACAGTTATTATATATAAATTGTTCACATCGCAAGACAAAACCATGTTTGTTCTCATGCATAATTTGATATAGTTGCCTGACAAAGGGTTAATGGGCCAAAACAACTTAATTAAAAAAGTAAATATTTTTGGTTCTCATCATTAGAGTTGTGGACACGCTGCTAAGAACAGTGCACTCTCTAAAGTGTACCATCTGGCCAGAGTACAAACAAAAGTTTTCTTTCATATTAGATGTTTATTTTTCTCAGAGAGTGATGCCATTAATATCAGCCTTCAGAATGACAGATTATCATCACTAGTTAATCAGTGTTATTAGGAGATAAATATCTGTAATTTAATCTGTACAGTCATTTCTTTTACATACGATTTACAAATGTACGTGATTAGGTAATTAGCTTAGATCTCACCAGATCACAATCCCGTAGAGTTCAGAGTGTCTGGTTTCTGAAGATTACAGCAGTTAAGGCTCCTTTTGTGCCTTTTAGTGAATGAGAGTCATTTCTTGTTGCCCAAAATTTAAAGCACCTTATAGCAGACTTTAAACGTGTCTCTCTTTTGGAAAGTCCACTAGTCTAGCTTTCCCAATTAGAGTTCACATTTTGCACAAGCACTGCGTACAAGGGAAATAAATGCTGTACATTAAAATTCAGTAGAAATACTATGTGCAGTTGATAAAATAAAGCCTGGTTCTGATCAGGCATATTTAAACAACTATCAAGGATCCCTTTGTTGCTCTGCAAGCTCTCGCCCCTAGGCAAGTCCTGGTTTCAGCATTCTAAAGTTATACTCCTTTATTTACAAAGTAATTTGTCGGTTAGTGTTAATTTCCTAAATGCGACATAAAAGGAGCACGTTGCAGAGAGGAGGGGAGAGAAAATTTAGAGTAGAAAATCATAAAAACAGCCGAGAATCAGGCAAATTGCTTCCATGTGTGCCCTGCTGCTGAGCCCAGCAGTGCATAGTTGTTCCTGACCCTCCGAGCAGCAGCCAGTTCTGTTTGAAAGGCACTGTTCTTTAATGAAGGCCTAATTTTTATTGCCACTCCATTGACTTCAAAGCAGTTCAGGTTGCCAAACATAATTCCTCTGGAGGTATTTTCAGGTGCACTGCAAATAGTTCTTAAATAATTTCCCCATTAGGTGAGTTCTCCTTGAGTGCTGTGCTTTTAGGAGTGAATGTTTTGACTGTTTGGTCTCCAGGCCTCTCTCTGGCCCTCCTCTTGGAGCTTAAAGGAGTCAAATGCCACTTAGTGGCTCTGTGACTTTTCAGCTGCCCCATCGAAGGAGGCTGCAGAGTCTCCCTTGTCACTCATGTGCCAAAAGGCTACAGTGAAAAGCCAACATTAGAGGATTAGAGAATTAAAATAAATCCAACCCAAGAAGGCTAATGGTCACTGCCTTATTGCACATGACCAGACTGCCACTATGAATGGGTTCTCAAAGGAGTAGCAGATTGAAATCCAACACTAAGTTTGGTCTGCTTTAGGCAGGCACGTCAGAGTAGGTCCCCACTTCCCCAAGTGAAATGATGTACCATTGCTTTTGTTACAGGATCTTGTCCTACATGTGTAGGATTAGCTACATAGGCTTTCCTACATGTGATAAATTAGTGCTGGAAGCTGTCGAGTAAGAGTTGTGTTTGCACTGATGACATGAGCATGCGTGTACCTGTTAGACTTCTTCTATCTTATAATGCTTTTGAACAAATTTATTCTGACTAAACATATATTAATGTGTGCCAAATACTTACTGTTTTTATTGTGGATTATTTATTGAAAAAATGTTAGTATTAAGGTTTACTGGAAAACATGTTTTGAATTTTTGGGATTGTGTTTACAATAACTATTTATTTCCCAATGTCCTGGAAATTTACAAGGCAGTTTTAAGTTATTACAATTTTTATTACACATGGTAAGGATATTAAAAATGCATATTTCATCTTTCTCAAGATTTTGATAGATTTTGAAAGGTTCCCAGATCCAGGCAATCACGTCTTAATTTAACACAAACTAACAATAAAAGGAATAATGCCATCAAAGCACATGTGTTTCACATTCACCACATTCTAAATGAATTATGTGTATCTTGGGCTTCCATGACTCGACTTAGTAAGCCATTAAACGAGTTTTGCCTTAGTCAAATGCTTTATAGACAACTTCATAAAAAACTATGAACCTTTTGATAGGTAATAACATGGAGGAAGTGGAAGCCATATGAGCTAGAGATTTCTGGTGTGAACTTAGCCACAAATATAAATTTCAACAATACACTAGTGTGCCTATTACTGGGTGTTTTTTTTTCCTTTTCCCATTTTGTGTAAAATATTATTGTTCTTTAATTACATTTTCTTTGCCACAGCAAACTACAGGCTCTTTGTGGCATGTCTGATTTACTGTAACCAAACACTTTTGGCAAAAGGTGCACTGGTGTCATTGTACACACACCATGTTTAATGTGAAAACTGAAAGTGAGGCTATAAATCAGCGATGCCTTGCATTTTCATTATTACTTATACCTATGCCAGCACTTGCTCTTTTTGGAATCTACGTTTCTAGTAGTCTCAAATTGTCAGATTAGAATCTCCATGACTCATGTGGCCTAGACCCACACTGAGGTTTTGGTAGTGTTCAGTGACGGTTATTTACAGCTTAAGAAACTCTTAGTCAAAATGTGTTTTGCTTATGCCCAATTACATTGAGTCTGTTTTCATTTTGTTTTTCAGATTGTGACATACATCACATTTTAAATCTGTTACATGTAAAGAGTGTATTAAAACGAAGATATGATGTGACATAAGGGAAGCATCCAAAGTCGCCTTAACTCTCATAAATTGGTTGGGTCATGAGAGGTTAGGAAACCTCCACCAGACTCAGGTCTCTTCCACTGAAATGCGGATATCTCTCATCAGCCCCAATAAACATTACCTTTTCTTTCCTGATAAACAGAAATGGAGAATTCCTCAATTCTGTAGACTGTGTGGTGCCAATATGGGATGAAATCTATCCACTGGATTCTACCCAAGTCCGCAGTGTATTGCAGTGGACAGAGCAGCACTGAGGCAGCACTGTTTTAGAGAAAGATTTTGTTTGTACATGTCGGTCTCATGTTTAGGATCAGATCAATAACTCGAGACTGATGTTCTCCATGATTCATGACTACAGCTACCCCAATTTCTCTGGACAAACAAATCTTAATTAATGAGTTTGTTATGTGAAGAAAGAGAGCCCTGGATATCTGTTAAACACACACGCAGGTCAGGTTAATGAGTTCTCTCTGTACACAGTGTGTCCTTTATGGGCTCTGTGTTGGGGTCTGCATGCCTCCTTTGGGTGTCGTCAGTGTCAGCTCCTTGCTGTGCTGTCCTGGAAGGCTACTTCGGCTCCCTGGAGACCGCTGAAGCCCTTGGCGCCATTTCTTTAGCGCAGCCACAGGAAATGAGAGCTTGACCCCTACTTCAAGAGGAATTAGGGCCATCTGAGCATTCTGGGCAGTGGGAAAGCATTTATCTTTCTTGCAGCCAATGGAATTGTTTTGTCAGACATTTGAAGTATATGGATATGCAGTTTGTTTTAAGCTCTGATCTTAATCCGTACCAGAAAAACTTGGAATGTTCCCAGATGTTCTAAACGCTGAATTCTATGGCAAATGTCTTATATTCTGTGGCTTAATATAAATCTTAAACACTCAACAAAGACAAGGAAATGGCACAAGATTGTTGCTATGTTCTTGTTGCTATTATACAGTATATAAGCGCAGTGTGGGATCCTTCATTCCCAGGCCTACTTTGTTATCATAAATCATTTTTCAGAATGATATTTTGGCTCAAAGGAAATTTTAAGGACCTAACTTACATATAAGAGGGCTCTCCTATGCAGGAGCAGTTTCTCTGCCTGCCTGTAGGTAATCTGAAAAGATCATTTCATCTGGCAGCTGCATGAAACACTTCACTAACTAAAGTATGTCTTCCAGATTTTCTAATCTACTCATAAATAATCACACAAAGACAGGCAATTAGATTACTCTCCAATGTCCTGGCATTATGTAGAGGGGGAAAAAAACCTTTTGGATTTTCTTTAACTAGCCAGGCTATAATGTAATTGCTCTCTAGTGACTTTGATACTAGTTTAAAGCCCACTTCTTATTAGTGGGCCTTTTATGAGTATGAGTACAGATATGAGCTAATTTCTCAAATCTGTGTAACTTTTTATGCCATTAATTTCTGAGACCTTTATTATTATTATTATTATTATTATTATTATTATTATTATTATTATTGCCTCAGAGAGTTCTAAGTATCTGATTAATTTTGGGAATGTGTGATGTCCCTAGGTAATGACAGTCTGGAGAATTTTGGTGAAAATGGAGCCATACATTATTGATAAGTCTCCCTTGTAACACAGTATTTTTTCCAGGGTTGTTTGGTATTTTTGATTTCTATTGCATGTAGCTGTTACTGTGTGTAACCATATTCCTTGAGGAAAGCGTACTGACACCTTAGCCTTGGATATTCATCTTTACAGACTATTGAAATTTGTGTGTAATGATCTTCACTGTGAGAAGGTAATGTTTTGTTCATGGACTATATATCAGTGACATGTACATGGATGATTTTTCTGCTGAAATGCACAAAGCAGAGGCATTATTGCAGTGAAAGGAATGCCTACTCAAACCCACGTCTTTGTTTCTTCTTCCACCAACTAAGATGACTGTGTAAGGAGCTTTTCCCGTAGTGAGAGAAATTGCATCGACCTGTTCTATCTATTGCTTCCATATGCAAGCAGTTATCTTTCTTGCAAATGGAAATGAGTCCCAAAATTGCAACAAATGGGTCCATGCCACTGAATGCAGATGTTCTCCCTTTTCGCACAGAGTACACATGTCTGATCAAATTAACTTTAAGGCCTCTGTCGACAGAACAGACATCCCTTTTAAAGCTTCCACTTGCCCCAATTTGTTTGGAGTTGAGCCTAGGCGCATCTCATGGTGCAGTAAATAAGTTTTGATCGTATTAAACACCTGGTGAGCAGTCTTCTCGCATGGCCCTAGTTGGGGTTCCTTACATCCAGCAGCCCACCAAGTTCTCCCCCTTGCTGACTGTGGCTGGGTGAAAGCACAGGGTTTGAAGAAAACCACCTGTTGGTAAAACAGGAGAGGGATGAAAGCAGTCAGCTGGGTGGAAAGAGGCCATGGGGATCCCAACAGGTGCTTCCTCCATTCAGAAGTGGGAATGCAGAGCTGTAATATATGGAAATGGGCACAGGAACCCTCTCATGTTAGCTGTTCTCAGCGCAAAGTATAATGAGGATGCCTTATAAAACAGCCCTGAAGATAATTTGCTAAATTGGTTAAATGTTGCTCAAAGCCCCATGTGTTTTAATGGCCTCCATTCAAACCAAGTCAGTTGCTAGCAGAGGAGACAAAACGGTCCTTAGATTGTAGATTTTACCTCACAGGGATTCTTTAATAAAGTTACTTGATTTATTTTACATTACTCTGAAGCAGTAAATCAAATCAGGCCACCATATAGCAAGGGCTTGGTGGATTGTGGACCTAAGTGTAATCCTTCTTATTATCTGAGTCCTTGCCTGCATCCAAATGAGATGTCAGATTACTTAAGTTAACCCCTTTCCTACTAAAGCCATCATTCATCCTCATGACCTGCCACACAGGAAGTATCTGCACTTTTTCTAGTTCACCAGAGTTGCAACACAGTGCTCCAGCCTAATATACACAGCATGTAAGCCTATCATTTATACATCTGTCAGCCTAATACACACACACACACACACACACACACACACACACACACACACACACACACACACACACACACACACACACACAAGTTATATACATGTAGAAACCATGCAGAATTGGAACATACAGGTGCTAACTTATTTCACTTTGGGTTTTCCTGCCTGTGGTAATGAAGAGCAGGCGAGGACTGCAGCTTTAATCAGGCCTGGAGTGGCCAGCATGGGGTTTTGCAGCGTGCTGAAAGGCATGCCATCCACATGGGGTTCATTAGGGGGTTAGGCTAAAATGAGTTAGGAACAATTGTTTTCCCATTCCCCTTGCTCAAGTGAAATAACTTACACACCTAGTGAAAGATGACTGACTCTAAAGCCATCAGTGCTGTACTAGAAAGGCTCTGTCCCAAAGTGAGAAAGGAACTGTCGTTGAAGCCACTCCTTATACTTCATGTGGCTCTCATGTTGGTTTTTGGGCCCTCTGTCCTGCAGCTTCTCTCAGACTCTAAGTTAATGTCATTGTAAATGTTTGGGTATGACCTTTAATACATGTGTTGCTTTAAGACTGTGTAAAGCGTATGTGTCTATATTTGGGTAAGGTGTGTGATTCATTGTAACCAACAATGAGTCAGCTTTTGGTATGCCTGGAGGTGGAGAGAAAATGAAAAAGCCATAAAAATCAGTGCATAATTTATGTAGTGCCCTACATAATAGCACATTATTACAAATTACTATGTTTATCTCCGAGATGTTTTTTAAAAAGTGCTTTATTTCAGACATAAATATCACTGTATGTCTGTAATGTTATAGCATTAAATGGCAGTTCTCCCCTCTCTGTATATTATAGTCTTAATGACTGGTGAATTGTTGGAACTCACTTAAGCAGCTATTAAACATCAGCATAAATTCACTTTTGATGGATAGAGGAATCACATTCAATATGAGACGTAATACATCATGTTGCTGTTCAACAAATCAGTGCTGTTTGCGGTGGTTGATCATCTTTGGTAAACATATGGAGTCCATGTGGCAAACTAAATTCATAAACACAGTGGCTTAATTCTGTTTGACTTCTTTATACCTTTTATCTTTGTAGCCTGTCTGAATATATGGCTCTGCTAAATGTGTTACTAAAGTGTCAACATTGCTGCAGTAACTCTTGTATACTCATTTGTGAAAACCATGAAAGGTATGGTGCATGAAAGGTATATGCACTGCTGAAACAATATAAACCGCAATTTATAAATTCAACAAGGTTTAAAGAGAATCCAGAAAGGGAAAAAAAGAAGAAACTACTGTCATTCTTCATATTCACTTGTGAAATTGTGTGTTTCCTCAATTCCCCCTGCCTCTTCAAGGTCACTGCTTTTCTCCCCAACTCCCACAGTTGCATACCAAATAGTCTCTGGGCATTCCTGTTTACTTCCACAGGCTTAACACAACCCACACCTTGCCATGCCTTTGCATTTTTTTGCATTCACCAGAGTAGCTTTTAAAACACTGTTGAACTTATAATTGGATGTTTGCAATTTTGTAAAACTTGCTGCACACCTTAGCAGTGAACTTTTTAAGGTGACCAAGGAGAGGAAAAGTGCATAATTCCATGGTAATAAAGCCCACGAAGAGATATTAAATTTAATCTAGTAGGCCGTAGCACCGAGTGAACTTTGGAAGGTCATCGGCAAGTAAATGGAAGGCATCATTTCGCATAAAACTCCCCACCTGATTCGTGACAACACCCCTTAGCATGTCTCACTGCTGACAAGTGGGCATCAGCTCCTATTACCTCTGCCCACGTCACGGGTGTCAGGCAGCTTTTCAAACCAGCAGGCTTGCCGGGCCAAATGAAAGCTGGTGACAGACACGTTTACTGTCATAGGACAGACTGGTGCTCTGTGGGACCCAGACCCATTAGAACTAAGAAAACGGTGCAAGGAGAAGAGTGGTGGGAGAAAAAGACACTTTATTATTGTATCATTTGTGTAGTCTCTCAAGAAGCCCAGGGACAATTAAGCTCCCTATTTTCTCTGCCCCTACAGGCCTGGGCTTGGGCAGTTAAGCCATTTCAGAGACATCCTGCACCTGTAAAATTGCCGCAGTCCTGTGAATTACGGAGGGGTGGTGCAAGTGTGTGAAAATACTCCTGCCTTTAACCCCTGACCTTGGCACGGTTTCAGAGTGTTTAAAATGGTTGCAGTGGAAGATACAGCTCTATTTATGATAACAAAATGAAATTAGGGTGAGGGAAAATGGTTGTCATGTGGATGTCTCTGCAGCTTTAGCCGAAAGTAGTGTGGACAGTGGGCAAACAAACCAGTTTTATGTCTTTCTCTATAGACCAATCACAGAAACTGTACATCATTAGATTACATGAAACACAGTTCATATGCCATTGATTTTCTAGTCTTCAGTCTCTAAACCTCTATGTTATTCCCAGATGAACTGCATGGGTTATATATAATCTGAGCATGCCTGTGCGCTACCAGTAGGTGCAGCTGTAGTTCAACACAGGAGCAGGGAGTGGAATGGGCCCAGTCACCCACATATGAGCTCACTAAATCCCCTCAGAGACAGACTATACAGCATTTAGGCTGATTATAAATTGCTTCCCTCATAAGCCTGAGCACAGACTCATTTGAACATGATCAAAACCACTCACATGTGGCACACACGCAATGCCAACGGTGCTTGATTAGCCAATCATAGATAAATAGGTTGCAATAAATAACGGCACAGCTTTATTTAGGAGGAGTGTTCACAATCTAGTATGTGGATATGGGATCTGTTTGGATGTTATGGACTTGTTTTGTGTCTGTATCCAAGGTGAAGTTCACATGTTTCTGAGCAATGCCTGTTGTGCCTTCTGAGAATCCATTAGAGACCAAAGGCTAAAATAAGGCTGGAATCCAGGTAATGTCAAATTGTTTAGGGTTTGCAGGGGTACCGTCCTAATAGACTACATCAGTCCATTTATCATTTATACCCCACAGTTATTGTCTTCTTTGTGTCTTAAGCACAATAATATTTATTAACCAATAAATGATTTAAATAATAGGCAATAGTGATTTAAATAATAGTTGTATTTTGTACAGCAGATCATTTGGTGCAATTTGAATTAAAATTGTCGCTTGCAGTGTTCTGAGCCTGCACACCATTAAACCCAAGTACTCGTAACAGCACTAATATACTGCTTTAAGGGCAATCTCATATGAAAAGCCACGGTGGCGTATGTGCGTGATTATATCGCTCACTTGATTGTGCAGTAGTAGATGGCTCTCTGTGCTGTGTGTCAGGTGGAATGTGTGCGACTTGCACTCTTGCTCAGTGGGTCAGCGAGAGGAAGTTGTGTAGAGGCCCACCAGGCATCTGCAGCTGCACTTCCTGTGAGCTGCGTCTGCTGTGGCCCAGGCTTGTGCTTCTGTGAATACAGCCAGCCGCCTGGAGCTAGCAGGAGTGGGCCTAACTTCACACATGATTAATACCCCCATCACTTTCTAAACGCCTGCCTGCCTGCCCAGACCAGGCCAATGTTTGCCTTTCAGAAATTTCACTCCATTTATGAGGACAAAGCTTTCTCACTAGCACAAAAAAGAAACATTCTTTAATTTGATAATTAGACAGCGGCTTTTTTGGTGGGGAAAAGAAAATGATTGGCCTCATTAGCTTTCATTAAGTTGGCTTAACATAGCCAAGTTCTTGATCTCCTTAATTGCATTATTTTCATTATATTGTCAAGTTCCTAAGCACTTTCTGTTCTTACATTATTATGTAAAACTATCAAAATCAGCTTCGCTTGAGATTCGCTTGAGATGGATAGCTTACTTGTACATTTCCAAAGTTAAACATGAATTTTTCCTTTTGCTTTTAAATGAAAGCCATTTCTTGTGTCCAAACTCTGATCTTTTTTCATGTGAATTTACATTTTTCTGAGAGCAATATTTTGGATATAAGCTTTTAGATTTCAGTGCTCTAATGAATTCTGGCTATTTGGGTACATAAATACTTTTTTAAATGTGGTTATGTTAGGTTGAAATTAAAAAAATATATATTTTGTGTTAACTATACATATTAGTTTAAAAAAACACTCAAGAAGTTTTCACAAGCTTTTCACTGTGAAATTAAGGAGTGCAAAATACTGATGGGTTACACACACTAAATAAGAATACAGAAAATCCTGCCTTGTCATAACTCTGGTAATTTATTTCTCTAGAAGATAATCACTTTTACATGAAACATTATTGCTTGTAAATTAAAGCTATTATTTTTTTGTACTGAGAACCCTACTATAAATTGTTCTCTTGTAGTGTCTTTCTTACGTCATTCCGCTATCGTGCCACATAACCACGGGCTTTCTAACTGTTTGCCTTCTCATTAGTTGGCTTTAACAGACCAAGTTAATGTTTGTTTGCGAGTTTTATTTTCCAATTCCTTATCATTTTCACGCAAATTACTTTCCATTGTAATCATGTATAAACTCGGACAAAATCTTGAATAAATTATATCCAAAAATAATATAATTTATTTATTTGTGTCTTTCCACATCCTACGAACAAAAAGCACAAAGAGATCATCTGTCCTGTGCCAATGTGGCCATGTGCATGTTATTTCTGAAAAAGAATGAGAGGAATTGTGGAAAATAATATGCACGGTTGAGCAGCACTACAGATATCTGTCCACTAATGAGCACATTGTTGTGTTTTTTTTAACCCAGAGAGGATCCATTGTAATTCACTGTAGCACTTGAAGGAGCCGCTATTAGCAACACATAGCCGGTTCGTCTTGCTCTGGTGTGACTCTGACCCCCCGAGGAGAGTCAACACGACTTTGTGCACAGGGCCACCTGCTGATGGAGGCCTGGCCTTTGTGTGGCTGTCTGTATAGGGTGAACGGATTCATTTTTCTATATCCCTGAGGAGCAAAGCCTTCAGGGGGGGACAAGCTGTCCCCTGTCTGACCGTCAGATGCGGGACCGGGGCAGGGGTAGAGAGCAAGGGCAGTGACACTCTGTAGTTCTGCAGAGTTCAGCCTAGAACCTGGGGCTGTGTTATAGAAAATTCCTGTCTTACTTCCTAAGATAAGATCTGACAAGTGCAATATTTTTGTTCTTTACAAATTCTTTTTATAGAAGGAAATCCTTGAGTAATTTATGAATTATATTTGATTTTATTATGTCTTAAACTAGTCAATAATCAGTTACCTGTTAGCTAGGTAAGGAATAGCACACAACGGGGCATGCTGTTATAGGAAAATAATCTGCCCTGGGGTGGTGTGATATGGGGGGTGGAGGGCCGTTACCATCCTGAAGTGGATTATTTTCCTATAGCACGTGTTTTATTCCTCTTATACCACAGTGATTTGCCAACAATTTTTAAAAAGATTTATTAATGAGTAACACATTATAGTTAGATGTAATGTTATGGAACGTCTGCAAGATAGTTAGTTCCTGTTTCCACTGACATTATAGCAGCTATAAGCAGTCATTCCCATAGCACCTTCTCTTTTTTCTTCTCTCTTGAAGTTGATAAGCCAAAAAAAATACAGCTTGTCATTTGCCAAGAAACAGGAGATCACCCCTCCCACAAATGTTAAATAAATGTCACTTATCAGTGATTATGCCTTTTTATTTTTTGAAATAAGAAACGTGCCATAGATTATGTGAAGCATCCACCATACAAGTCACTGTTAATAAGCTGTTACTATAGAAATGATAACATATTAGAACGAGCACAATAATGTAGTGTTGTGTTAATAAATCTTTTATGTTACAGCTGGGACTATTGTCAGAACCGTGCTGTTATAGACAATTAATCCATCCATTCTGATCTGAGAAAAGATCTGTAAAAGGCTGTAAAGCCTGAGTAACCTTATATCTTCAGTGGGATTGCTAAAGGTAGAAGATAAACTATAGAAAAAAGGAAGACACCACTGTAGGTATCCTACAATTAAGCCACAGTGGGGGATTTTGTCAAGTTAGGATGCTTGTGTAATCATTTTATTCCTACCTGGAGTTAAGGTCATGAATTTAGGATTTGTTATTCTGTAATAGTTTTTCGTCCTAAATAGGATCCTAACTGTAATTCCCATGGTTACTAAACAGATAAGAATATGGAGCTTCTGACGTTGCTAGCCTTTTAGTGGCGTCACTAACACTATGCTAGGCTACTAGATTTCTAGCTATGCTGAACATTTTGAACTTTGATCACCTCCGCTTATTTCAGGACGTTAGCGTTTCTTTATTCTGTCTCATGGTTTGTGATGAGAGATTAAGCTATAGGACGTGTATGAGTATAGATCTATAAAAAGCTGAATTTGGAATGTACATATATTTGGAGTGAATAAGTTTAATTTGCAACACTTCAGTAAGCTGCAGTAAGCTTTCCTAAACGTTTCTGCTGTGAAGATGGATTATGTAATGTTCATTATGATGATTATAACCTTTTACATTGTTTGAGTCTATAATAATAATAACGGATTGAATTCGGAAAACAGTGATACAAACTTACAAGTTGTGTATTTCCTGACAGCTAATTTCAAGAAATTAATTAGAAGAAAATTAAGTTTTAATTAATTTTATAATGCTTTTGATCGCTTTGTTTTGTTGATATGTACTCCTCTGACATGCGCTGATACAGTAGCTAAATAGGGAGCTTGTAAATTGTCATATATGAATAAGCGAGAAACAGAACTGTCATCTGCCCGTCATCGATTTCACCCTGTCAACTAGAAGATCCTCATGAAACATGCCTTGGCAGATAACTGACAGCAGACTGTGACCTTCACCTGACTGTGCTGTGCCATCAAATAAAAGCACATTTTAGGGGCTCTCCAGTGCCCTCTGTATAATGTCAATAGTCTTGATCTATGACTGTACTGACACCTGTCTTGCCACATCCATTTGTGTCTGGGTTGCCAAGCTCCTCTCATGTACTTGCAACTTCGTTAGAGGTGTGAAGTCTGGGATCACCTGCTTCTCCATCAGAAATGTGATGGATTGATGGAGCTGTCAGCAATGTTGTGTAACAGTTCATACACCATGTTGTCTGGTTAAAATAAACGGCTACAGCTCCTCAGTAGCTGCCGTGAGGTTTGCAGAAAGTGTTATTACATGTATTTTTAATGTATATTATACCCACGCTTGATAATATAACTGCTTAAGAGATCCTATAATAATAGTAGGATAGTAGAATAGTATAGTACGGTCGTCCTCCTTTGTGTGATCTGAACACTTCATAATAATAATGATGATGATGATGAGGATTATTATTATTATTATTATTATTATTATTATTATTATTAGGAAGTGTTCAGTTCAAATAAAGGAGGATGACGCTACTATACTATTCCCTATCTGTCTGAAAGTGGAAGATAAAAAAAGCATCTGGCTGAGGGGCTTTTTTCCATAAACTAATCCTCTGTTCCCGTGACTGTAAGCTTTGTGTTGGCTGCCATGTAGGCAAGGCCAGTGCTAGTGCGATCATTTCAGTGGTGCATTAAATGAAGGAAAAGTAGCCAGCAAATTTTTAAGGCAAGCCATGTTTAACCTTCCACTTCCACAGGCTGTACTGATGAGCATTTGGTCAAGACAGCCATGGAAAAAATGCAGTGTCTGTCAGTGTGTTTCAGAATGGTCTCCCACAGAGAAAGCCCTGAGCTGTCATAACATATTTATATGTTTCACAATTTTTCAACAAAAAAAAAACACTTTCTCTAATGATAATTTGCAGAGGAAAGCTTTTTCTTTGCTGATGTGGTAGCCACAAAAGCAGACGCGTTGTAGGCTCCAAGATGTCATCTAGACCTTCAGGAGTTTAATGCAGAATGCAGGGAAATGAATTCGCTTTGTGCACGAGGTGTGACTCATGGCAGCAAAAGGAAATGGTGCCTTGAACATGTAATTTATTTGTTTATTCTTTCATATTGCTTATTTCTTGGCTCACTGTAAAGGGTGTCCCTGATGTGAGCCATTGTTTTGTTGCCCTTGATCTATTCTTGCCCTTTATTTATTCGTCTTCATTGTTAGACATGGCTTTCAGCTCCAGCGCCTGCTGTTATCCAAATGCTGAGGGCAATCTCACTGACCAGCCAGGTCACTGCCAGAACGTGCAGGCTAAATGAGAATTTTAGCGAACCAACACAATCAGGCCGCAATTAGATTCCTCTTTCATGATCTTAAAAGGAAATGCAAAGGAGATTAGATAACGCTTGGGCCATAAGGCTCATTTATCCTGCTTGGCGCTAAGTGTCTAGAGATGGCTAAATGCTTTAATTCCCTACTTGTGGAGAGCTCCTCAGGCCAACTTCAGCTATTGCCGAAGTACACTAACAGTATTAGCACATAACAAGGTATAAATAAGGCGCTGAGCTTATCTCCTGAAAGTTTGCCTCTGTGAGTGAATTCCTGCACACCAATGCTCTCTCTGTGTGTTCAGATCTGTTTTAAGTGCCACTCTGTTGTTAAGCGGGCATGGCAGTTTTTGAACCCACCAAGAAAGTGCAGTTGCTGTGCCGGTGTTTTTGATTTGGAGATCGGCTCTGGCACAGCGCAGGCTACCAGTCAACTTATCTAACTGCCTCTAATGGACATGCTGGAATTAGAACAGGCAGAAAGCGTCTTAAGTGGGAACCTTTGCGAGGCAGCTGCTTGCTAGTTCACAAGAATACCAATAAATGGCAGCTACATAACTTCCCTTAATCAGATTGGAGCAATCAGCTTGAAAAATTTTCCCATATGGCGTGGTGAGAGGGAGAGAGGACTGAGGGTTACTGCAAGGACACAGGCCACTCCAAGGTTACCGTGTCTGGCTACAATTAACAACTTGCAGGAGAAACTGGTAGGATGCTTCAGGGAACTTTTGCATCCCAGTCAGTGGTAATTACTATGTGCAGAAATTACATGCTGTAAAAACAAACCTGTGAATCTATTTTGATTGTTTACTTCTACAATTTCCCTGTAGGCATGCTAGAAGAATTCAGAATTGTCATCATTCAATATATTTCTCTTCACTTTCTCTTTCTCTTTGCTATATTTTTGATAATCAAGTCACTGCTTATTTTACAACACATGTTTTCCTAATTAAAAGCCGGTTTGGACAGGCAAAAATATTGGCCAAAATCAATTTTAACTCCAGTGATCTTTATCATATCTCGGGAAGACTGTCGTAAACAATCTGAGCTGTTTGTCCATCACTCGTCAGCATTCACTGCTTTATGTATTGTGAGAATTTCCATCGCCATCTCATAATACAGTAATCATTATCACAGCGTATTTTCATAAATGTGTTCTCATATGTTGCTTTTTTAATTATATTGTTGATAAAATGTGACCAATGGCAATTTTGGGGTTTTGTTTGACTGTAACACAGTGGTTTGTATGGTTTTATCCTAACCTACTGTTAAATGTCAGTCTAAAAATATTAAAAGTAAGACTAACATCTTTTTATGAATACATAAACCTTATTTAATTAAATTGTTTTAAATGATACGAATATGAAAGTATGGAGGCAATCAATATTGCTTGGCAGTGGATGTTGGTTTATTGTATCTACCCAACAGAAATAGGACTATTTATGCTAATTAGCTAATTAAATGGCAGACACTCAAGAAAGCTCTCTAACGCTGATAGTCTGTGTACTTGCAATTGGTTTGATTCCTGTGGAAGGGAACTTTGACAAGAATGTCTGTTACAGCCAAAAAAAAAAAAAAAAAAAAAAAACAAGTATGAAAGAAAAAGAGAGAAAATTGTTCTTTGAGTATAGCCCAAGACAAACACTCACCTCCTGGGTCATTTTACCCCAGCGTCTACAGCCAGATTTCAATAGACCCGTTCTTCAAACCATGTGTATTTGTCTGTGAAATCTCCTTCAACATGGCTGTCTAAAAGCAGATAGAAATGAGATTTTATTTAACGCATGCAACACCATTTTATTGTGTCTCTAACCACCTTTGCTTACAAATTATTCGTTTGTTAGTTGTTTTATGATTGGTAAACTATGTATGAATGGAGCTGATTACACCACAGCCCAGGTTTCCAGATTCATCACCACGTAAAGATTATTGTTAAATGATAGCACAGGCATCACAATAAACACCCTGTCTACCAGTTAAGTTCAGCTTTTGGGAAGTGTGTTTAGAGATTGCACACTGTAGAACTTGACATGTAAAGCACACAGCAGACATATGCTAATCGATTTTTCATTGTGGGCGTTTAGACCCATTGTGTGCAGCTATAGAGCTGAGATTTCTCCTTTGTCAAACATACCAAATCCTGTGGAAAGCGAAGATGATAATTGAATTACAATATTAGTTATAATGGTAATAACCATAATGGCTGTTTTCGATCCAAACCATTATGCAGGCAAACAGCTCACATCAGCTTTAATCCATGTTTTATTCTTCAAGCTTATAGCGAAAAATCCAGATGTGGCCATTGCTATCACCCCTGGATGGCTCCTGCCTCCAAATTTATATCCAACACATGCTCACAGCTGCATTGCTTCAGAACTTTCCCTCCTCAGGCAGAAGCAGGCCAGCTTCAGAATTGATGAACTCTGCTGGAACCTTTGTGTGACTGAAACGTGAACAAAAGCTCTGCTGCTTGGATTAGAGCGATTCAGTCTATTTTACTATCGCGCATTACAGACATGCTGTGGAATCAGAACTCCCCAACTCCATCATTAATACATGAGACTATTTCCCAGCACGTTTCATGAAAGGCAAAGCAGCTCAAGGTCTACTGAAGTGCAGAGCAGACCACAACAGAGAAATTTCTCCTGCGGATGTCATGAGGAAGGGGCCATTTAAATAGCAATACACGTAACAGTCCTAAATCAATATAACTCATCAATATAAGTCAGATTTGTTTTAATTTATGTGATATGCTTACAGATGGACCTCTGGGAATTCCGATAGCTTGGTTATCTGAACTCAGCCGCTGACACATACACCAGTGTTATTTTTATTCTTTTTCTCATTGTACACACAAAGCTCGTGCAAATAAAAACAAGAAATCAATGTAACCTACAATTTTACAGCACTGATTTAAGTGGCAGAGGCAGGCCAAATCCAATAGTGCCACCAGAGCTGACAAGCTTGACATGTGTCTTACCATGTTGGCCGTCAATTATGCATGGCCCAGTGTTTCCATGGCTCTTAATTGAATCACAGCATCTCAGAGTTGTTATTTTTAATTTGTTGCATTTGATTTGTGACACAAGCACCAGGGTGTCATGAATTATGCAGACAGAGACTTTAATTGTGGGTGGTATTAAAACAAAACTAATTGCAAATGATAAAAAAAACGTATCTGCAGATTGGTTTGCCCTTGCACAAGTTTGTTGCATGGGACATATAACACTGTTGTTGTTAGCACTGTGCTTTAACTACATGTATTACCCTGCTTAATGATAATTTAGCAAATGGTCTGATATTAGTAGACTTTTGGTTGATAAGTGCCCTGCTGTGAAAGCGCACAGCTCTCACACTGATTTCATCGGTTTTCCTTCTTGGGGGGGTTTGGTTAAAAGACTCAAATGCAGCCCTTTTTATTGAGGCACCATGATTGTTAAGGTTTATTGATCTTTTTAAATGGATTTTGATCAGTACAATTTTCAGATTGTTTGACTGTGTTATGGAGAAAATGGCTTTTTTGTGTGTGGGGGGGGTGGGGGCGGGGGGGAGTAATTCGTTCTCATTATTAAGTTACATTACCAGTGAAGAAATACCACCCTTTGATGAAATACATAAAATATAAAAAAGATATATTAAAGGCTTTTTTTTTTTTCAAGAGAATGGATCTGTGTGTGGTTCTGCAATACAGAAGTCATTTTATAGCTTCAGATATAAATCATTGTGGAAAGACTGAAGATACCCCAGAGTGCTTTTTGGTTTCATTTGGTAATGTTATCTTTTCTAGTACTAAAATATAGGCATGACAAAAAACAAAAGCTAATTGCAATAATTGAAATATTAAACTCTATTAAAAAAAAAAAGATGAAAGTATATTAATTATTTATGTGTGTGTGTATATATATATATATATATATATATATATATATATATATATATATGTGTGTGTGTGTGTGTGTGTGTGTGTTTATATATATATATATATATGCTGATGGCAACTGTAAAAGCCTGTAGGTAATACATAGTACCTGACAAGGTATGGTATGAATGCTTATGTCTTTTAAACCCGTATTGCTTTGGAGATGTCTGGAACTCATTTCCACTGCTGCAGGAGAAGAAAAGGCTTGCTTTTATGAATGTTAAATGAATTCAATAGGACATCTTAACTTTCTTTTCTTTCTTGCTTTTTTGTCAAACCAAAACCATTAAAAGAGCCCCACAGGCACTTATAGTCTGAATTCATAGATGTACTTTGGGGGCGGCTGTAATCCAAATGCAAAATAAAAACATGACTGAAATCCTCCTCTTTTAGGCAATGTACACGGGTGAGGGGCGGCTGTTATGGTGTTCTCTGTCCAACTTGCATAGCACAAACCCCCACCCTCTTGCCGCACTTCTGCTTCCTAACACACCACTTATGACGTCCCCTCACAATGCACGTTTTTCCCAGAATGTGGACAAATCAAAAGG
>CM074949.1:12662744-12685244 GCA_037577455.1 Pangasius macronema
CATCCATCCATCCTCACTGCATTCTACAGAGGGACTATTGAGAACATCCTGAGCAACTGCATCACTGGTTTGGAAATTGCAGTGTTTTGGATGGCAAGACCCTGCAGAGGATAGTGAGGACAGCTGAGAAGATCATTGAGAAGATCATTCCCTTCATTACAGATATTTTCACCACATGCTGCATTCATAAAGCACCCATTTACATTTACATTTATGGCATTTGGCAGACGCCCTTATCGAGAGCGACTTACATTTATCTCATTATGTGTTGACTCGTCAACTCCCAATTCCCGGAACGAGTTCCCGGGTCGTCACCCAGCTTGGTGGTGCTGGGGATTGAACTCATGACCTTCTGATCAGTAGTCCAACATCTTAACCACTGAGCTACCACTGCCCCCGGCATTGTGGATGACCCCATGCACCCCTTACACAAACTCTTCACCCCCTGCCATCTGGCAATAGGTACCGAAGCATTTGGGCCCTTACGTCCAGACTGTGTTTCTTCCCCCAAACCATCAGACTCCTCAATGCCCAGAGACTGGACTGACACAAACCCACACACACACACACACACACACACACTCAACTGAACACTCAACACTCAACACCATTCCACTAGCGCTGCAATTTTTGCACATTTCTTTCTTAAAACACTGTAAACAAAATACTGTATTAACCACTTGTATTTTTGTTTCTAATTAGTTTGTTATGTTTACATTTACAACATTTATTATTATATTGTAATATCTCTTTGCACCTTATTCCACACAAGAACTGTGTACTGGTCAGCATTGCACTGTCCTTTGCTGTGCTTACTGTCCTGATTATTAATTGTTGGACTGTCTTGCGCTGTTGCACATATTTGCACACATGCACTTTATGCAGTCCTGTATGTCTTTGTAGTCTTATTTAGTTCTTTGTTGTTTTATGTAGCACCATGGTCCTAGAGGAACGTTGTTTCATGTACTGTAGCAGCTGTATATGGTTGAAATGACAATAAAGCCACTTGAACCGTGACACTTTACAGAATTCTGTACAATGCCTGTTTCCCATGACACTTAGAACCAACTGGCGATGCTGTTTTAATATACTGTACACGTTTTTTAATAGCCATCTTGTTAATAACGTTTTCTTTTTTCATAGTAATCTTATCAATTTTGTTTGAATATTAACAAGATTATGTTAATATTGTCTGAATAAATGAATTGCTGTAGACCGTCTGAAGAGTCTCTTTAGTAAATTGGTCTGAAATGGCTCTACTCCCTCCCTGTTCCAGGTTTGACATAAAACAAGTGAATTGGCAGCACTGATAGCATCCATTACTGTGGCATGGATTAAGCCACAACGAAAATGACACGCTAACCATATGATAGAAATGTTATGGAGCATTTACAACATATTCTGCCTTGTTTTAGCATTATCATCCATGTATATGCTGAGAAGATGAGGCAGGGATAATAGATCTCACAGTGCTTCTAAAGTCTACCTGTCAGGTAATGTTGTTTTGCCCAGCACTAAAAAGCTTTCCCCATTCTGTATGCATGTTAAGCTTAGCGTGACGTGCCCTGCCAATTTAAGGAGTCCATCTTAGCATAAAAGTCTCCTCCAATAAGGCCTCTCAGCCTGGCACTGTCCATATGATAAAGTAGCTTGCTAAATTTCAAGAACATTCTCTGGAATGGTTGCAGATTCTTGTCTACTGAAATGACAATTAGAGTCACTTTCCACACAAGTTAGGTCAGATGTCCTCTGTCAGCCCCTGGGAGAAGGATATGTCCTCAGACAGAGACTAATCTGGCTCCCGTTCCGATTGCATTGCCCCCTCATGATCTACTCATTGACCACTCCAAATGTGAGACGGGAGATAGACATTTCGGTGCAGTAGGGGTGGGAGGGGGTCTTTGGGCTATACATTGCTTTCCATTTTCTGGAATGGACCTGTCACTAAGCCAGGCATCTCTCTCTCTCTCTCTCTCTCTCTCTCTCTCTCTCTCTCTCTCTCTTTGGCTCTCACTCTCTCATCGTCTACTCGAATATTCTCTCTGTTCACTTTCAGTATCCATTCACTGCTAAAAGTTCCATAATAACCACTAGTTATGTAAGCATAAGCACCCAGATGGGTCCACTGAAAATTGCTTTACTTAGCATGTCTTATTAAGTGTGGTTGGTGTATATCTCTCCACAACAAGTTGGGGGCATGCCTGTCTCAGTGATAAATCTATAGTACCCAATTAAACAGCAGTGGGTTGTCTTGAATACTGAAAATGTCAAATGAACTCTGATTATATGGAACATTTTTAATGTAGCGCAGTGGCCATTTTTTTACTCTTGCATCCCATTAAAAAAAACTGAACCAGTGGCAGGACTAAACTCCTGCTATGCAGTTCTTCCTCACAGTGTGTACACCCCTCACTCCAGTACCACCATCACTCCATTTCATTTCTTTTTTTTTTGTGTTTTGCAAAACAAAATACTGATGTGGTTTTGTGGTATGTCAATTGGTAAAAGATTTAATAAAGGCTTGAATGATTGATTGATGTGGCTTGGAATAAGAGATAAAAAGTAAACAGTTGTATTTTTTTTTATCATTTTTGGAGACGTATTGCCCCAGCGCAGGCTTGTCGTGCACTATCACAGCATGTCAGTAATTGCTGTCAGTCAGAGGCATAAAGGCAGCAGTTTGTGGCTGCTCTGTTGTAGTGTTTTTGTGGCGTATCTTGGATATGGTTTTTCCATGCCTCCTGAGACTCTCCTAGTCCCTTTTTTTTTGCCTTGTTTACCTCTCATTGTCAACAGTAAACATGTTCAGGGAAGAATTAAATGCCAAAGATTCCTATAAGACACAGCACAGCAGCCACTATAATTGAGAAGATTATCTGCTGAATGCCAGCAATAATTTGGGTTGGAGCTCAACATCCAAAAGAAATAATATTTGCAAAAAGTAAGATGGAACCGGATGCATTATTTTTCCCTCATGAAAAACTAAATAAAAAAATAAAATTATAAGAGGAAGGCGAACTTTGACGGTTTTGTCTTTTTTTTCTGTGGCACCTGCTTGGCACATTTGTTAGAAATGTGACACCATCATTTATGTATATTTATTTCCTGGAGCTAGTAGCTGCAAGTCATCTTTGCACAATACACATAGCTCTAAGTGACTTCTAAAATGAGCTTGTAAGTTCTTGCCAGCTCATTCACATTTTGTATGCAAGCAAGAGCAGCAAGTATGAAATAATTGCGTATGTGTGCTCTGCATGTCTGTCTGCACCTGTTTGTGTGTATGTGTGTGTGAGAGTGTGTTGTCAGTGGTAGGCACTGGGGTTAAAAGCTCCCGAATGGATCAGGGCACCTCTCTAACACATGGCTTACCTGCTGCCTAAAAAGTGTTTAATCTCCTTCTTAGTGATAAGTATTGGGATTTATTCAAAAAGTGGTAGCCGGTGGGCCTAAATCCCTTTTCACGGTGCAAAGCTGCAGGAAATTGCTCGCATTAGGGAGATATTGGTGTGAAAAGCTCTCATGGCACTAAATTGAGCTGTTATTGATCTCATGCACATTTTCTTTGTTCCTTTTTTATTTGGTAGTTACGCATGTGTATGTAACATGGCAATGAGAACTATGGAATAATGAATCTTTCATAATTCTAATAAACTCTGCATATACCTAAAGGGTCAATTAATCAATTACTATTATGTAAGTGACCAAAATGGACAAAGATCCAGACAAAGACACTGAACTATTTTTAGTGCTTTAGTGTTAAATTACGTTTCAATGCTTAAAATTATACTCATTGTAAAAATAATGGTCGTGTTTCAATCGATACAAGGCTCTTGATTTGATATGTCTGCATATCAAACAATACATCTGACAGGCTGCCTAATAAAGTAGGCTATTCATCATAAACTGCTGCTTATATGAAGTGATGGGAAATAAACTTTAAAGCTTCAAGCCCTCACGCCCTTCTCTGGAAAAAGTAGCTACCTCTTTATCTCAAATTAGAAGAGGCTACAAGAATTTTTGGAAAATTCTCTTCCCCAAAGCATGCTTTCACAAGCTAATTTGGTAGCATACTAGCGTACTAGTATATTAAATTGGGAAAAACAATGCAATGCAATGGCAGCAAGCAGGACCTGGAAGATTTCTCCAAATCTTTGAGGTCTGGTGTAGGAGAGTACTTTATTTTCTCGGTAAGTTACGATGCTGATGGCCAGTGATCCGTCACATTACAGTGTGCTGAATCTGCCATATATATGTACAATACAGCATCGCTAATACATCAGTCGTACAGCTAATATGGCGCACATGCACATGCAGCAAAGTCTTTGCTGCAAGGTTCATCCGAAAGAAACGACTAAGTCAGGCGTCGTCAATCCTTCAAGTATAAGTCATCACCTGTTACGTCCCAAGTCAAACACATCCAGGGCTACAGAGAGCTGTGTGACAGCCCAGCTAGCTAACATCAGAATGAGAAAAGCTCCGTGCTTCATACACACCACCCTTGTGAGTCACTTCACTGAAAACTTTGCCATGTTTCGTTTCCGTACATTCTGATATACAGCTTTTGTTTAATTATACGCTGCATGGAGTCTGAATGGATCACGCAAACGCCGTGTAATTATTAAGGCACATGTTCAGACATTGCTTATTTCTGCTGTAATAAAAATGTATCGTATCTAGACGTCACTGTGTTGTGTTGAATCTCGTGTAGCATTTCACCCCGACTTATTTACAAAGGGAATACTGAATAAGATCATCTGAATGGCATATTGAAGGTTAAGCTTTTACACTCAAATCATCCAAAATATTAAATGGCATTTCTAAGTTATATACTGGCTTCTCTCACAGGGCTTTAGAAAAAAAACAGCATGGGTTCTGCATCTGTTGTCACAGCTTAACAAAACAAATTTTCTTCTGGTTTGGCAGGGTTATAATTCATTTAAAATACTAGGGTTTCCTCGATTCTAAATTAAAATGGCATACCAACACATACAGACTGCCACAGGCAGATTAAAAAGTTTTATTGAGAGGAAACAAAAACAAAACATTATTATTATTTAATTAGCACATTAAAATTAGTTTTCAGCTGTAAGGTTTTAAAAGCCATGGACACAATTTGTTTGACTTGGCATGCACCCGCTTTATTTCAGGGTATAGTTTCCTCATTTTATGCAGCCTGACATTTTTCTGTTTACAGGCCAAAGCCTGTGGAGAAAGCGGAGAAGACAGGTCATGTGATCACATTGGTTTTCTTGCATTTGGAAATATTTTAATTGCTAAGTGCTGACCCCTACTTACATTAATGAGCAGCTGGAGAAATTTTGACCTTGTGGTGTGCATGAATCAATACGAAGTTAATAAAGCCAAGTTCATTGCTGCCTAACACAAAACAAACCTGATTTGTTTACTTACCTAGGCCCTGGATATGTCAGGCCCATTATGAAATGATTTATAGACCACCGCCCAATGAAATTGTTTAAAGCAGATTAGGTGCAGGGAACGATCAGCACTAATATGACAAGCTGATGCCACATGACAGGTAACCAAGCAAACAAGTTCCTGAAATTCAGATTGAATTAGAATCCTAATAATCCTACGGGGAGTCGGAGATTAAATCAGAGGGAGGGAGAGAGGGTGTGAACTCCACGCCCCAAAACAAGCACGCACAAGCTTGCTTTGAAATGGGCGACAGGTGTGTGTGTGTGTGTGTGTGTGTGTGTGTGTGTGTGTGTGTGTGTGTTCGCACACACTATACTGTATGTGTTCTTGAAATTATGTTTATTAATCACAGACGTTCCCTTTAAAAGGCAGAAAAGACATTATTGTTATATAGACTTGAGGTAATAGTCATATTAGTCATAGTTTTGTTTTATTCCAAGGACCTTCAGGAAAATATTTCAAATTTATACAAATTACTTGCAGAGAAGTGTCTCAATGCTAAGCCTGGACATTTTAATGTAGAAGAGCATTAGTATTGCGCTGGGTAATCCTGTACCAAAGGCATGTATTGACCCATTTCTCATAAAGGCAGTGGCCCATATCACAATGATAAAGGACTTCAGTGATAAAGTCAATATTCTCTTAGAAGAAAGCCGTTTTTTTTTTTTTTTTTTTTTTTGCTGCATAGAGAATATAATTGTACTATAAAAAGAAAATGGTTAAATTTTTATCTTCAGTAATATCTTTTATGATAGTTTACAAATTCTCTTATTCACTGATTTGGGGGGGGGGCCCCCCCCCCCGGGGGGGGGGGGGGGGGGGGGGTGTGGTTGTTTTTTTTGTTTTTTTGTTTGTTTGGTGTGTGNTTTTTTTTTTTTTTTTTTTTTCCCGCAAATCTAAATAAATTTAATTAAAAAAATAAATTGTTTAAATTTTTTTTTTCTTTATTATTTTTTATTATTTTTTAAAAATTATTTTTTTTTCTTTTTTGCCCCCCCCCCCCCCCCCTTTGTTTTATAGAGCTTTCCTCTTTATTTGAAAATAATGAATATAAATGAGGGTTTGCACTATTCCCGGACACATTAAGGAAATTGTATACAAATTAGAATATGAATGTCTAAGCAAGGTGCATTATGTGGACATTTGAATATGCATGATAAATATTACATTATGGCAGCAACTGCGAGCAAATCTGTTTCATATTTTTAATATGTTTTTTCCCTACAAAAAAACATGATTAAAAACTTCCTGTGCTCACATTTTTATCCAAGTTTGACCCAAATGATACAATCAACCACTTTTTCTGTCTTAGTAATTAGGTTATTTACACACACCTAATTGTGTAAATATGTAATTATGGCTAATCAGAAGTCCTATTTTTGTATCATATGCAGTATTTGGAGAATTTTATATATATAAGCCTCCTGATTTGTGGTGTGGATACTGTTGACTGTCACAATAAGTCACGATAAAAGTAAGACAGAGAAATTAACCAAATTTCATTCAATTAAACTGAATAAGAACTTTGTTTACCTCCAGTGGGCAGCCAGTTGGTGGGTAAATTGAAAATCTTCATCAGTAAAAAATGCATATACAATAAAACTGATGCCACTTCACTGTGGCTGCACCAGCAAGAATAACATGCAGTTAGGAGTTCAATAAAAGAGAAATAAATGAAAAATTAATAAAATAGAGTATACCAACACACAATATTCTGTGATCATTTTAAGCATCATTTTGTAAGTTTATGAGTCTTTTAAACTGAAGTCACAACTGTCTGCATAAAATGAAAGCAACAAAGTCTGATAAAGTCCGGCAAAGCCAATGGGCTCTCACACTATGTCTGCATAGAAGCCAGAGGAAGAGAAATTCCTACACTGGAAACTACATATTTGCCTAGAATAGTAATTTCAGCCGTGACATGCCTCTGTGCTGTAACTGTAACACATGCGTCTGAATTCCACCGTCTGCTGCACTACACACATCGGCTGAGGCACTATCTGGTTGACGGCCAATGATCTTTTCTGAATCAAAAATATGCAGATACATGAAAATACTGACAAAACAGAGGAAAATAGAATTCAGCACGAAGCTATAATATACCTCTCCAGCTAGAAAATCATAGTTAAATTGCTGGTGACAGCATTATGAAAATGAAAACGCTAGCCGTACTCAAATAATATCTGATAGCTGGAGAACAGAACTCCCAATCTCATAGCTGAAACACCGGCCAATGATTTGCTGATTTTTCTTTCCAAGGGCACAAACACATTGTGCTACATTAGAAACTTTATCAATGCGCTTTACTAGTAAACTACCTCAACATATTATGTTAGCTACATTATGTTAGCTACAACTTTTTAGCGAAAAGAGGGCACTGGGTAGCGCATTGGAGATTTTACTTGCCAAGTGGGCTAGCTAATAAATTCATGATTTCTCCACCCCAGAATTTAAATGGAAGACATGTATTGGTATACTAGTTTGGTATACAGTTTCTCCAAAATGGCATGTGGAAATAATCTAGTAAGTCTGCAAAAGTGGGTTATTGTATTGTTTGGGTTGAATTACAGGACAAGAGGTTTTTAGTGGTGACATGGTAGTAAATAGTTTCAGATGTAACACTTTCTCTTCCTTTGGTGCGATATTGTTTGACATACTGTTTAATATGGTAGTATGCCATTTTGACCAAAGTTTTAGATTGGGTTCTAATGAGGGGCCTCCATCTCCAGACCTGCACCTCTAATGAGGGGTTTGTAGCATGAAAAATCACAGGACAAGGTGATCCATGCACACCTACTAATCCCCCCACTCACTCACTTACTCACTCACTCACCAGCTCCGGCTCTCCAGCTTTGATGTGCTTTGCTTTTCATGTCTTTAAGACTTCAAGAACGGCGATACACTCAGAACAAGGCGGGGCAGACGGAGTGGGGGGTTCGTCTTTATAACACGTTTTAATCATGCTAATTAACGGATAATGGGCTCAGTAATGAGCAGTAGGGGGCACGTCAGATTCATATGATTAGCTACAGATTATCTGAGCACTGGAGCCCCATGGCAGCAGGCATGCTACACATAAAGAGGCCAACAGCACATTTCAGACTTCATTCTTATATTCGGCCAAGAGTTCAGTTTCCAAGCTCATCATGGCAGTGAGAGGCCGTGGGATGCAGAGTGAGCCCAGTGCTCACGCGGGACTGGGAAGCCCATCATGACTGCAGGGAGCCTGAATGAGTTACAGTTCCATCTCTGCAGGATATTAGCCCGTTATCAATTATCAATTAGACTGCACCGTGATGTATTAAGCAGGTGGTATTTTTTTCATTATTTCTGAAGGTCCTGCCAGGACACATGGAGCACATTGAATCTCCTCTTACTTGTTCCAGTTCTACAAATGTTTCTCTCACTCTGCCTTTCCCCTCCACTATAAGGGATTACATATTGCAGCAGTGGAAAGAAACCTTGTGCTGATGATCATAGCATACACTTGGAAAGAAAATAACAATCCTCTCTCTGCAGGCTTAAGATAACAGTCTCATAAAGGCTTCAAAATGGCATCATGAGTAGACCTGTATTTGACTCAGGGCAGATGAAATGTAGTTGAAATGTATTTATAATAGAGTGCTACATTTTATGGACTTATGTAATCCTAGTAGTAACAATACATTCCAGTAGTAATAATATGCCCATCCTTACATTTTATTACATCCATCAGAGCCATGAGCCATGAGACATAATAGAAAAACGAGTTGTTTTTTTCTATGTCTATGTACTATGTACAAGGTCTTTAAAATTTCAGACTCGTTGTTTTATACAACGTATAATTTTTACGAGTGTATTTTATGTGTGTTACAATGCTCCAGAGCCACATTCAACCACTAGTGGGCCACTAACCTTCACTGACACAGAAATCCTGTTCTGTCTGCTGTGAATTGAGTTGGCTCTACAAAAAGATCAATGTTTTCGTGTTTCGAAATCCAGATTGGTTGCCAGATGTGATTTCTGACAAAAGTATATACTCCATATATTACATCTGACATTTTAGTTCAAACCCAGCCATTAATTGCAATAGTTTATTTGGGAAAATCTTGGCAGTTGGACTTTGTAAGATCCCATTCTTCCAACTTAAGCATAATGGTGACTAAAAAAAGGGAAAGAAATAGAGCAGTCTTGATTTGACATGAACACCAAATCAATTGCATTTTGAAAAAGGAAAGAAATGCATGTTGAAGATATTGATTAGTAAAGCTTCCTGTAAAAAAAAAAAAAAAAGACCTATGGAGAGATGTGCTGATGCTACTGTTGACATGGCATGGTCCCATACCAGCTATGATGTCCATCAGCAGTGAATGAGCATAGGACACCACAGAGGTATTAATTGGCAGGCAACCCACGGACTAAGCTGCCTGCCACAGCAGCACACCTGACAGTCCACAAACTTGTCTGTCTCTCAGTCTTGTCCTCTCCATCTTGCTTCATTACTTATTGATTTACAAATCAATAACATCTTTCAGAGAGCCAGTTGCTTGAAATCGGATAAAAAGAGAGAGAAAGATGGAGGCTGTAGAGGTTAAAAGTGAGCAAAGACCTTTTAGTTACTGCTTAACTGATGCCAGGAAACAGGATACATGTCACGGTTAAGAGACGACACTAGGACACATGCTGCCATTTGTCCCATACTTGACAATTGATTGAATTTCCCCACCACACCATTATTTGTATTAAAATGTATCGTACTATAAGGAAGCCACATTTGTTTGACTGTGAGATTGTTCATGGTCTGTCCAGAAGAAGCTATTCTTTTCTAAACCCACAGGGATCTGTTGAGATTCTCATTAGGCTGGTCCTCATTGTCACCACTAAGAGAAAAAAAAATGTTGAATTTGCCCGTGATAGTGAGGAGCAGAACAAAAAGCTCCCATCCAGGTTCCAATCAGCAGCTCATGAAGGAGCCAGCGCAGGTCTTAATCAGTCAGTTCTTAATAGAGCCGCTCTTTAAAAGTATTATTAACCTCATCTGTCTAGATTAAGAACTAATAGCCCCCTTTCTGTGTATTGTCTTTGTAGCAGCTGGTAATGTACATATATATTAATCCACTCTCGCCGGCAAGATTGTGTTGCATGCTGAACAACGGTGCCCTTCACAAGCGAGGCAGACACAGGTTAGGAAGCCACTAATTAAATGTCAGACTTGACAGATTAAAATTATGAAATTTAAAATCGGCAAGTAGCTCTTTGTCATTGTCAAATTAAGAGGCTGGTGTGATGAGGAGCTGGAGATGGGACACTTTAATGGATTGAAAGGGAATGTGCTTTAGCAGTCCTGCTTATTGAGAAAAAAAGATTTCCAGCTCCAAAGGTATTGAGCTGCATGTTCAATTCCTTGCTTAGCTAGGCTGTGACACAGGTGCCATTTGTATGCTGCCAAGCTTTTCCAGACCACACGATTTAGCACTTTTATTAATCCACACAAAAGCCTCAGCAAAGGCTGATATCCAATTGAGGAAGCGATCATTTTAATATAGAATGATTGAAATATTGTATAAAAGATTTTTTAAAAATATTTCAGCCTTATTTAGCTATAGTCCAGCTAATTTATGTCATTGCTGTTACAGACTGGATTATGCAATTTAGGCATCTTGATATTTGTTATATTCACTGATGGTAAACGATCCTAAACCAGATGGCAAAGCATTTGCGTTCTTTCAATAGCTTTTTCACGGCCATAAATTAAAATTATTAAAAGTTTATGGTTCCACAGTCACTACCATAAATTCTTGATTGAATCTCTGAAACCGGACTGAATCTCATGCCATATTATTCTGAAGGACATGGTGGAGCTTTACAGGGGTCAGTCTATGAGAAAAGACCTAATGAACCTCTGGAGCAAGGGAAGCAAAAAAAAAAAGTTTCTGAAAAAAAATCTTTGGTAAATTAGCAATGCTGGTTCAAAGGGTTTGCCAACCCATAGAAAGAAAGGTCTAGATGCATTTGGCTTTGCCTGAGTTGAAGATACCAGCCTTCGATAAAATAGTAAACGAACCAGATGCAGCTTTAGAGCAGCAACGCTCAGCAAGGATCAAAAAACGACACAGACTCAAAGTGACAAGATCCAATTAAATTTAATTACACCAGCTGCATATTCATTTTAACTGACAATTTTTATTAAGGGGCCACGTGGACTTAAAACAAGAAACCAAAGATAAATTATCAGTGTAATCCAGTTAGAATATGCAGGATCCTGTGTTTCTAATTTGTAGTAATTAAGTTGGGGCAAGATGATTCCAAAGAAGTTCAATAGTGGGAAAGGAAAAGATGAGAAAGTCAAAAATCAAAATGTTGTGAATGTGACAGTGAAGGTAATTATTGCCCTGGTCATTTATGCCAAAGGGGGATTAGAGGCTCATCCCTGCGGTACATGATACGCAATACTGCAAACGCTGCAATATAGTGCATTATGCCGCATTTAGATTGTATTGGTGATGTGGTGGTGCAGCAGATAGCGTTGCCACCTCACCGCTCTGGGGTCCCTGCTTCAATCCTGAGCTTGTGTCATTGCCAGTGTGGAGTTTCACTTGTTCTCTTCTTGTCTACATGGGTTTCCTCATGGTTCTTTGGTTTCTTCCCACCTCCCAAAAGCATGCCAGTATTGGATTGGCTATGCTAAATCCCCCCCTTGGTGTGAATGAGTGTGTGAACGTGTGTGTCTTGTGCCCGGGGATGGTGTATTCCCACCTCCTGTCCAGTGTTCCTGTTACAGGCTCCAGATCCACCATTCCCCTGTACAGGACAAAGCAGTTACTGAAGACGGACGAATAAATGAACGAATGCTTTATCATTTGTCTACTTATTCAGATGAGGCTACATATTCAAAAGTGTAAACAGTTATAGACAACACTAAATAAATATCCTATCTCAGAATTTTACCAGTGTACTGCTTTCCTGGTACATTGTTGCTTTATAGAAAGTGTCAAAAATGTGTGAAGCGAAAGTCACCGGGGAAAAAATCAGCTGGAATTGAGCTTTCTTTGCATCTAAACAAAATAACCCCAACTGGATTGTCTTTTGAGGTTCACTGCTCCCTGTTTCAAGCCCCTCAATCATATAGTCTTAACCGTCTTCATCTAATCCAAATGTGACATGACACAAGAGTTAGAGTCTGGTGTGCCAGATCACTTTGTTGAGGTGAGTGAGTGGCATAGTAACTGGTTAGCCTCAGGTGCTGTGCTTCATACAGGTACCTAGTGTGTCTAGCGTATAAGGCATGGTTAACGACTTGCCCTGTGGTGCTGTGCTGTGTTCTCAAAGTGCACTCATCATTTGTTTTCTGCCACAGTGACATGGAAGGAAAGTGGCTGTCTGCTAAAGATGTCACTAAGGAAGTGTGAAAGTACTTACAGTCCAGTGCAGTCTCCCAGATTCTTTTGCATTTATCTGCTTTGACTTGTATGATTATATTAACTCATGTCACTGAGCTGTAAATTGGTAAGAGTGCTGAAATATTAATATTATCCCAGTTAGGTTCTGTCAGGACATATAAAATGTTCAGAGCACAATATTTTATACCCAAGAGACTAAATTGCCTTATAGAGGTGCTCCAACAAATGAACACATTTGCATGATTCTTACATACCTTGCAATTCAGGAAATCATTCCCGGATACTTTTGACATGAAGCTGTAAACCTAGCATAATGCATTATTGGTCATTATGAATTTTCAGGAGCTGGTTAAAATGCGCATGCTTTGGAGTTTATTTGCCTGTTGAATAGAAGATTAAAAATGAAGATCAAACACTTCTTTACTGTTTGTTCTGACTTGCTATGCTATTGCTAACGAATCTAAGTAAATGCAATAAATAGAGCTTGTATTAACACCTCGATTACAACAAAAAAAATAGCCATTAACAAACTGATGTTGAATATGAATGAAAATATTTTTTAATATCTTTTTCTAAACATAATTAATATTTTTGGTATCTGTCATAGATAAAATGCAGATCTTTTTCTGTCTAGAAATCTCACATTAATTGTCTTAGAAAATAATGACAAAAATAACAACAATCACCTACCTTATTTTAATTAGGAGAATAATAATTCTCCTAATAATACATAATAAGGAATAATACATTAAGACCTCACAGTGTCGACGCTATGTTGATATTAAATGTTATTAAATGTTGAAATCAAATTTCTACACACATAAATGTGTTTGTGAGTGTGGGGGAAAAAAAGGTTGTGAAATTCAGAAAGCTAAATGTGCAGGGGTGTGTTTGATCTCCCATCTGCGCAGGGAGCTACAGTATCCACAGCTGCTGCAGGGGTCACACGGGTCAGTGGTGACACCAGCGTGGCTTTTATATACTCTGAGTTCAGGACAGCACACATACAGCGCACTCTTAATTGATGTATGCAAAATGTGCTCCAAATTAGCAGTATGATGGATCTATTGATGGACCATTCAGGCCTGTCTACTCTCAGTTACCTCCCTCCCCTTTTTCTCTGTTAAATCTCTCTCTCCCTATCTCTCTCTCTCTCTCTCTCTCTCTCTCTCTCGCTGTCTCTCAGCTTTCCTTTCTTGCTCCTCTGGACCCATGCGGTCTAGGCTGAGCACCTTGCTCTGAATGGAAAATGAGGGGTTAGACACATACACGCACCTCAAGAACCTGTTGGATGTTCAGACACATGTCTCATTTGCGGTGTGTTACAAGACTGTGTCACGCTCAATTACTCGGTGTCAGAGTCTCCAGAGAGCCACTAGGGACAAGTGGCTACTACAGTCAGTGGTGCTGGTGCTCATGATTACATTAGTGGATTTTGCATATGTTAATGTTATTATAATATGAAAGCAAAGCTTATTTGGAACTTTTGACAGGCCTTGCACTGCCTATCTTTGGCATGTTCCTCACATTGATGTGTAGTTTTTTGTCACAAAAATAACTGGAGGGAGAGAGGGCTGTCAATTCATCATGGCAAACTTCAATTTAGAAAAAAAAAAGTCCAAACTGCCTTTCAGGTTCTATCTTTCAATTTAAAATGGGATTAGGTGATTGTATTTTAGTTCAGCTATTCATTCAGCACATGTTGCACAGGAGAGATGAGAGCAATTGCAAAAAAGAAAGGACTACAGCACAAGCGGTAGTATGCTGAGGAGAACTAGACTGCGCTTACGCTCATAAATAGCACAGCACATCCGCTGCTGCTAATTGACTCACACAGGCATTAGCTGGATTAAGTTAGAGCGCAAAGTTCATTAAGCAGATAAATGCATCTCTTAGCCTGCTAAAGAGCTCCTGCACTAAGTCAACCCACTGAAAATAGCACTTAACCTCAATGGGGCACAACTGGGATAGAAACCCATGTTGATTTTAATACTCTGTGGAAATTTAAGGCTTATCACAGTTCACAGTTGCAGTATAATGAGTAAGAGTTACCACATTGTATCTCCACATGAAATGAGGTAAATCAGATATAAAAAGCACTTGTACTTTATCATACCTGCATGCAAACAATGTGTGTGATAAAGTGCACGCTATCCAGTGAGTCCGAAAGTTTATTTTCATTTTGAACATGTATAACATTCACTTGGATGAATTGACAGATTGAAGGAGAAGCGTTCTAATCCACAGACCTTTGTTGTATGCACTGTATAGAGGAGTGGGGAATTGTCTTTCGGCTATGGATAGCACAACAGTGAAAGCTCAGAAAGTGGTGGGGAGTGCTTTCATTGTGCCACTTAGACGACAAATTACCCAGACAATGGACCTCTAAAGTTGGCAGCTAATTCAATCGCTACTGTTGACTCCAGGCATTCGCTATGTTTGTCCCCAGTCGGAAATACTCCAAACTTCATCTGGGCGCAGTCAAACAAAATGAAAGGTAATATTCTTTATCTGCACTGGATAGCTTCAGATGAACTGCTCCAATATGAGTGTAAATAAGATTTAGTGATTCCATACTTCAGTTGGCCTCAACTCAAAGTGATTTGGATCAATATTGTCTGCCAGCCCAGCAGTGTGCGACAGGGCCTCTACGCCTCACAATAAGAAGGCACGGGGGCTGTATTCAAATTTCGACAGTGTCAAATTAATTCCAGTGTTATCTGGAAATTCAATTAGAAGGGAACCCCCTCTCCCACCTCCCTTTTGTGAGTAAGAAAGTGTCTAACATCCCGATGTGACAAATTACAGTGCTCAGAGTGCATATCAAGCTGAAGTGTTGAGCCTTGCTAATCTTCCCTCTAATTCTCAATTACTGTAAAATGAAGCCATAAATCACAGGGACAGCCAGATCGATGGAAACATTGTTTTTGGAGTGATTGGCAGTCTCCCCAAAGGTTACTCTTTAAGTTGGTTTAAGGTTACCAGTCTCAGAGGGCTGGAAGCAGTTTTGGAGGGGGGTTGAATGGGGGAGTGGGATGCGTGGCAGCTTTGGTGGGTGGGGGTCGAACTCAATCTATATTATTCAAGAATCCCAGTCCTTTAGGGGATACAGCAGAGGGACAGCACCAATTTTTAGCCCATCAGCCATCCAATTTTTCTCCTTTTCATACCTGCTGTAGTAAATGAGAAACAAATTAAATTTCTCCCTACTATCTCCACAGAAACCATTTAAATCCTTTTTGGAAACTAAATTGTCCCCAGACAAATCGCCCCTGGTTCTATGAAAATATACTATGGTGGTGCAACTGAAATAAATTTGTGTCACTCCAGATATGCCATTGCCTGTAATGCCATTCATTGGGGACTTGCAGAAAGGCTGGAGAGGGGAAATAAAAGTAGAGGCACTTTTGGTGAAGAACAAAAGGAGGAAGAACACAAGACCTGCTCTGCATGCTTGCTCCCGCCTCTTTCTGCTGCCCACCTCCACTCACAGTGTTATTAATTTTGAACCAGAGTCTTCACATTCATGAGGCTGAGATTGAAATGTAAATGAGGCAGAGGGAGTGAGCAGTCAGCAGTGGCCCTGTCCACATGGCCGGTGTCACACTCGCACACAATACACACTCCAGCAGTTATCATTCACACAGATTACGAGTGCAGAACATCAATCACTACATCAGGGAAACAATGAATAAAATGGCCCAACAAGGCCGATGGAAAATCCTGGATAGAGTGGAGTGGTGCACAGGACCGTAGCCAAGTGGTGGTGCCTGATTGCTACAAAGGAGAGCTTAGATAGGCTACCTGGCTTGGCTGGGATAAATGTTTGGACTCAGAAGATGTATATGTCTTACTGTGGGACTCTCACTGATGACTCAGAGCTGTCCTATGTGAGTGGTTACTGGAGTATTGGTCATCGTGGATAATATCAAATATATCAAATTTTGTTGGAGAAGCTTTTTTTTTTTACCTGAAGGGCAATGAACAAGTGCTGTGCAGCACTTCCATTTTTTCCCCTATGAAGCTAAATGCTATGAAGTCACCATTTGTTTGCTTAATGTATGTTGATCTTTCTGGTTTGAAAAAATATTACACAGGACATTATCACTGACAGTTATTCTGCATAATATGCTACTTTGCTGTTGGACCAGACTGGATAAAAAAGCATTTGACATTAATAAATAAAACTGGATAGTCTGGGAGATCTTCCATTTATTGAAGCCTTATGGACTGTGACGGTGAATATTTAAGGAATATTGGTCACGATTGGAGGATGTATGAAGGTTTGCACTGATGCATGAAGCCTTATTACTGATGAAAACCTGGATATCTTTATAAAGCCTCTGTGATATCTCACTTTATTCTTTTCCAAATTACTCTGTATGAGTTACCATGTCACCTCGGCTCCACATCTAACCCAATCAGTTGGATCACTTATGGCACCAGGTTGATAACGACTGGTGGAATCTCATTTTCTTGAGTATCTCCGCAGCCCATAATTATTATTGCCTTCCTTTCTCTTTTTCCTTTGTACATCTCTCATATTCCAAGCTTTTCTATACAACAGCTAAGATGCTGAAAGACTGGTTTTGTCTCTCTGCACACATTTAAATCATGTGAACAGCATTTATGCTCAAATCTCCTGTATGAGCCAGGAAATAAAGTGAGATGAAAGCACCTGAAGTTATAGGAGATGAATACCTCAGGGGAATTCATGCAGCAAAAGTACTCAAAAATTGACAGTCTGACCAAAATATTTCACATAATTTAATTAGGTTACAAATACAGTTTTTATTTATAGTGCTTCTAAAATGATGGGGGCTGGAGGTGTTTGTAGTGAACTCAAATGCTATTTGTGTTCCAGCCATAATCCAAATAGTCCAATATTGCAGAACACAGTCAGTGAGCAGTTCTGCATGTGGAAAGGCCTTGTTGATGAGTGAGGTCTGAAGTGAATGGCCAGACTGGTTTAAGCTGACAGGAAGGCTACAACAACTAAAATTACCACTCAGCAAAAAATCATCTCAGAAGGCAACACTTTAAACCATGAGGTGAATGGGCTGCAACATCAGAAGACCACATCCAAGAACTCAGTTTGAGGCTACAGTGGCCACAGGCTCACCCAAACTGGACAGATGAAGATTGCACACATTTTATAATCTCAATGAATCTCAATTTCTTCTGTGATGTGCAGAATTTGCATCAACAGCATGGATCCAAGGTCCCAGTCTGCTTGGGACCAATCTAAAGGGAAAACACAAGCTTCTTAACCTGATAAACGCCGCCTACAGAATGTACTACTCCCAAATACTGAGTGCTTAGATTAAAAATAAACTGAGCTCGTAGCAAAGAAAGGTTCAAATATCAGTTCAGAGATATGGAATTGGTACAGGTTTGAAAAGTCAGATGAACAAATTTATGTAAAATATGATGCTGCTTTACATCCTAAGTAGTATGCTGGTCAGTATTACTGGAACGTTTGACAGATGAAGTGGAAAAACTGACGCCCACGTGTTTATATTTTGTTAGCAGCAAGTTAGGCAGCTAACTCAGATAAATGATGTGTGTTCTCTTTCTCAAACAGCGAACTGTACAGTCAGTGTGTTAGATTTAACAAACGAATATGTCTGTATGTTGATTAATCAAAAGCTAATGCTTGTATATACAGTATAACTCATTTAAAGGGAAGAAGTGTTACTCTGTTTATTTCTGCTGCTGTGCTTAACCGTGCTGATTTGATGTCACTCCGTAAACAGGGAAGAAATACGGATTTGAGAAGAACATCCCAAGCTGACTTCTCAGTTGTGGTGGCATTTCACGTTACCGAAGACATGGTCCCCATTTACTCTGTCGAGAACAAGGGGTTCACTAAGCTGGGCAAAAGTAGTAACAGCACCATCTCTAGCAAATAGTGCAAACAATGTTTTTTTTAACTATCCTTTCTTTAAATATTGTTTATTTAATAGAACCATTGTTTTCAATATTTGCTATAGATGGTGCTGTTACTATTTTTATACATCCACATTTTCCAGTCCATTCTAATAAATTTTAAAAAATAACTTTGAAAAATAATGAAATTTATTTATAATTGCAATTTGTAAGGACAAACAAATTGAAATGGTAATCGAGAATCACTCATAAATTTGAAAAAATCTAGATATTTTTATTTGTTTGTTTGTTTGTTTGTTTGTTTGTTTGTTTGTTTGTTTGTTTGTTTTGCAGTATCGCCCAGCGCTAAAATTAGGGGTCCTACATTAGTATGATGTTCCTAGTAAAGTGGCCAGCCTACGTATATCAGCAGCATTAATGTGCTCCGTGCCCATGTGAATCAAATCGATCTGGATGTCGCCAGGACATGAAATACACAGCCAGTGATATCCTCGATGTTAGTTCTTTACCAGGCACCAAACAATTGAGCGTGGAGCACAGGGAGACACACTGCGTCCTGACATTTGTGTCTCAGTTTATCAAATTGCCACCTCACTGTACAAGCACTGTGTGCGTTCACTTGAGCCTTAACAAAAAGTCTTACACACTTTTTACATGCTCTTCTGCAGGCAAACCCACTGAATATATATATATTGCTTCAGTGGGTTTGCTTGCAGATTCGCATGGCACGTTTCTCCAGCTAGGCCCATCATTAAAGCTGCTGGGTAAATTTCAGCGTCTGTTTTAGGGACCTCTGCTTCCCCCGTGTCATTTTTTAATTGACAGTCAATTTTTTAACTCGGCTATAAACATCATTCCGTTCAATCAGTGCCGGTATAGATCAAATAGCAGTGGGCTGCTACAGATGCCTTCAACCCCGACTTGTCTTGCTGCTTTCATACGGTTTAACACTGTGGCATGCTTTTTTTAGCAGGAGATGGCTGTCACTGTATTTTGTCAGCAAAGCATAATATTTCTTCATCCTGGCACTCAACGGGAACGACATGAAAATACTGCGGTGCATACGCTGGTTGTAAATCACCCAACGCAGTGTAGTGGCAGCAGGTAGTGAGAGCTGGGTGCTGTCACGTTCCCCCTGTGGAAAACAGATTGGACGTAAGCCATCATGCTTTAATCAGCCTCCAAAATAATAGACACCCCCTGCGCAAAAGCACTGTGCCACCCAATGAAATAAAGAGAAAACATGCTAAAACTTACTTGCTTTCAGGCTTTTTGTTGATGTGTCATGGGTTATTGCTTTGAGCGTCTAAAAGAGATCTTTAAAGCTTTAAAATGATCTGTTTATACATGCACCACAGAGGTTGCTGCTAGTTGCCCTTTTCTTTAGACATTCTGTGTGTCAGATGATCATTTTCTTGCCGGAAACACATTTCACAGCCCCTGATTAAAGACGCTTATTAATTCTTTCATTCTGTCTTTTTATTCTTCATGTGTTCTTCAGTCATGCAGATGTCTTACATGGCTGAGGTTCCTGGTTATGAGCATTAGTACCATCCAGACAAAAATGAATTTGCACTATTTAAAGGCTGGACATGTAAAACGACTGCCTCAGTATCGCATAGTATTGATGATGGGGAATTACTTTGGCTATGACTAAAGGCAAAGTTCTCTTCTTTGTATGCAAAATCTTTTATATAAACACATGGCATCAGCTATGTGGTCATTAGTGTTTGATATCCATAAAAGGGCAAGTAACTATGTTGTGGTGCATTTGAGAGAACTGTGTATGAGCGTCTAGAACCTCCACTGTGACTTTCACCCATATAATTTTGGGTATGGCTCCAAATCTAATAACTTTCCATCTCACATTAGGGACCATCTGCCTTAAGCAATAAGCCTCACGTAGTCAGCACCATGCTATCCTGTAGGTGCTCTGAGACCTTATACCACTCAGTCCTTTTGGGGGGACAGATGTTCCCACTGCCCCAAAATAAAAAAAATCGAGTTAAAGCTTTCTGCTAGAGGATTTGCTCTGTTTTGCTGCAGTTGATTAGTGTTAACCAAATAAGGGAGACATTACTGACAGCAAGCTGCATGGAGCAGGGCAGCTCTTGAGACAGGGGCAGATGGCCTTGCTTGAGCTGCTGTAACGCAGTAAGACTTGTTGAGGAGTCGGCAGTATTGATTTCATTTCTGCTCTTAGATGCAACTACCATATCTACATGTGTCGCCACTGATAGGGGCAGCGAGAAATCCAATAGCTGGGTCTAAAATGGAAGCGGGTGCGTTGGTGGCTGTTAAGGCTGTCAATCCCATCTGTTTCATAAAGGAGCCTCTTCCACTTCGAAACAGTGTCTGCTCTGGAAGGAACTGTACCTGGGACCACTATTGTAACCCCACATACAAGATCACATCGCTCCATTATCATTAATTAGGAAAGCAATGATTTGGGATTGGATTTCGGTCTTAAAATAGAGAGCTGTAGATGAGGATGCCCTCAGGTGAATATAGACTCGAGATGCACGCCGAACAGCAGGGTCAGAGTCGTTTGATATTCTGTCACTGAAGTGGTCACGGAGAGTAATGAATAACATTTATCTTTATATACAGCAAGCATTGAGTCAATGGAATACCAACTGTAATTACGCAGCAGTTATTACATGAGACTTGTGGCATGAGGTCTCAATGAACATATCCATCAGTTGACCATATTGATCGAATACTTTATACTGTCGCCTTTAATAAATAATTTCCACGAAACTGTGGCATGCAAGGGTCTTGGAGTATAGAGTTAAAGCTATCAAAATAACTTATCATACAGTTTGACACATTTATCTTTTGTTACCTAATATTGGAAGTAGTGTATCTTGTGTAGTGGGTTATTAGTGTGTATGTTTGATAAATGTTCCATCCGCGACTGCTGCGGTCCCCGGGACAGCTCGCTAGCACTGATGTACTTATTAATAATAAATTGTCTGTGCAGAATGTGAGAATTCTTCCTCCCTTTACAGTTATTGTGTAAACAAAAGACTGTTTGTGGTATCTATCTTAATAGAAGACATTTTATTCAATAAAGATAACTTGGTGGAGAAAAATGAGATCTCTTAACTCTCTCACCCTCTCTTGCCCTCACTCCTTCTCTGTTTATCCTGTGACATTTCCTGTTTCTGTCAGACTGCCCTTGGTGCTGTGTCACAGTGGAGCCCGGCCTATCAGGGAGAAGAACAGTGCTGATGAACGTGTCCTTACAGCACTTTATTACCCCTATGCAGATATACAGACAGATGTAAAGTTTTGAATCTACCTACATTGGGATTCCAGATGTGCTGCAAAAAGCCATCGCCATAACAAACAACTGGAAAATGTGAGAAAGGCACAAATCTAACCTTTTGAGCCAATAATCTCTGAAGCCTTATAATAATCAAGTAACTATTTTTTCGCAGTAATATAAGTGTGAAGCTGTATATGCAGTGGTTTGCAAAAATTCAGATATGGCTTTACTTTTTTTTTTTTCTAAATCAAAGTGTAGCCAGTCATGTTGAAGGTATAAATCTCCTTCACCTGGTGTTTTGTAAAAATATGGTGATTAAGTTTGTGCACTGTGGTCAGAGGAGAGCAGTAAATTACCCTTGTAACAAAGTTAACATTGATTCAGATAGAAGTGCTTGTCCACATGTAACAACGATAACCTTTTAGTAGATTTAGAAAACAAATTTGACACCCATTAAAATAAGGAATGAGTTGGTCCCCTTCCAAAGGAAGTAAAAGAAACTACTTGGATGAGGTAGAGCCATTA
>CM074949.1:12687744-12707589 GCA_037577455.1 Pangasius macronema
GTGTGTGTGTGTGTGTNCTGTTTTCTGTTATCCACACTCTTTACTAATTCTCCCTCCTCCAGACTGAACACAACATAGTTGTTGCCAAACAAAACAACACCGTATGGACTGTCCATATGATACAATAAAAAAGGCTTTTACATAACACTTGAATGTGTGTGTGTGTGCTTTCGGGCCTGTGTTAGCAGTTGGCTTGCTGGGTTTTATTCATTAGGCTTGGGGGTTTGACGGACATCTCTGATATGGCAGCATAATTAGCATCTTCCGGCGTGCTCTTCCCCTTGCTCTGTTCTTTAGCATGCTGATGTCCTGTGATGCCCAGAAACAAGCATGGATTCTATGTTATCATTTAGAAACTGGCAGCCAGTATTAACAGACTGTAATTATGTATTTCCAGGGACAAGATCAGTGGTAAGAACAAAGTATGCTGGAAAACACTGGGAAGACTATTGGGTTGTTTTGTACAAAATGTCCATCACACGCTAGGCATGCCTGATGCGTTCTCCCCTCTCCTTCTTTTCATTTTTTTCCCTCTCTCTTAGTGTCTTGTTAGTTTTACTATCTTTCCAAGAAAATGATTGGCTTATTAATGGCGCCAATAAAAATAAAATAAACATTTTGTCAAAGTGTTTACTAGGCTGTATGTATTTTGCAGGCTATCTCGTTCAAGAGTCTGGGAAGGCTGGACTTTTTTTTTTTTTTGCACTCATAATCCTTGCAACAATTATCCAGCGGACTATTTCTTTGTGTGTGAGCCCAGTAGGGTGTACAGACGATTTCTATGCTGATATAACTGCACCATAACTGCATCGTTTTCTCCTGCTGAACAGTTTGGTGGAATTCATAAGAAGCTGGTCATAGACAGGGAGTGAACTCCCACACAGACGCTGCCATTACCCTCATTATTGCATTACACCTAGCCAACCTTGATACATTTGTATCACCATGCAGCACTAATTCAAAGATAACACATACCATCCATCATCATGGTTGTTGATGTATTTGTGTGTAGTAGCCTCTCATTTTGGAGTATCCATATGTTACTCTTGTTCCTAATGAAAGCATTAGGGCGCAGAGAGTTAGTTTTCCACAGGAAAATGGAAATTGTGTGATGTGTAAAAGACTATGCAAAATATTTCAGCATTCGAGCTGGGACTGTGCTTTATCTAAGAATCTACACTTTTATTAATCTAGTATTATCTTTCATTATGCTTAAGGCTTTGTTAGGAACGAGTGATTGTACATTTAAAAACTCTGTTTTAGAAGCAAGACATGATTATATTGCCTGAAGCTGTTGAATTTTTATTAGGATGAGGTCTATATTAGACCATGTGATTCTAATTATTTACTGCCATGTGAAGCTTCAGCAGTATTGTAAGAATTTACGTAGATCTCAATTCCGAATCAACTGAATTCACTAACATTCAAATCCTGCCACGTGTATTCAAAAGTCCAAATATAAACATGGCCCTGCTATTAAATTAAACAAGATCAGTAATATAGGTTTACACGACTGCTCTTGCGTTACATTACTGAGCTATTGCTCTGATACGTAGCACCGAGTGAGGATCGCATGGGCAGAATCACAGCACTGTAATTTGTTGATTATGAAATGATGATTATGCTGATTGCCATTCAGTAGACCTAAAATAAACTGGATCTCTCCTTCTTCTAAATTCCTTATTTAAAAAAAAAAAAATACATTACTTAGCCTTATCCCATTGCTGTGGACGTGGTGACAACAGAATGATGCTGTAATTGCAGGAGACTTCAAGTGCTTGCTGATTGCACAGGAAATGGTATTATTGCCTAGTCCTGGCTGGAATCAGCTCCTTATATTTAATTAATCCACACAAACAAAGACACGTCTGTGAAAGATCCACAGGATCTCAATTTGAATATAATCATGTACATTGAGCTTTCTGTATACACGTGGTAAATTCTACTTTCGTTAACTAAAGTGTGTGAAATACATCCAGTGTCAGACCTAATTTAAAGCATATAAAATATCACCAGAATATTGTATATTGTGGTTTAAAGAATATAATGGATTTTCATAATTAGTAACTGAGCTATGATCCACAATAAGCCCAAACAGCTGGTCTAATTTCCCCTATAAACATTTTCTGAGTTTGTGTTCCATGTGGTCCGTATTTTGTATAAGCCAATGAGGGCCCATGTGTTAGAGTACACATTTTTGGCTAACATCTTTAAAGAAAACAAAGCAATTTATGTCCTGTTTCTAAATATAACTATTTCCTTGAAAATGAACCGCTGTTTGTAAGCCCAATGCACATTGCTTTAATGTTTTAGTAATTGTCATTCTGGGAAATAAAAAGTTGTTAATGTGTGATTTTGTCTTCAAGTAGTTACATTTTCTTGAATCAGCTCCTGTTGTTTAGTTTTCTTATTGATTAGCAGTAACCACCAGCGCTTTCCAAGTCAGTGCTTCATTCTTGTCCATGAGGTTCACTGATTAGGATTGAGTAACGCTTCTGTTCTGGATGCTGTTTCCTCTCTTTTCTGTTCTTTGGAGCAATTAGTTGAGAAAAAGTCACTCTGACTCTTTCAACGTGACTTAGATAACGCTCTTTTGGTACTACACCAATAGCTTTAAGTACAATGCACTTTGGACAAACATCCAACAGCAGACAATTATCAAAAAGCTTTCTTGCAAAATGCACAGAAGGAGAGATAAAGAACCTTTGGGCCATTTAACTTAAAAGCTAATGCTCCAGAAAGTACATAAAACAAATAATCTGACTAAAACTGCTGTCAAGATTCTGACCTTTGTCAGCAATTAAATATTCACTGGAATATTTTGCTCATGCTTTTGAGCGTGTCCATATCTGTACATTTATAAACGTGTGTGTGTGTGTGTGTGTGTGTGTGTGTGTGTGTGGAGGATAAGTGAGCAGGTTTATTTGAAAGCATGCTCCATTTTTTTCATAGACTGTCCATATGATACAATAAAAAAAGACTTTTACATAACACTCTGGGAGAACTTACTTACTGGCTGATAATTGTCTGCTTTCATGACACCATCTGTCCAGAAAATTACACTTCAGTTCTCAGGCAGTATCACAGAGGCTATTGCAAACGGGAGATGCTTCAGAAACTCTGGCCTCCGCAGGGATCTCTAAAATCAACCGATTAGCTGGCCATAGGGATCCGTTCCCACGTAAGTAATTACAAGAGCTGTGTCTTGTAGCAACAGTGCAGTGCAGTGCAGAAGCCGATCCTTTTTTGGATCCCTTGTTTCCTGGTCCTCCACTCAAACTTTCTTTGAGGCAATGGCTTATTTCAAACAGAATGAATAAACGATGAAAGAGACGTTGCTCTGATCTCCGGCACATCTGGAGAGACACACCTGTAGCAAGGTTTCTTAGTCTGTGGCCTAAAAGCGCGCTGCGGTATGTTGATGCAATGGGCAGAGTATTTCTCCCACAGAAAGTGCGAGACCTTTTCACCTCTGATATTGGTGCGAAATGCAATTCTATAATTAAAATCAAAAAAAGGAATAAACCAGTTTTTGCATCAGGAAGGTTTCAAGCCAACGGATCATAAAATTCAAGCTATGAAAAATGGTGAGCTGACAAGAAGGCTCAAGTTAGGAAATCCCAGCGTCCTTTGTTTATCTGTCAAGTCAGCAGTAGTTTAGTGTTCGAAGAAGCGATGAAGATGTTTGTGAAAATTAATGGATATTAATTTTCTTACTTGCCTACTTCAAACTTTAAAACAGCTCTCATACAGGACGTTAATAAAAATCGCCTGGAGGAAAAGCCCATTCGTTTGTACAGAAGAGGACATTGTGCACGAAAAAGGGATTCAGTTGTGATAGCGGTTAATTTTACATCCACCTCCTCTGTAAAACTGTATACTGTAAATGTTTTAGAATCCCACTGTCTGGGGTCACCCAGAAAAGGATGGGTTCCCTTTGGAGTCTGGTGTCCTCTCAAGGGTTTTTCCTCATGTTTCAGAGAGTTTTTCTATGCCACTGTTGACTCTGGCTTGCTCATTAGGGATCTGAATCTATATCCTGTTTCCTGTAAAAGTGCTTTGTGACAATGTGCATTTTTAAAAGTACTATACAACTAAAATTACATTTATTTGAAAGTTGTATTTTAACTTGCACCAAGTTAACCTACTTCAACTCCGCAAATATGCCTATTCTGGACGTTTTTGGAATCTTGGGCCAATAGAAAACAAGAGTATGCGGCTGGAGTCAGGTTTACTTTTCCTGCTTTTTCTTTTTCTTTTTTTTTTCTTTTCTGCTCGCAGTCAACACAATCTGAATATGTTCTCTATTCACTATGTAGCACAATATTTGAGTATCAGACATTGTAATGTTGTTTGAATTCCCAGTGGACAAATTATGATGCCTGGATAGTTCCGTATATTATTACCCATAGTGCACCATAAATCCAGTGTACCATAAATCCGACTGATGCACTCCACTTCCACACTAAATAGCACAATAGCAAGTTCTTTCAGTCATAAATTTAATTGGGCAACAAAGCAGCCAACTTTGTATATAAATGTAAATAAAAAAATGTTTGATGACAACTAAAACCAAAAGGTGCTTTTTAATGGTGTATTTAATACAAAAATAATATAATTTTAATACCTTGTTTGTTTTTAGGTTCCGGTTGCTAGGTAATTTGGATCATTTGAACTGTCTATGCAATGGTGGAATCACCTGATTTTGCTCCACTCTGCCAAATAGATTCAAAATCTGAAGTCACCACTGTTTAATGCAGAACATGTTCAAGCATCAGGCAAATCTTTTGTCATCAGGACCCACATTACCCTGATAAGCAGCTATACTGTTGATAAGGTCATTGCTTACATTACAGGAAGGCAGATCACCATTAAACACCCATCTTACATTGCGACATGTATTACCTTTCACTTTGTACTAAAGATTTTGTCAGTTATTTGTGTATGTCAATATTGTGCAGTCAATAAGCTCTTCAGTCATTTTGACATTTTACCTCTCCAGTGTCAGATCCAAGATATGTTAAATAATCCATCTGCCTGTTAAAAGCTCTAAAACATGGTGGAGAAAAATAAACGTTTTGTCTGTAAATAGCACTTTTAACATATCATCTCAGCTATTTCTTTGTCAGGACTACATCAGATATGCAGTGTTATTTTGGCAGAGTAATGGTGATATTTATTGGATACCCAATGATAAATTACAGGATGCAATTAAGGGTTTTTAAAGATGTTAGACATGCAAGCAGATATTTCCTTCTAACAGCTTTATCAATGAGCTTTTGTATTAACACTGGATGTGATGGCAAATACTGTTACCAGTGATGACTACTTGACTTAACAAGCACAACTCAATTTCCCACCAGACAATTCCCAGCAACCCATTCTGAGTAATCTGGTCCAGGCTGCGCTATTCAAATTACAATTGAATTCATCTTTCATAGCTTCATCTAATATAAGCGTTTCTCTAGTCAAATCATCCTCTCTTAATGGGTTCATCAATATAATATATCAAACCCTCAGGGGATGGAGCGTAAAATAAGCTAACAGGAGAGATCTGTTTTCATAAACTTGTAGCAGATTATGTACCTATGACATTTATTAGCTTTACAAGGAGCCTGTAAAAGCCAGGAAGTCTGTTATCACACACACACACACACACACACACACACACACACACACACACACCAAAGCTCATTTTCTACATCTGCACATGGTTGGGTTGAGCAAAATGCTCAGAGCTAAAATTTATTATGCACTGGGAAGGCTCTTCATGTCATCCCCATGAGTCCAGAGACATCGATATTCTCCAACTACACCAACTCGCTCACAACGTAATAGACTTGATTGTCCAGACATTAAAGGTTTTGTTGTTTGTTTGTTTCTTTACCAGTCACTATTAAAAAAGGTGATATGGTGGTACCTTTTTCTCCAAAAAAAAAAAAAAAACCTTGTGAAAGATAGAGAGTTTTTAAAATGTTTTCACAAGCATAATTATGTAGAAATGTTCAAGCAGAAAACACAGCAGAATGATATAATTATTATTACTATATAATAATTGTTAGAATAATTATGAACATAGTAATATTTATTGCATATTGTTGAGTTGGCCACAGTTAGGCCTTGAACCATTTACAATTGCAAGAACTCCACCAGCTGAGTGAGCTGAGGCCAAGCGTGTAGGATATTTTTGCAGATTCTGCGACAGTCAGCAATTTGGGAAATAGAGAAATGGGCTGTAATCAGAAAAGGTAACATTCCCCCTGGCTATTTGTAGACCCACGCGCCCTTTGCTTTCCGAAAGGTAGCTGCAGGAGGGTCTGTGTAAGCTGTACTAAAGACACAATTGCAGGTTCCACTAGATTCACCAGAGCTCTGCTTCTATCATTCACTCCCTAGCTAAAGGTCATGCTTTCACTTGACTTCCAGTATACTCATTCTCCTGTGCTAGGGGCTTCTTCATCCCTGTATTTGTTACCTATATTATTCCAAAATTTGCTATTACACGGATACACACAAGGAACACTAATGATGTAAATTAATCTTGCTACTAATAATATTATCTATGATGAAAGTCAAAATATTTAAAATGCTAATGGTGCTTGTTTGAGGACTTATGCACCTTTTTCTCATGTGTACAAAAAAAAACCTGTTTGGTGAAAAGGGCCAACTTAGAGCAAAATAAACAGCTAGAGCAGTTGATCTCATTAGAGATTATGTGAAAGCGGTCCTTCAAATGAAATCATTTTTCTCAGAGGTGCCCCTAGCTAACTGTGATTAATTGTGTGTGTATTGGTTTGGTTTATTGCATTATTCTCTTATGACCCTTATCAATAATACAGTGAAGTTATTGGCCTGTGTGTTTTCTATAGAAAGTTAAGGTTGACATAAATGGTTATTAAAATTTTTTACTTTTGCTTTTTCTAAATCACATTTTATGTTATTCCATTTTGACCCCTGCATTATTTTCAAGCAGAGGTTCAGTACTCTTCTAAGCCTCCAACCAGTTTGAGATTCTGACTGTGGAAAATAGATCTAGAGAAGAAAGTCACTTCTGGCAGGATTTTAAGGATGGTTTCTCACAATCTGCATATTTTGTGAAAATGTTAATTACAGAAAGTGTGTACTCAGTTATAATATATAGTCACATTTATAACACTATTACTACTGACTTATAAAGGGTCCTCAGGTTTCTGTGCATGGTTAATGGTTCTAGCTTACTAAATGGGTTCTACTTAGAGCCCTTTCTGAAAGGGAAGCCCTTTATTGTAGGGTTCTGTATACAGCCTTTAAGATTTCCCCAGAGAGACAAACCAATGGACAGTTTAGAATGCTAGATGGCATCTTTATTTCTAAGAGTGTAAGTGCAGGATATTAGCTTTTACTGAAATCCAGATTTTGATAAGAAAAGGCTTAATAGCATACACACATTAATTCAGCAAGCACAAATAAAGTTCTTCAAATGATTATAGTGAAATCTATTCTGACCTGTTTTATGTTACTGTTATCATTATCTAAGGCATAAGCATGTCTTATGCTAAAGTAAAGCCATATAAGTTTGGTTAGGATTTTCTTTCGCAATAAAATTGTAATGTGGACAGTGCCTTTTCACTGTTTTCACCAAGGCAGTAGACCAGACTCTGGTAATGCCCTGTGGGAAGCCCCTTAAAAATCCCATAACGTTTCATCTGTGTATATGAACAATCGAATTTACTTTGTACATGTGACATCTGGCAAATTTCATGTGTACACAAAGCAGCTGTAGCTTTAACTGCTATTAGTTAGATTATGTTTTGTTTTGTTTTTTACATACATTTTGAGAACATTCTGTTGAAATTAACCAGATCAAGTCAGTCTTTCAACATATACTAATGGAAAAGCAAAGTTTTAATTTACACTGAAATATATATGACCTCAGTCTGGAAATTACAGACAGTTATCTTCACTCAAATGCTCCTTATTTGTAGGAGCAAAGTGATTGTTTTAGCTGGCCTTCCAGCATTGCTGCCCCATGTAGATTGCAGCACCAGGCTGTTTCCTTATTCCTTTATAATCACTCTGTGTCTGCTCTGTACATGTCTAGCCCCTTCTACTGAAATCCCAGTGATCTGATGCACTATTAGACTGTATTATTATACACTCACTTTCCACTTTATTAGGAACACTAGTATGGGGTAAGAGAACAGGACAGCCTCAATTCTGATCTTGGAAAGACTCCTTTGAGATTCTGGTCCATTTTGGCATGACTGCATCACGTTATTGCTGCAGATTCGTCAGCTGTACATTCATGTTATGAATCTCCATTCTACCACATCCCAGATTCAGGGCTCATGTCTGTGGAGGCCATTGAAGGAGACTGAACTCATTGTCTCATACATGGAACCAGTTTGCGACGATTTGTACATTACGACATAGCGCATTATCATACTGGAAGGAGCCATTATAAGACAGGTGAATTGTGGCCATACAGCGATTCACGTGGTCCTCCGATAGGCCGTAACCTTCAAACGATGGTCAATTCATGTTAAGGGGCCCAATATTTGGCAAGAAGTCATTCCCTACAGCATTAGCAGCAGCAGCAGTTGACACAAAGCAAATTGGGTCCAAGGATTTATGCTGTTGATGCCAACTTCTGACCTTACCATCTGCAAATCACAGCAGAAACTGAGGTTCATCAGCTGTCCAGTTTCAGTGAGCCTGTGCCCATTGTAGCCTCAGATTCCTGTTCTTGGCTGATAGGAGTGGAACCCAATGTGGTCTTCTGCTGGTGTAGCCTATCTGCCTCAAGGTGTTGTGCATTCTGAGCTGCCTTTCTGATCACCACAGTTGTAAAGAGTAGTTATTTGAGTTACTGTAGCCTTTTTGTCAGCTTTAACCAGTCTGGCCATTCACCTCTGACCTCTCTCATCAGCAAAGAATTTCTGCCCACAGAACTGCCACTTGCTTGAATTTTTTATTTATTTTATTTTATTTTTTTTGCGTAATTCTGTGTGAACTCAAGAGACTGATGTGTATGAAAATCCTGGTGTGTGTTCTCCTACTTAGAGTTAATAAAGAACTAATAAACTGTTTCACCTATAAAACGTTTCACTCTGTCGCACCAGAAAAGCATTAACCCTGTCATCCAGAGATCTTGATTTCGAATCCCAGCACAGCAAACCGTGGCCAGGAGTCCAAGAGAGCAAAATTGACCATGCTTTCTGGGTGGGCGGGGTGACATTACTCTCTCTCAATCTTGGGTGTCTGTGAGCTACAGAGAGTGTTACTCTTCCGTGGGACAGAGCATGAACTGCAGTACAAAAAGATGTAGCTGGCTTCATGTGTGTTGGAGGAAGCACGTGATAGACTTCACCCTCCCTGGCTGGTAGCTGTTGTATGATGGGGAGATCTAACTGGTGGGTCTGAATTGGCCAAGAATAAATTAGGGAGAAAATCAGCAAACAAGTAAATAACTAACTGAATAAATAAATAAAAGGTTCACTCACTGAATTAAATTTTAAATATCCATGTTTATGCTACAGTCTCTAAGCAGTTTTTTGAAGCTCCTACACTACATCTCCACAATATTTGTTGTGTATAATGGCAAATTGTTTGATAGGTGGCATGGAACGTTTGATTTGCTGGTGTAGCAGAGACGACCTCTACAGGATTACCCATTTCATATGGTAGTCCAAAAAGAGTAGATGAAAAAATCTCTATGATATATGGCAAGTATAGAAAACATTTTTAAACACAATCACTACCAGTATTTATGGATACCATTCAATTAAACATATTTTGGTTAATTAGAATAGTACTGAGCTGTAATAGCGTCTGTAGCTTGCTTATATTACACAAATTAATATGTGAATCCTTATAGTGAGGATCAAAATCTTTATCACAGAAATCTTTTTTTTTAATATATGTTGGACAAATATTACCAACAAAATAAAGAACTAAATCTCCAAATACGCCACTGAAAACATACAGCTGGATTCTGCCTCACTGTTCCTTAATTTTTCAGTCTCTAGGAGTGAACTAGATTACTTTAAAACTGGAAGGCCAAATGAACCACTTTGGTTTATTCATCAGATAAATTAACATGAACCTGTATCAACGTGCTTTTGAGTTGTTTTTTTTATTATTGAAACTTCAAATACTCACACATTATCTGTGGTGAATTTCCCAAAACATTCATAATGATTAGTACTTTTTTATCTTGTTCATTAGAACCTTCTTTAATTAAATAGTGTGGGTAACAGCAAGGTTATTCACTACACTACTGTGCCACACATGAAGTAATCAAGTCAATTTAAAACTAGTCAGTGTCAACATAATCCCATCTTTTCCGTGTAGCTGTTCCAGACAAACATAATTTCTGTTGTAAATTGTTGTTTGCGCTGACATGTATCATCTGCTATTTATAAATACTGTCTGTCTGTGGCTGTTTAAGTTGCTGATTTATCTATTAAATTTACCTCCAGACTGTAAATCAATTCTTTGACTATGAACTCATGCGGCTTTTCTCCAGACTCGGGCTGGGCGAAGTCAACAAAGAACTACTTACAACCCGTGTGTTAATTCACTGATAACGAAGCCTTTCAGGAAACACTCACAAAGCAGACTTGTACTTAATGAGCATCCTTCTTTAAACTGTTCATCATTATTGGGATCGGTTTGCTACCTAGTAGTTATATTTGGCATAATGTGTCCTCAACTGAGAAGATTGTTTTTATTGAACTTGAATCCAGATTATTAGCAGCTAAAGCCAGCAGTCCAGTTTACAGACTACATATTGACTACGTACTGAAAATCCTACAAGACTATAAAAGTATAGTACAGACAGATTGGCCTTGAAGAGTTAAACAAAAGCAGGTTTCTTCCAAATCCCTAAACTCCTAAATCTGATCCTTCAGGCTAACAAGATTCATGTGGTAAACTCAAATAATCAGAGAGGATCTTTCTAGTCTATTCCCCGACTGTGAAACACAACTGCTTGAAAATAGTTTCAATAGCTAACCACAGAGAAAACCGTTTTGGTTGACATCCAAAGTGAAACTCTTCTTTATACAAAATCTCATTCTTATGAGCTTTATGCAGCTCAGAGATAACTGGCTCTGTTGGGGGAAAGGAAAGTTGCTTAGGAACACTGCTGACAGTTTGTTGAACATTTGCTGTTTTCAGTGCTGAATGATGAAAGTTTTACATACTGTTACATGAACTGTACATTAACTCGTCTCAGCACCACAAAATATTGTTCATAAACATATACGTTTAACTTCACCCAACCCCATGCTTTGTTTAAATTTCCCATTGTTACAATCTAAACTTCACCTACCAAAGAGACAAACTCATATGATGTATGTATAATACAGGAAGAACTCCACTTGACAGCTGGAGCAGAATCAGGTTATATGCAGCAGGATAAAGATTTAAAAACACACACACACACACACACACACACACACACACACACATTAGCATGTATTAGCACACATAATTCATTACTATGCATTTTAGATTGTTAAGAATCATCATTTTTAACAATCCTAATATTAACAGTATACAGTAAATAAATATTCTACATTAACTTTTCAGTTTGCTTTATATTGCTGTAATTATTGTCTTAATGTTATGTTGTTTATTAGATATTACGTGTAGATAGACTATAATGAGTAAGATGTTCTCAATAAGGGATGTTTCACGCATAAACATCCTGGCTAGACTGCGTAAATTCATGAATAAGAAGCTTTAGGAAATCTGACAGAAGAGCTCCTGTTCAGAGTTATTGTAATTGCACATGCTCCCCCCTTAGTGTTCCAGAGAATCATCAGAAATTAGATGCAGACATTGCAGGATGAGGTAGGTCACTCAGCGAGACTCAGCACATACGAAACTTCTACGATAGCCATACATTCACTGGGCTCTCCTTCACTACCTGAGTAACACCATTAATTGTAAAACACCAAAATTGTTGTGAAGGAATTTGTTCCTGAAGAAAACAGCACAGGTTCAGAAACTAGTACTGCATGATTTACACTTCTGCACAGTTCCAATACTAACATCTATTTCTGTTTATTTATTAACTGTTGAAATATATAAGTTAAAAAGTGGTGCCAGATGATGCGTAGGCTTGGATAGGTTTAATATCTATGGATTGTGCCAAATGTTTCTATGGATTAAGAATACTGTAATAACTTACAAAATGAATTCGATAGACAAACAGTGAACACTGACTTCTCTTTGTTCTCCAGTGAATTCCTCCTTCTTCTTCTTTTTTTTAATCTGACTTCAGTGGCAGTTTAATAAAACTATAAATCAGGCTGTCATTTCTGTTGTTCAAAAAGAAATGTTCACAATCATTTTTGACTTAAGTGGAAACACCAACGGATTGCCTATGCAAAATAATAAATAAATAGGTGAGATAAATCTGCACAGAAATGTAGTGCTGCACAGTGCTTAAACTCACTTTATTGCTCTAAGCTGGTACAGATGCAGTGATGAGCATGGATCAGCTATTGTTAGTGTTTAAGTGAAGTGGAGATTTATCAGCTGTTAGCTGAGACATGAAAAGGGATGGGAATGCAGTAAAGGCGCTGTAAAGTATTACTACAATGTTGTTATCGTATGTGTTACAGAACAAAGCACAAGTGCTAATTGTTAGAGATGCATCATACATCATGTATTGACACGTAGATCTTCCATATGGTGCAAATTGGTGTTTGGGGAAAGCGACTCCTCAACAGCTAGCACTGCGAAGGAACCTGGCAAATTATTCAAATTATTCAAATGTACACTGCTTTCTACAGTGTAGTGTGGGACATCATTCTCAGGTCTCAACTTACTGCAGCTCTTTCAACATCTAATCTTATTGGTGTGAGTCAAAAAAATGTCTTCTGAAAAATGATTTTTGGTGCGAGTCAAAAATCTGTCACATCAGACTGTAGCCTATAGCGCCGTGGTGGCTTAACGCAGGAGGAAATTGCTCGCTAACAGTTTGAGCACATGGGTATGCATGCTTAAATTACATCATGGGACTAATTCTGAGAAAGAGTTTTATGTCTCGCTGCACATTTCCAGAGCAAATTGAATTGAGATATGCACGAACATGCAGCCTAGTTTACCACAAAAAGCATAACAGCTGCAAAAAGCGAACTCAGCTAAAAGAGTGAACAGCTATACATTATTCCAGTGTTGTAGTGTTTTTTGTAATTACTTAAGTTAATGGTGATATCGCAAAAAAAATTCTCGGTCCAATTTGACTACTTTTTTTAACTGTATCTTCATAGGTACAACATGTTTCTTGTTGTTGGATGCTGCAGTTGTGCATGTAGCTGAGTATTTATAAAAGCTCTATGCATACAATGCCAGTGTGTTGTGTATAATAAAATCTTCATGTTCATTTACGTTTGTAAAACGAATCTTAGCAAAGACAATGCATACCAGCCCTTGACTAGAGCTGAGAAATGCAGTTCATGATGTAAATTATGCAAACAATGTCACTAGCTTTAAATAAAGCGTCCGGTTGTGCTCTTTGCTTTATTGTGTATTTGCGACCTATGGCCAAGACAAATACTTTTGTGCGCTTTGAACACATAATGTAACTGCGGCTCACTAAGCTTTGATTGATGGCTTTAGCATGCTGCTAATTATTAGAGCCCAAAAAAGAAAGCCACTCTATTCTGCTCAGTCCAGCAGGCCTCGGTTAGAAGTCAGTGCCTAAATGTGAGGCCTCTATCAGTCTATCTTGATGTATGAGTGCAGGCGTACAAATTAAACATGATCCAACCTCTTAGAGGGTCTTTGCTCAACAGGACGCCATTTGGACTAATTTCTCCTTGTGATTAAGACAATAAGAGCACTATGCAGCATGCTGTAATTACTCTGTGTACAGACATCTGGATTTGAGTTCCCAAGTGCAACTATCAAACAAAAGCCTGCTCATTTCAAATTGTATACAGAATTAGTGCAGTGACAGCTAGACTACTTCTGCCTTTGTCTTTGCTCTTTACCAAATCCATGCCATTCACTGGTAACAGCAGGAGTATTAACACACGGATTTAATCATAACAAGCATAAGTAACAAAGTGGAGAATGTCACCAAGAAGCAAACCCTAAAACCATTAGATCAGCCTGCAATTTAAAGAGTGCAAGTGTGAATTCAATCTAAATCCAGCCGGTGCCTATCGGGAAATCTGATTGATCCTGTTGTAAACAGCCTTTTATCATCTTTATCATCGGCGCATTGCTCCAGGAGTTTGCGGAATAAGAAGCGATGCTTTTCAAAGCCCCACGTCACATGTATTAAAGCACGCATGCGTGTGGTAATGATTAAAATTGATTCATATCAGCTTTAAGATAGTCTGAACTGGATTGACTGTTTCTTCACTTGAGCATAAAAATATACCAGAAGCTGCTTTTGTTTCTGAAAGTGTAGGTTTTTTCATGGAACTCTCTTTATTTATTTATTTTTTAAATTTAGTGACACGACACATTATAAACCTTATTACAAATATTTATAATTTTATTGATAGTTTACTTGTACAAGATGTACATTCATTTTTTTTTATGAAACAACAGAAAAAAAATAATACAAACCCAATGGCAAATCATGTCTGGGCATGCTTTCATATGAAATGTCAGTTACAACAAATAGGGATACAACTAATTTCATGGAGCATCAAGAAAGTTTCAACACAAAGTTTGATTATGTTCTCCATTGTCCCTGAAATGTTTGTAAACTCCGACACGCTACATTTTAGTCAAACAAATGTTTGGCAATCACGTTTGTTTCAAACTGCTGCAAATGTTAGCCTTTAAAAAGTATATAAAAATAATTGCAAAGCCATGTAAAAATGTACATGTGAAATTAGACCATTCAACATTTATAAACTTTCAGATAAAATAATAAATAAAAGAACCTATGACCTCACTTTATGAAACAGAAACATTCCTAAATACCCTAATGAAGTGAACAACAAAACCGTACCACAATGTATCGTTTATCGTCAGAGGTAGACCTGACTAGGATCTACTAGCTCAAAGGCAGTTTATATCGAAACAAATAGAAACCGGTTACAAACAATGGGCTTGCAAACAAAACTGTCTTTTTCCTCATCGTATTATATTTAGTTCCTTTGATGGCAAAAGCTGATGACTGGCATTTGTGTCCATGTAATAGAAATAGGATACACTGGTCAAAAGTGTTAAAAATAAAATTACTGTTGTAAATGCTTCTGTAGATTTCAGTCAATTCATTAAGTGGAGCTAAGTACTATTATTGAAGAATAGTCTTTGGTAGGTAATTTTTAGCCAGAAAAGCCTACAATGCTAAAGTAATCGCTGTATATTTGTAGAGAATCTTTTTTTTGTTTGTTTGTTTTTGTTTGTTTTGCCTGGTCTACCTCAGTGTAGTGTCGAAATTAAAATGTACATATGCAGAACTATGTTTCAGTACCATCACACGTGGGGAGTTATGGCACACAAGTGCAAATGACTTGGCAACTTCTCATTTACACGGCCTGGAAAAAACGTGTCTGTGAAAAACAACTAGGAGTACATCGATATCAGTGCCAAAAAAATTGGTGTTTGTTGATTAGCAAACATCAACTGCTATTTGTTTTTTTGTTTTTTGTTTTTTCATATTTACAGTATTGCACTTAACTGCACATAATTGCATTTCAGTTAAACTGATGTTTCCTTAATACCTTAAATTAGAAAATTGCAGTGACCCTTTTATTATTTTGTCATTTCAATATATTTTGACGAAACCCCAATTTCATCCTCATATAGAAGTAGTATTTTCTTGAACTAAGGATTGTAAACACCTTGATACAAGACCTGAAGTGCAAAAGCTAGTTTCACTTCTATTCCCAATACACGTAGCAAAAGAAAAGAGAGAGCCAAAAGGATGGAAAATGAAAGCTATGAAAGCTAAAGTCCTTCAGACCCATGCCCAGAGGAAATATACAGGATATATCTTTTCACTATGTATAGTGTTTCCTCCAAAAAGACTGTAAGAATAAGCAAGAGAAATTCAGTTTTTCGTGATTGTTGGTGTGAGTGCTGCTCCCGATCTCGGTCCATTGTGGATTTTAAAAAATAAAAACTATATATAAACTAGGTGCGTGGTAGTATGATGGAAGCTTGTCATGGCAGGGTGAATGTCAGTTACAATGGAGGCCCTCCCCGTTACGACTATCCTTCATTTTAACACATGCTCTTGGCAGCAGCACAAACACAGTGGGTGGAGACAAATATGGCCGTTGCTTTTTTTTTCTCTGTGTGGCTGACAATCCAAACTTTTGAGTATTGAGACTCTCATTCTGAGAGTACTGACCAAGCTCTATCTTCCCTCAGTCACTCTGAGTCTGCCTTTCGCTTTGCTCATTTTCTAAGAGTCGCCACTCTTAACCGCTGGGTTTCAGACAGACATCCAGATATTTTTGTACGGTCCTGGGGCTGTGATCTGGGCCTGGAAAGGGCTGAGCCAGTGGCCTCCAAGCAGTCCTGCCTGTTGGGCGAAAAGTAAAAGGTGACTTCATTGGTATTTAATTACCTTTTTCTACAAGTGGTGTGTTTTGGCAGCTGGTTTTTTTGTGACATTTTTTTTTTCACGTTCTCTTTACCCCCAAGCCCCCCATGCTCTCTCTGACTCTCACTTTCTTTTCTCAGTACATTTTCTCTCTCTTTAGTTTTTATTTTGTTTTTGTTTTAACTGTGAGTGTCATGGCCTTTTTCACAGGCGCAGTCTTGTGTGAGAAACAATTATCAGTTCAGAGCAGCAGAGACGCCCATGGGGGTCAGAGTCCAAGCGCCTCCGCGTGTTTTCTTGCCTTGAGTCGCAGGTCAGCGATGCTGGAGTTCTTGCTGTTGCTCTTGGCAGCCGCTGCTACAGCGGCCGCTGCCGAGGCTGAGTCTGCCAGCGAGGCGATTGGTAGTCCGAATGGTGGAGGAGGGAACATCAGGTAGGGAGCATGTGCTGCCAGGTGGGGGTGCAGGTGAGGATGTGAGTGGGTCACCCCCTCCAACTGGAGCTGCGCTTGGACCTGGGAACCAAGAGGAAAACAAATGCTGCATTACTGTGTGGCAGGCGTCTTAGCCTGAGGAGAGTCAGGGATCCAGTTACAGGCTTGGACACACCATGCTTCCCCCTGCACTTCTCTAAACGCTTCCACTAACTGCATGTTTTCACTGAAAATAGGCCAGGGCTAACTCACACTTCTTTTTCATCTGAGTTAACATTGTTGAATTATGTAGTGTGCCCAGACAACTTAATAGTCAAAGGAATCCGATCATTTGAAAAATCTCTGTGCATTATTATGATTCATGAAACGTTGCATCCATGCATGCAATCCTACAGGAGCTCGCAATCCTAATTACGTATTCAATTGCATGAATAAACAATTTTGCTCACAAATACAGCTATAAATATTTATTCAGATGTATTCCTAGGCAAAAAGGAAAAGAGGTACAAGCAGCCAGCATAAAATATAGAGTTGCACATTTTCAACAATTATTTTAATATGATGAGGTGAAAATTATACCTCACCAGTTTTTGCTTCTTTTTTTTTCTTCCACCAATGTGTCTAATTTTGCATGAGTATCCTATAAAAACCTTAGAGCCTTCTGTTAAGACATCCAACTAAAACAAAGCACGTTTCATGCTGTTTAGGTTTTTTTCATACTGGGTTTGCACAAATGTTGTGGAGGTTTTTTTCTGCCACATTGTGGATTTTCAAACCCAGGCATGGAAAAGATCGTCGGTAATGTCAGATGTTTTTTTTTTGTTTTGTTTTGTCTGTTTGTTTGTTTTAGAACAGCCCTGCGACATAACCATATTTGCGTGAGATATGATTAAAAATGCAAATCACAGCATTAAATTATACCGTTTTTCATTATATTCCCTTACAGCAGCTTTTCTCCTGATCATCAGGGTAAAAGTGAGAAGTGGAGTAAAGCACGCACGCGCCAGTCGCTCCGGTCAGTGCAGCACCGCTCGCGCCGTCTGGACAACAGGTGGCGGACATTTTGCTACAGAGTAGGTGGCGCCAGTTTTTGTCCTCCTCTCTCTCTCTCTCTCTCTCTCTCTCTCTTTCTCTCTGTCTCTCTCTCTCTCCGTGCTGGTGTTATGGTGTCAGTATTCAGGTCTCACTCCTCCTGCTCTGCCAGTGCCGCTCACAGCCAATATCCGTCTGCGCTATATTTCCCCCATCATAAGCTCTTTAATCTGGCCGCACCGTTAGCTTAATGAGCGCTGCTTTTTTTCTGCCTGACTGACGCACTCGCGCTTCCAAAACACACACACACACACACACACACACACTGGATCAAATGTCTCCCGGTCTCTGTAATCTCAGTCTCCTCTCATCGAGGCTCAGGGTTGAAAAGGACGCTTGGTCCCCAGGTTGTAGCCCGCAGCAGACAAACCTTTCCACAACGCGGCCCGCCATTACGCTAAAAAGTCAAAGTGCACTTGGTGTTTAGCCCTTAATCCAGCGGTGTGTCCACTGTTTGGCTTTAACGCTAGGCCTGCCAGCTGACTGATGAGTTGAATCAGGGGTGTGTGAGCAGTGAAATCAGAAACCTGTGCTGAACTTTAGACACAGCTACAGGACCATAACTGGGCACTGCATCGACCCTATCCAAAAGCCCACAATACCCTGCTAAACACTCAGCCAGAATAATGTTCTGCATACAGCAACACACGCTGTGTTCAGCTGCTATTTTTATACATGTATATCTGGGAGCATTGGGACGTGTCCATAGGCTCCTATAGAGGATCTGGAGGTAGTTGTATGGATCAAATGATCTCTCATACAGCCTGCTTGGAGGAAACCTTGGTGTAACCGCGCCACGGAGTTATTCTGAACATGTATCAGTTCCCAGCGCTGCTTGTTAAGAAAGGAGGAAATGGTTTTGGTTGAAATGGTTACCTGCTGAAATGGCATTCTCAGGGCGCCCATGTTAACGTAGGGAGCGACTCTGCATGCGTCCAAGTGACTGGCGGAGCCCAAAATCACACCTACAAGCACACAGGACACAAAACACGCGAGTTAGTTCCGGCTAATGGTGCTGTCATTTCATGATGCAGACTCCACGAGAAGCAGACACTTTCAGCTGACCCAGCAGCCCACTGAACACGTGAGAAATTGTAGGAAGTAGTGAGAATCCTCTTCACCATCTCCCTGACCTGCTCTGAAACTGAAACACTAATCCTATCCAGAAAGCAGTTAACACAAGGCCTTATATGACTTACAAAAATATTTTCCCGTTTACCTTTGTGCATCTGATTTTCTTGTTTTCGGCATTTCGCTCTTCTGTTCTGAAACCATACCTGAAACAGAAAGCACAGTGAATGAATGACCGGCTTGTGCCCTATTCAAAATACACATCACACCTAATTATATTTACTGCCTCGTCCCTCATCATGGAGGCGGATTTGGGAATGGGCGTGTTTTCTTACCCTGACGACAAGAAATATTTATGCCGATTTATATCATGAATTAGTGCACCAATTATAGCAACCGCTTTGTATGAGACTGTGTAAATGCACAAAATCAGCAAATGTGCTGTTAATTCTTCCCAAAAGTTATCGAGTGCAAGGGTTAACAAAAAAGATGAAAAAATATATATATACATAACTTTTTTTTATTTACTGAAATATACTTAGTCAGTCATAAACGATGAAAATCTTAGGAGCAACAACAACAACGATAATGATGATAATAATAATAATAATAATAATAATAATAATAATAATAATAATAATAATAACAACAACAACAACAACAATAATAATAATAATAATAATAATAATAATAATAATAATAATAATAATAATGATAATAATATGTTCACTAGCTTGCC
>CM074949.1:12711876-12738125 GCA_037577455.1 Pangasius macronema
ATATATTTTTTTATATTTTTTATTCTGTGTGTGTGTGTGTATGTATGTGTGTATATATATATATATATATATATATATATATATGAGACTAGCGAACGCTAAGTGTTGTCTGTTGTAAGGTGCTTCCGAGGCATCAGGTGCGCCTGAATTCAGCATATATCCTATTGATTTTACAACGCCACAGTCTGATTTAATTTTTTTTCTTCTGTACAGCTCAGCATAGTATTCACTGTTTTTTTCAATCGTTTATTAATAGAATAAATTAAAATTAAATATTGACCATGGCACTACTGATAGAGATGTGAAACTTGGTCCCAGTGCCTGGGCAGAACCTCACGTGTGGCTCGCAGTCAGCTGCTTCCTCTGGAGTGTGTGCAGGAGAATAGTTTCTTATAGCGCACTTTACACTAAGTGTCCACCCTTAAAGACGCTCGATCCTTAGTTTAAACTATCAGTTATGGGCAGACTGGCTGTAGGAACCGAGCCTGCCCTGTCTTCCTCTCTCACTTCCTGACGAACACATTCGTAGGAGCAGTGTGTGTGAGGCGCTTAATGATTTATAGGCTATGCATAGATGTATATCTGTAAGCTGTTGTCGGAGAGCTAATAACAAACAGACGTTTGCACTGTAGTTTCAGTGAGTTTATTAGATGATAATGAGATGAGAGGGAAGGCCCATGCATACTGGAGAGGAAAGAACATATAAACATATGTAGATCAGGAGCTCCACACAGGTCTAGTCTGTCTGATCATGTGATATTCGTCTCCTTGTGTTCTAGCATTTCAGTTCTGTTATTTCAGTTCAGTCTGAGGCATGCAGAGCTCACATAATGAAATGATGATTAAGTTGTGAAAGGTTTCAGGGTGGACAGGCTGATAGATGGCTACCGTGTCCTGACTGGAAATAAATAAATCGTCAAATAAAAATATGGATCGCAGGTTTAAATCTGAACCCACAGCCGACGTGATTGTGAAGATGAAACTCGTGTCATGGCTTAAAGCGCGTTTGGTGCGAAAAGGAGGGATCATATCATTGTTATGTATCCGTGTGCTATTTTAATGTCACAGCAGCCATCAGCTGTATTTGATTTACTTACCAAATCAAGAACAAACCCAAATCTTTGAAGCGATCACGAGTGTTTTGCAGTGCAGTGCAGTGCAGTGCAGGTAGCGCAGTGCTTCACAGCGTGTCTGCGCCGTGCACGCGGATGGAGGAAGCGCGCGCGGACACTAACTCCCCAGGTTTTATATGCTCATTATGGTATTCCTTTGGTGAATAAGATTCACATTTTCTGTGGGTTAGTCTCAGTAAAATATTGACTCCTTCGGTCCTTTCTGAAGCCGGTATTGTTGTGCAATATGGATGCGCAGTGTAGGTGTATTGTTTGTTAATCCTTGTTCCAGTGTTTGTTGCTTTGTGGCAACGGCATTACAGAAGAAAAGAAAAAAACTTTTTTGCATGACTGATCATCCTAGCCGATCTCAGAGGTATAGCTGCCTGACTGTTTCAGGCTGGTTTGATTCATTTCAGAACTATTGCAGACTGGATCTATTTGTCAGCTCATGTCCCTGAACAGCCTGCACGTGCAGCACGAGGGTGTTTGTTTTTGTTTGAAATACTGAGTACTCAAGTATCAGTTCAGTATCTGAAAATGCAAAAGACTTGCACGCATCTTTTCCAGTTTTTTGAAGTATAAATGTCTCCAACCACGTGCATTATAACACGGCCCTTTAGCTCGTAGCTTTGATTAGCTTTTGGCACTTCAGCCTCAGAGCAGCCAGAGCACAGTGTATTAAGCTGCACGACGTTAGCACGACGCGGAAATGCGGTGTGTTTGGAGCGCAGGAAGGTCCTGTGTAAGCGGTGGGTGGGTTTGGACTAGACGGGTGGAGGAGGCGCGTGCTGGCTGATGGCCATGTAATCTGTAAGCTAGTGATCAGTCCCTGTTGCATCAAGCCTGTCTTTAGCTGGATGAGTGCGGTGGAGCTTCAAGCAGCCTTCATTCCTGCTCGGCTTTGGGATCTTGTTAGTGGCGAAAAAAAAATGGGAGAGTCAGAGTTTTTCTGTACAGCAACTTAATGCTAACTCTGACCAAATGGCAAGCACACTGTTTGAACTTGATTTCTCTAGATGAATCCCGTATGTGTGCAAGACGAATGCTTCTACGTTCAGATTTAAATTTATGTTTCATTGGCATGTCTTTTTTTTTGGCAAAATCTTTTTTGTTCACCTGTCCAAGATTTCAAGTGCCACAGTGCAAAAGAGGGGCTTCCAGAAACGCCGAGCCGCCTGAGTGTTACTGAGTGTTATGCACGAGCATGCATGCATGTGAGATGATGATCAGCAGCTTACTCTAACAGCTTTGCCCCAGAATTAATAGTTTTCTTTCTGCGTCAGGTTACAATCGCACTTTTGTTAACAGTCAACAAATAGCTACTATCATAGGCTAGGGAATAATGACTTCAAATGTTTCACAGATTATAGTGCGTGTTGAGTGTAAGTGTGTAATCTGATGGTGAGTTAGCAGTGTTTCTATAGAGGAGCCTTTGTGACTTTAGAGTAAATGCGTTATATAGATGGAGATTTATAGGCTGCCCTCAGTCCCAATCATATTCGTTTTTATTTTATTATTTGAATTAGTTATTTGTCTTAAAATGAATCAAAAATAATTTAGCTTCTTATCTGACGCACCAGAGCAGAGAGAGAGAGAGAGAGAGAGAGGGAGAGAGAGAGAGGGAGAGAGAGAGAGAGAGAGAGACAGCAGGAGACCCCTAGAGGATGTGTTTGTTTTAAATGTATTTCCCCCCCTCTAACACTATCTGCCCACAGGGTAACGTTTCCAACTAAAAAGAGGCATGAAATTGACTTTACACCCAAAAATGTTGAGGCGATTTGCTGGAAAAACATAATAATCCGAAGCCTGTTCCACTCGCGAGGTTTCCTTCCTCTCTACCTTTCTTACTACCACTAGCACTTCTTTGTAGCTCTGGTCCACACCATTCATTTAGAACTGTTCCTTACATCAATGTCTTTCATAAATGAGTATTTACTGTAAGCTAAAAATAAAAAATAATTCACAGTAAATCCACCAGGTATCTAAGGAGATGTGGAACAAACACTTGGCTTATCTAGAGATCGTCCACACCAGCAGACAGAGACATATGAAGACATTAGCCTACTGCTAACCCATGTTTCTTTTATACATTCTGTTATAGATTTTTCTTCCATGCAAGGGATTTTATTTCCCAGCGAATACATTACAAGACATTCTATCAAATAAAAAAAAAATAGACCAAGTTCATTTGCAAAATCGAAGGAAACAGCATTAAATGGATTTTGCGGTGTCACAGGCCTTTACTTCTAGTGTTTATATGCCACTGTTAAGCAGCGAAGCAGCAGAATATCCATCTTAGTGCATAAGAATTCTTCAAACATTAATTAACATTAAAAACACATTTTAGTTAGCACTCAATGCTCGAAGTGAATTTCTATTTAAACCTTTATTAAATAATTAATAAATTCTATGAAATAATTAATAAATGTATATATTTCTGATCAAATTAATCTTTGAACAATTGCCTAATTTTATAGAAAGACAATGGCTTCTCCCTGATGTGAAATAAAGTAGGGCCTAATAGAGTCCTCCATGATATACTCTAACAGAATTGGTAAATTGAAGCTCAGATTAAACTCGCTCTTGCCTGGGAAAAATGTCATAAAATAAAATGTCTTTTTGAATTGGTAGGTTAGGATTAGGGAAATTCGATTGTTTTGAAGAACTCCCCTTTAAAGCCATTGTTATTTTTATAGCCTGAGCATTTTGGTATATCATTTTGTGGATAGTGTTTGGCCAGGCTGCTCAAGACATAAGAGGATCTACAGCAAAGATTCAGATCTGATAAAGTATGGCTCACATAGCAGCAACAATGTTTTATCTGTCACAGGTCAAAGGCCCGTGTAGCTTGCTAGATGAGACGTGACAGGGGAATTTCAGTAAGAGGATCTTTCCTGATGATATCAGAGTTAATAGCCTGGGACCCTAGGGAAATAAAATGTCTCAGCACAATAAGCTCAAATCAATACTATAAGAACAAGTTTATAAAAGATGCACAACATAGTGTTTTAGCTCCTCATTCACAAATAAGCTTTATGCTCCTTGTGCTCTCAGCAGTGTTCAGTGTGTATGTCTGAGGGGTTCAAAAGGACACGCATGAGTGCTGACGCAGATAGGTTCTGTATGCAGAAAGCCAATTAAACCTGTAGATTAAACATGATTACAGGAGCATCGATGAACCATGAATTATGATGTCAGTTAGCTCACACTCAGAAGGTGCCAGAGGAGGTGGAGTTATTTCTACCACCTTAAACACAGAAGGAAAATCATATGCAGACTAGACTTCGTGGTGCATATCATTCCTGTGACTTCTCTTATTGGGGATGGACAAGTTACGCTGCATCAGCTCTGATGAAACAGATAAATAAAATCACACATTTGGTCATGGCTCTATTGGTTGATTATGAGGTTATCCTCTCCTCCCCTAGTCTTACATAAAACACTCAGTTATTGCATGGCTAGAGAATATGATCAATAAAAGCTTGTGATCATTGCATCCTGCGGTCAAAACTGGAGACAGACACACTAGCCCTTGCCTCTAGCATTCATTGATTTGGTTGGGTAGATATGTTTCATGGTTGCCTCGGCAGGCATTGTTAAATAAACCGAAGACTTTTTGCTTACTGTAAGTGGGTGGTTAAGTCTATGCCATGTACGCCATTATTACAAGCAAACGGTTTCTTGTGTCACTTGAAGATGGCGCACCCATTTTATATTAAGACAAGCTTTTATGGAGCTGCCCAACACTTGCTCGATCATGCAATTAAATGATTTTCTTAAGCCACGTTTTTTGTTAGCCAGCATTGCTTAGAGATGTGTGGCACATCCATTTGTTGAGGGTGATTTATGCAGTCATCTTAAGAAGCAGAAGTCACCGATCGACAGGCTCATTAAGATTAATTAGTGCAGGGATGCAGAGTGGCAGGCCTGATTAAGAGCCACTGGAGATGGCTAACACTGCTGAGGTGAGGGCGAGGGGCTCCTCTCTTCCCCTCTCTCTCTTCCCCTCCCTCCCTTTCTCCCTCTCTCTCTCTCTCTCTCTCTCTCTCTCTCTCTCTCCCCGAGGCCTGCAAGTTTGAATGGTGGGGGGACTGAAGAGACCACCATCTGTAGACGAGCTCCTGAGTATCGTCACCAGTCACCCCATCTGTCATGCTGTGTTCTCCTGTCCCCCTGGGCTTAGCCATTCAGCCGCTGCTAGAACCAGTAGTGGACACAGAGTAGAAGCCTCGCTGACCCCTGAGGTAGAGTGCTATAGATTAGGATAAGTTCACATGAACAAACCTATATGCATTGATGTGTAGATAAGTACATCCTTTATATCTAGAACAGACAAATTGAAGATCTTAAAAATAATAGTATATTAATTTATAAAAGGATTTTACGTCCTTTTTGTGACTAAATTATACATAGTAGTGTGTGTGTGTGTGTGTGTGTGTGTGTGTGTGTGTCTGTGTGTGTGTGCCTGAGTGTGAGTGTGTGTACCTGGTTGCAACAATAAAAACAATCAGAAAGCACCCCCAGGCATTGCCTGTTGTTGAATCCAGGCTCTGAAAATCCAAAAAGCTGGCTCTCATCTCCTACACGTCTCCTTTAGTTCCAGGCAAAGCCCCACTGAGACCTGTACATGGCCACTGACTGCCAGAAGGCCCCAAAACAAGAGATGGACCACACAATCACGTTAAGCCTTAAAGAAAATTATGTACTGCCTTCTAATCAGACCACCTGTCATTGCACGTGCATTTGTGCATCTGGAGCAGCGCTTGATGTGTCACATGACATGGCTTCATTTAGGACAGTGTGTGAAAATAACAACAACAAAATAAAAAATACAGAAGTGGCAAAGAAAAAAAAGATTTCTTTATTGTCACTACATTGAACATGCGTGGAAAAATTGCTTTGATTTCAGACCAAGGTCTTATATTGTGACACTGGTCATTTTTTTATTAGTTCACATACTGGAGTATAAAATCAGTGTTTATTTTTACTAACAGTTAAAAAGAAATCATCAGTCATTTGCTTCCTGAATATCTACAGAATTGTATATCAGACCCATATTTCTGAGAAGCATTTAAGGCTGATATGAAGAGACAGTGGAGGATAAAGACTCGAAGATGGAAGCAAAAAAAAAGATAAATTTGGCCTGATATTTGTTGTTAACTAAGGGAGAGGTAAAGAAACTATATGGGCTCTACTCACACTTAAACTTCGCTTGACCCCGTGCTGTCATATAAAATGTAAAACGTAACAAATCTTCCACAGAGCACCTAAACAATAGGGCTCTCACTAAACAAGGCCTTAATCTCTCCCGTGCATGCAATATCTTTCACAAGGCTGGCGTGCATAATCATAAAAATATTGGCCGCATTAGAGATCGCACGCAAAAATAGCCCTGCGATACTGGAGAGAAAAAAACATAAAGAAACGCGAGTGGCCTGAAGCACTGGAGCCATATTCTATTCAAAAGTTGTTTTCCTGAAAATTAGGCAATTGACTAATGGTGTAAATGCTGTTAATTAGCCGTGCAGAAACCCAAGCAGGCTTTTCTGCCTGTAACTAATAAGAAATCAATTAGCTAATGAATTGGTCATTAAGTGAAAAGCTAATCTTAGTCAGGGCATTTTTTAATGATTTTGTCTATGATCCTGTCTAATTGCCGTTGTCATACAGAGCTCTCAGCTTTCAGCATGGCTAATGAAGCTTCATTAGATCATAACTGGCACTCTTGGAAGATTTAGAGGCAAACCTGCTTCCCAATTATTTTTAATTGCCAGACATTCACACAAACAAGTGCTGCACCTTGTGGAACAGGAGAGGAGATCAGGCTTCGCCAACATCTCCTTCATTATTTCATTTGAAACGATTAGAGACATGTTCAGGGTCGCTGTTTTGCTGCTGTTTTTTTCCCTAATGTAAAGACCCTCTACATTTCAAACCTGTGGGTTATTGTACTCTTTGTCACTTTGATTACCATCTAGCCAGAAAGCTTTTTTCTTCCTACCAGACACACACATATCCAAAAGTACACAGAAAATGACTCGCACATGGATTGTATGCATTGCTGCACGAGTCGCCTCTAAATGTGACAGCTCAGAAGTGAAGAGAAGACAGGGTGCCTCGCAGCTATGAGTAATAAAGACAAAATAACTTTATTATTTATTCTTTCTTATCAATCGCGCCCAACGAATTCAATTTTTCCACTTTCAGGTTCAGCTGCTAATAATCCAGAGAAGTGCCTCTTTTTTCAGTGATCAAAGGGTCTTTTCTTTGACCCAGTGAAGTATCCGAGACTTGCTCATTTTGAACAACATAAAATTCAGTTGGTGAAATAAGGATTTGGATGGAAAAAATTACATACATCATTTTACCTAGTGTATTAATTTTTCTTACTCTTTCATATTTTTACACATACTTGAAGTCCACTTCTCTTATATTCTTTTTTTTATTATTTTGTAATTTCTCCATCATTTTTATTGTAAAATCATGAAAATAATGGTTCCATTTATTTTCCTCAAAATTATGTGACATCATCTCTTGACTCTGGTCTTGCCATTCTTTCCATATATTCTTTCTTCTAAAAAATAAGAGGTGCTGAGTGCAAGCTAATTTCCTCCGAAGTACAAACAATGGTTTTATTATGCTGTTTGAGAAGGAATTCAATGTCCAGAATCTTCTGCACACTTCTGCATTAGCAAATTCTACATTTACACATTTCTTGGGCAAGCAGTTTGGCAAATATGCGTCCACTAGCTTGCCAAACTACCATGCCTTAGAGGCATTTATTTTCCTGGAAAATCAGTGTTTGCTATGGAGAGAGACAGAGAGGGAGAGAGGGAGAGAGAGAGAGAGAGAGAGAGAGGAGGGCTGGACTGACTTCACTGGGTGGCGTGGTTTTGATTGGGGGTGAATGAAACACCAGATGTCTATCAATATTTAGTAGTAAACATCACAAGCGTGCTTCACAATGTGGCAACTGGGTGTGTGGCATAGTAATTGTTATGGACAAAAATCTGGCAACACTTCACTAATACAGCGTATATGGCTGCAATGGAAATTCCTGCTCATAGATTAGACATACAGTACATAACTCAGACTGTTATGAATTCCACAGTGTTTCAAATGCTTATGGATGTTATCACTTAAATGTCTAATGGATTTATAAAGCAGCTTTTACTGAAGTTAACCGTGACCACAAATTGATTTATCCAGTGAGTACTGACCATTCGCTCAGACAGTATGAAGACAAATGAGTCCTGAGGAGAAGCATGGGTTATTTTGTAGTCTTGGTGCCATGTGACATGTGGGAAAGCTCCCCTGCATCACCTGGAACCTCTGACTAGAGCAGATGAGTCATCCAAATTGGCCTGGGCAAACGAAGGAAAGGAAGCAAATTAAAAGTCTGTTTCATATTGCATTTTGCGCGAACTCGATAGACGAGGCAGAATCAAATTAGGACATGCATAATTTAACTTTATGGTGTAGGGATGAGCATATGTTCATTCGTCCAATTGAATAATTTGACATGTACACAGTAGGGTTTGGGAGCTGCCAGTTGTGCAGGTGAGGGCTCAGCAGTGTGTGTACTGTCTATTAATTTCACCATCTGATATGCGATCTCATTGCAACCAATTCTAATGAACTATATACAGTAACTCCAGTGTAAATGAAAGACAAACAAGAAACTGTAACTGTAAATTAACAGTTATGAACAAAGTACATAAATACCCCCTGACTGGCTAGAGTGCTCATTGCTGAGAGCATCTTCTTCCCTTCTTATAGTTTTTAAGGATCTGTTGCCACTGCTTAGCTTTCTCTAAAGGGAACAGGAGGCCCTATGGCCTAATACTCTCCTCAGTCTATAGGGTTAGTGCTTAGTGTCTGGACATCTGGATGCAGTAAGGGACAAGAGGTGTGTGTGTGTGTGTGTGCAGCAGGAACACTTAGCCAGGGAGAGGCCAGTCCTCCCTCACAAGTATTATGTAAATTAAATTTGTTAATTCAGTGCCCCTGTCTCAGGAAAATCTGCCACCAACACCTGCCACTGTTTCAAGCGCAAGGACGCAGATTCACACTGACATGGTCTTCATTAAATAAACAAACCAGGTTCTCCATAACAGCATTTGGTGGAAGGCACCATCAATTCTTATACATTTAGATCACAGAAATTGAGACTGACACTGAGGAGCTCTATCCTCCTGTCTCCAAACACATGGGGTGAAAACAGGCACACACACACACACACACACACACACACACACACACACACACACACACACACACACACACACACACACACAGTTTCGATGCGTGTGTCTTCCTGCCTCTCAAACCTTTAAGACTAGGACATGACTGATGTATATTTCAGCCATGGTTCCACAATCAAAGAAACTCTTGTGGCCTTCTGATGCATCATCTAAATTTCATAAAGATTCCAACGCCATGAGCCCCTCCATGCCACGGTACCACTGGCAAGCGTAATGTCTATTTTCCTTTAACTATGACACTTGCTTTTTGCGCCTGTCTATCTTCTTTCTCCTCCACTTACGTCCTCTTAGCAGGATCAAGGCAAAGTCATGCGAGTGTGGCTCACAGAGGGAAGGAGGCAGCAAGGGTTGTAGAGTGCCAGTATTCTGTAGCACATAGGTGTTAACCTCTTGCTGTAACTCTTTCTGACTTGAAGTTGAATCCTGAATGTGCGGTGATATTTCAATGCTGAAGGACCTGTATGCTGATATGGGGAAAAAAAACTAATGAAGCAGGAAAGCTGTCACGCAATCACAATATTGGGAGCAGGCTTTACATTTCCAACTCTGGTTTCCCCCATCCACTTTGCTTTATGGTTTATTTATTGGCACTGCCTGTGGCTCCGAGTAAAGTTCTCTTGGGTTCTCCTGTTTTTACCAAGAGGAGAGAGGGCACGCTTTTAAAACACACTGGGGCATTAGCACACTGTTAACAAGAGCTAATGAAGTCCTTCAATCCTGTAAAAGCCAACACAAACAACTCTGCCCTTATAGGGGAGCAGGGAACATGTGGCTCAGTGCGCTTCGCTACATACATGTGCACGCACACACACACACACACACACACACACACACACACACACACACATGTTTCTTCTCTCCTATTGCATGGGAGCTTATAAATCCCGGATACAGCTGCATTTAATTGCTTATCTAAATGAATTTTGACTATAAGATGACTTTGGCAATGTCAGTGCCATGGCTGCTTTGTTTCTGTTTCAGCATGTATGCAACTTCACCACAAGAATTAGCATATAATTGACTAATTATAGACTGTAGAATTCAAAGTGTGGCTGATATCCAAAGTGAAATCAGCAAAATCACTTGAAAACAAGTATATGTCTTCATTAAAAAAGACTATACTATATGAATTCAAATCTGACACCATAGCTTTTGGGGATACCTTCTGCTCTCGATATACCCTAATAAGCTAAAATTGCATTTATTACATTGCTTTCAATCCGCATTGGAAAGCAACTTGAGCCCAATAACCCATGTTTGCTACTGAAGCTAGAGTAATGCAAGGTTACAGCATCAGCAGATGGCTAAATCAATCATATGTCTCATAAGGCATCTCATGAACATAAGACATAAGCATAATTAAATAACTGCAGGAGTTATTACTACAACACCATAGAGCATCAGCATTAGCAAGTGCATTCTGACAGGATGAAGAGATGTCTTGTAAGTGTAGAAACTCAGTTCCCAAGCATTTTGTTCCCTTTTTGTGTTTCTTGTCTGTTTATGTATGTTGGGTATGGTTTGGAGATTATGCCTCGGTTGACCAGTTTTTGCTTCATTTTTTATGGGATATATGTGCAGTCATGTCAAAGTTTATGACAGCTTGAAGAACATTCATTGCAATTAAAGGTCAAATGGCATGCAAACTAAACAGGTGGACCATCAGTCGTTGCTGTGGTTTTGAATAGGGGGGAATTGCAGCATAACTGGGTGCATCAGCATTTGGCCATTTCCATAAATGCTCGCGGCTGTCTTGCTATTACTATTTTTAAATGCACTTGGGCTAAATGCCCTGTCACATCATTTGCGTTTTTCGCCAAATACGGCTACCATTTCCTAAAGGCCATATTCTAAAACAAATGCCCATTATCATGAAGTCTGCCTCAGCGAGTGAAACTTTGAGTTCTCGGTTGAGATCATTGACAGCTTGACGTGGCGAAGGTCAATTGAAATAACAGGTTTGCGCTTTATTATGATTTTAGCTCCTGTGTTTCACTTTGCAAGTTGAGCTGGGAACATTGTGTCTGAGGGAAGGCAGGTAGCCGCCATCCACACATGCTAATGAGAAGGTTATGCTAAACCACACATGGCAAAACTTGTGATTAAGATTAATATTTCCTGAATATTTTTAACCAGTCATACAGCACATATGGATTGACGAGAGGTTAGGCTGAGAAAGAAATATGTGTGGCATCATTAATGTTGTGCAGTTTCTCCAACATAACATGATGTGACATATTGCTTGATATGGTCTTTAAACACATGGCAATATAACTAAATTAGGAAACTGTTAACATAATTTTAGGGTAATTTTAACATAAATCTGTTTAGAGTTTTACAGCCTCTCAGGGTTAGTTTTTAGGTAAATTCCTCAACTTCTGCTACCTACTTAATGCAAAGCAGAATGCTTCAAGACTTTCCATAAAGCACTAAGCATATACCTCTGGCTGTGCATGGCACTTGTCACATGGTCTAGTTAGAGGGATTGTCTATAATTCCTCTTTCTCTGAATATAAATTCTCCACACAATTATTTTATAAAGCTAAGAGCCTAAAAGTTTGTCTGCCCCTTACTACCCGAATCAGCCGTGATGAACACACAGGGAGCAGCTGTCTACTCCCTGCACCCAGTCCACAAACACATAAACACGCAGTTAAATATTCTGTACTGTAATCTGGTGTCACTCAGCCTCTACCTTTACAAAGGTTACATGCATTAATGTCAGTCAGGGGGAGTCCCAGAAGCAGGGCTCCCCATAGCCACCCCACTTTTAAAGGTGCAGCGGCGCCGCACGTCACAGCCAGTATGAAGATACAAACAAGATGGCAAAGCGCATCAATCCGCCACTGCCTCCTGCCACTTTGATCTAATTCCACTCTTTGCTTTCTGATGCATGGAGCTGTCAGATTAAGGGCTGCTCAGGAGCATGCCGTGGCTGTTGAGCTTGACAGCCTGTGTGATGGATTACAGACAAAACAAAAGGGTTATCACCTTCACCACCAACATTTCTATCCTTTTAGAGAGCTAGGGGAGGAGAACACATCGCACTCCCCCCTGACAGACAGAATGCATCGGTAAAGGGAGAACGCAATTCTGAAACTCTTCCCTACTTCTTCAGTTCTAGGAGGAAGAGCCCATGCAGCGATAGTGTATTATGAGATGGCTGTCCAGCAACTTACCTGCTTATCTACAGCTGTGCATGAAGCACTAGCACCTGGATTCCAGCTCAAAGGTGAAGAGCTAGGCCATTCTTCCAACCTTCAAACCTACAGCAGACACGGTCTGAGNGGTCTGAGAATGTACAGTTTATTGTCTGAATTCAGTATTTTCCATGACACAATGGAGTTAAGGAATGTTAGTAAGACCCAGGGTGGTGCACTGGGTAGCACTGCCACCTCACAGCTTCAGGGTCCCCAGTTAATCCTGAGCTCAGGTGACTGTTTGTGTGAAATTTCATTGCATGTTCTCCCCATATCTGCTTGGGCTTCTTCTGGGTTCTCTGGTTTCCTCCCATCTTCCAAAATCATTCCAGTAGGTGGGTTGGCTACAGTGAATTGGGATGCCCCAATCAGGGTGTATTCCTGGATCACACCCAGTGTTCACAGGATCTGTGACTGAGAGTGAGTGAAAGTAGTAAGAGTCATCACCAAACAAAAAGCCTCCAGGACTGAATACTTTGGTTATACAATCGGGTAGCATCTTAAAAGATGCTCAAATGCCTTTCGTGCATGCCCACCTCAAATTGTTTAGGGTTGCTAAACAGTGTTAGCAGCTTCAAATCACTTTAAAAATGATTAATAATTTTAAAGTGTTTGAGGTGACCTTACCAATTATGTAAGCATTCATTAGTGTGGAGGAGCAGCTTTCTTTTTGTCCTTGTCAAGATGAAACATATGTTATTTAAATCAAGTTTTGAAGAGGAACAAGCAGGGAGGAATTCACATTCAGTGGCGTGTACCGAGTTTTAAAATACCCACATTGAATTCAAATGACAGAAGGAGATAATGAGAGCGTTTGATGTGACATGTTCACTGGGGAGATGTTACAAAGGAAGTCAGCCTCGCTAAGCAGCCACATTACAGGTCAGTTTACAACACACTCTCTTCCACACAGACACAGAAGACAGAGCTTTCTACCAGGCTTAATGATGTTAAAGTGGAGCGATAGCTGTGTACAACTCCTATCTTCAGAGTGCCTGGGTGACATTGGAAAATATGTATAGGTGTATAGCTTTTGTGTTGATTTCTTTCCTAATATCATTAGTGTTCTGCTTGTTTATATAGAACAAGAAGTGTGAACCTCTCTGACATTGAGTGTGTCTATGTGTGTGTGTGTGTGTGTGTCTGTGTGTGTGAGTGGGCATGCATCTACATTACAGACCACAGGCTGTCTCTGGAAACAATACTAATAAGCAACCCCCAGCAGTAAAACAGGCGTGTAGAATTGAGTGACAGATGTGAACTAATGCTGGGCTATGTTTATTCTAACTGATGGAGAAATCACAGCAAAGCATGCAAGGCATTACCACTGTACATAATGACAAACATAAGAAATATTACATACTACTTATAGTGAAGCAGTGTTTGTGTCTCACAAACACACACACACACACNCACACACACGACCACACACACAAGAATACAAGAAGAATGGAAGAAAAGAGAGGTTCATCGTATTTTTTGCATGGGTGTGTTTTCATTAGTATGTTTTCAGTTACTGCTGATATTAGTGACCAATTCTCTTAATACATTCTTTCATAGAGCTTAAGCACTTTTTTGGACATGTTCGACTTAGTAAATTAGATGTAGCAACAGAATATAAATCACCCCGTAACCTTTTCTACATGTCTTCAGTCCAAAATAATAGACTGACAAGCCAGTGACTTTTTCAAGCATTAAGAGATCAGACTTTTGAAAGCCGGCTACGTTGCATTTCAGAATCGTCGTGAAGCCAAGGAAAAAATCCTCCCCCGTCCTCAGAATAGGACTCGGTGCTTAGTGAAGCCTCCATGATCTCCCCCTCCTTCCCTTACCGTAGGCTCTGCTGATTAGCACTGACGGGCCCTGGCATCTCTCCTGGGAACCAGACCAGGTCTCATGACTGGCTCTAGATAGAACGATCTAATGGGGTCACACTTTAAGTCAAGAGTCTATTAATAAGAATCAATAAATACGCCATAAGAGATGCAGAAGATGACAGCAGACACCAGAGCATTGTGACCAAAGGAGGTTGGGCTCAGAGCTGTAGAGACCCAGTGAGGTAAAACCATGCTGGGAAATGTGTTCTCTGTCACAAGTGTGTGTGTGTGTGTGTGTGTGTGTGTGTGTGTGTGTGTGTGTGTGTGTGTGTGTGTGTGTGTGCAGCAGTGTGTTCCTCTGTACGACTGCTAGCCTAATATGAAGGAACAGAGCTCCTGTATGTGGGGGCCTTTACTTTCCGGTTTTATAGGCCCAGTGCAACGTCTGGACAGTATTTTTTTTTTTTGAGCATTTTGTGACACAATGCTTTGTATATTTTGTGTAATTCTCTATGCATTAATAAGCTTTTCCAGCATGGGTTAAAGTGTAGTAGCAATCATTATTTTTAGTGGTTATCCTATTGTGGGTGTAGCCATGCAGAATTGTTATACTCTCACACCAATTTAAGTAGCACAGATCAGGAAGGACAACAAGGAAAATACAACAAGGATTCAAATCAACTTTATACTAAACACTACTCTGTAGATATAAATAAAGTGTAATATAGTATAATTTGAATTTGATTTGAATATATAAACATATATGTATATGCACTACAGGGACACCACACTGAATGTAACTGTTTGAAGAATGGATCGATGCATCTCATTAGAGGTGGAAAAAAAATCACACGCGTTAATACTCTAACAGTGTCACTGCACGATAAAATTAAGGGCACCCATCCATACCGTAAGTAGCATTAGTCAATGACCCAGGAGTGTAGGCAGAGGGGTGCTGTTAATTTCACTGGGGTTTCACTGGGACAGTGAAATAAATCAGGCCCAGCTGATGTATGCCCTCCCTACTATGCCCACAGGAGCCCTGGGTAATTGAGCATGTTCACTGCCCCTTTAAAACCCTTTAACAGAGTGATAAAACTAGCAGTATGGCTATGACTGTGGGAAATGTTCTCACAGAGCCATTGTTGAGTCGAATAGGATAGAGCTACCAAGAATATTTAATGTATTAATTGTTCTTCACCATCTTATTTAAGTATAAAATGTAATAATATACACTTCAAAGCCAGGCAGAATTTTGCAAATTTGCAAATAGTACTTTCTCCAAATTCTTACTCTAAACACAGCTCTTTGTGTGCCAGTAGTGTTGGGAAAGACAGAGGGAGTGAGTAGTGTATGTGTGTGTCCCACAGGCATGCGTGCCATTTTAAGTCAGGAGTTGCTGTACAGTTTAATTCAGCTAGCCCGAGCATACTCTGATTTGAAGCATATGATATTACTTAGGTAGGTATGAAAGCAATCTGCTCTAATATCAAACACTTTTCTGCAAAGAATGCTAAGGTCAACAGAGGTGAGGCCCTGACTGGTTGAAGAAAAAAGGCTATAAAGTATTAACACCAATGCCAGTTTCTTACTACTGCACATTAAAGTTTGTGGTAAATTGCTACAAATGCACCATGAAATGGCAATGAAACTCAAGTGTGTGTATAATAAGCTGTAGGGGCCATGCAGTATTATTCAGTATTGCCTGTAAGCTTTGGTTTGTGGGCAGATTTAGCCTTTTCTTCCTCTAGTTATGTTTAACATTAATACCAGAGAAGTGAGTTCTTTATCAGAAGTTCAGCAGAAGTTGCTTCTGTCTGCCATAGCCTTGGAGAGAAAGGTGCAAACAGCATAGAAAAACTGAAAAATAACATCCTTCTCCAGCCACAGATATTCTGTGATGTAAAATTACAAGCATCATAAAAAAAACAGGCCTTTCAAAATACCTAGCTAAACAGGAAATGGGTCTCCAGCTGAGTGGTAGGTGGCATTAAGGTATATGGTGCTGCAGCACACCACATGCAGATGACGACGTGAGCTGTACAGCCATGTTGGCCTGTTTGCCTTCGTCTTCATGTGCCCATGTAATGATGCAATGAAAATTCATGATGAGAGCATATTAACTCTGGAGTTTCATGACATGAATTAAAAAAGACCCTCATTTTGATGCCTAATTATTTTTTAGACTTGACAACCTTGTAGCGGCCAGCTCATTGTTGGTAACAATAGACTTATTGCTTTCCCAAAAAGATGCACAGCGGTAAGTGAACCCATAATTACCACCCATAATGACAACATTCCCTCTACACACTCGGCTGTAGAACAGCTAGTGTAATTGTGCCTAGATTCCAAGAATATCAGCAATGCTTTGAGACTGTCACGCCCCAGATATTGTTCACTGTGGCATTTTAACAACATTGTTTTCTTACATAACATACTCAATATGAACTTTTAAACTCACGAATACCAACAGAGAGATCTAAATGCGTTTATTCTTGTGTGTGGTGAAAATGACTTCCAAAGTGAATATTCTGATCTCCGAAGACCAGAAAGAGGAAGGTAAGTGTATTTTACATAAAGTATAGTATGTAGGCAGTCATGTTCACTGGAACCCCTTTGTTTTGTTTTGTTTTTTAAGTTGTTGTTTTTTTTTAAATTTCCAGTTCCACAGCTTTTTAAAAGAAATATTAGTATCATAATTCACAGTAACATTAATACAATATAGTATGTACCATGTTATTTTCCAAGATGAGCTAGCCTAGCCCAGCAGAGATTCTTTGCTTGTGATGAAAATAGCTTCTTTTGGTGAGCGTGGCTGGTTTGATTCTGGCCATGCTTTTGAGAGGCAGGACACACGGTGAAACTGATGTCCATGACGGACGCCTGTGGGCATCCAATCACAGAGGTTCTCCAGCCCTGCCAGCTCAGCGAGGCCTGTGTCAGTCACATGGCTAATGACCACTTCAGTGACGGCTTCCTATCAGTGTAATAAGAAGCACCTGTTAGCAGGGAGCCCAAACATGGAGAGGGTTGTAATCAACCCCGGGGGACTGATTGAATCTTTCCTCCTGACGGTGGAGACGCGCTCCAGTGAAAGGCTGCCTCCGCTCATGACTGCTGGAAATGGATCTGCGTGGATTAGCCTGGGACCAACAACCGGATGAGTCTTATTGGTTTATGATTGGTCTGAGCCTGACCACATTAACCCACTGATTGTTCAAGTAGACATTATTAAAGGTTTCCAGAGTGAAAAATTACAGTCCTAATCATCCAGCTCCTAGCATGTATGGAGGAGATGCGAGACTCGGAAAGCCCCTGTTATTCATGGAAAAGTGCTGCCAAAGAAGTGTGGCTCCTTGTCGATTAAGGTTATTGTGCAATTTCATGTCATCTGGAGCACAATGAGGGATGAGATTAAGTTCAATTTGGGCCTGCAGTAGGATTTCCTCACCTCCGTCAGGCCCTAAGCCCCACCATGTCAAGCAGGCCCACTGGGAAATCAGCCATCTCCAGACAGGTCACCACTGGCCCATGTATATATTCATGGGCTTAATCTCACATCATTTCTGTGCTGCAGGGAAAGAAACGTATTTAATTTACACTCGCTCCATTTGGTTCACACAATGCACACTGGGGAAAATTTCATATTTGTGTCTTTCAGAGTAGAGATTCATCAGGCTAGTGAAAAACATATCAGGAAATGGAACCTGGTTTGTAGGATTCAACCTGAACACTTTAAAGCATTATGGCCTCTGTGGGAGTCAATCTGAGTGAAAGGCTCCAAGTTGTCTCCAGCAGATGCTGAATGTATATTAAACAGATTAATTATTAAAACATGCTTGACAGATGAAACATGGGACCTCAGGCTCATGAGAGAATGTTTGTTCTTCTGCCATATACTGTAGTCATTTGGTTTTGGTTCTCAAGTTATTAGGCACCTTGTTGAGGTTTTATGGGCTTGCTGTCATATGGGCTGTGCTAAAACCATTTGTGCCTGTCTGAGATCGGAGGTCTGATCAAAATATGAGGTACTCTTTAGATCTATTTCAAATACTCAGGGAATAAAATACTTTGTTAGCATGGAGTCTGGCTGTCATGATAATTCATTCTTTTATGGAGTTTCCTGGGCCATACTCATGATAAAATTGTGACAGGATAAAAAAATTTTCCTGTTAAACATTAAACCATCAGGGATTACATTTGTAATTAGATCATCAAGACAGACTGAGTCTAAAGGATCTGTGTAATATGAATCACTTTTGCAAATAAAATGCAATAGAATCTTCTTAGTCTCCATCTTGTGACTCTCATGCATATTTAGCAGTGAGAGATCTCAGGGTGGTTGCCAAAGTCCTAAACAGTGGTAATTTGAATTCCTTTTTTAGAGAAAAGAGAGAGATATGTTGGAAGTAGCTTGCTTTAAAAAGCAGCAGAGGATGCAACAGCAGTGGCGCTAGGGCAGAAGACAGAAAACGAGTCCCCCAGCCAGGCAGATCTGCATCTGGCAACGGGTCTGAGAGCCACCTGCTCCAGAAAGCCGTCCCCCAAACATCTGACCATGAAAATTGGGAACAAATTATTCTGTCTGAGATCTGAGCACTCTCCGGTGCTAAAACGATCAAGAAATGGCTGGACCTTATCTCCCATTAGACACCAAAGACACGTGGCAGCAGCCACCAGTTACCTGGCCTCCCTGTTGACAGCATTGTCACTGGCAGGTCCCCCCAGCCTCCTCCAGACCCTGGGGAATGGGACTCAGATGCAGATCACCACGATTAGGGCAGGACAGCCCTCCCTTCAGAGTGATTAGCATTCCCCTGGCGTGACCTACAGGTGTACCCCAGATTAAGTGAATAAATTCATCGCCCAGAGGATCACTGGGCCTGACCCCCTGCTGCAGGGGCCTGAATGAGAATGTGCTGGGAGCTTACAGGCACAGCCATGATTACAGCCTCACCCTGGAGGACACACAGGCCTGACAGACTGGAGAAAGGGGGGACCGAACTGGATTTGTAAGGTTGGTTTTCAAAGCAAGCCCATTTGTTCATTTGTTGCCTCACCATCCCAAAATATCTTTCCACCAGATCTTTACAGTACATCTTGTTTTTTGTTGCGCTTAACCATTCTGTGGAATTATGTGATTATATGCTTCAAGGTTGTTCTTTTCACCCCTCATTTTTCCCAAAGTGAGTCAAAACATCTTCCGAAATTACCTTTAGCTCCTGAAAGGGTTACATCAGGCACACAAAAAGATGATAGTTTTGTGCCCTAAGCATTTTACTGAAGTAAGTGGCTGTCAAAACAAAGATCACTCTCAGCTGTGGCGAAGGTTGAGCTCTTGAAACAAAGACTTGTGTACAAGTCTATTAATTTTCATAGTCTTTACTTTTATAGTCCTTTGATTGTTTCTATGGTCCGTTAAAAATTGCTACTTTCAATCATAAGGCACAGATAAGCTTTCCTCTGAAATTATGAAATTATAGGTTTATTATAACTGGCGGTCTCCTACTGCTGTAAGGTTGACTGGATGAACCATTAAACGGCAGCACTTAGCACAGGACATATTTTGTATATGGCAAGCAGAGTTTAGCAATTATTATCTGTCACTTTTTAAATTTTATTTAGTTCTGTCTGCTGTTGAGTCTCAGTTTTTTTCTCATCTTTCCTATGAATAGCAGAGATTTACCATTAAAACCACTCTTCCTCAAACATCAAACCACTATCCCTGCCACTGACTATACTGGTGCTTGTTGTTTTTAACCTTCAAAGTTGTTTGCTGGATGCTATATGCACATCAGACAAGAGTGAAGGAAGACAACTTTTCCCCAGTCCCATGATTCCCTCATTGCATCATGTGGAAGTGAAGATTTTGGCATATTTACTGCTGCTGAATCTTTTCCCTTATGTTTCATTTTGGACATTCTCATGTCATCCCTAACTAAAGAAAGGGGCGCTGAAATTATGTTTGTCTTGTGCCTCAAACAGCTATACTTCTTTCTCAGCTAGCCTCAAGTGAACAGGACAGACATTTGCCATTAGTTTAAATTATACTGTAATTTCCCCAAAACAGCTTGTAAAGCAAGCAGGCCTACTTTTTTATGTTTATCTGTTTCTAAATGTTTTATAGATTTACTATAAATTGTGCATTAAAATAACTTGTGCATTAAAAGCCAAAATGTTTATATCAAGCCTGAGAAATGAGACTATTAAAATCTCATTTAACCCAGATCATTCTGTCTCTTTGCCTGTTTTAGAGTGACCTCTTATTCCCTGTTGGCTTTGGTCTTTGGACAGTAAACTCAAGGTTTCAGACATGTCTGGTGTGCTTTTTCATATTCAGTATTAATTGAGTGATAATAAAGTGAGCTCACTGAAGATTGTGACTGGAGGTGCATTCACTTCAATGGGAGAGGGTGGATTAGGCCCAGTCTTAGCACCCATGCCGTCTGCACTGGGAGAAAATGTATCAGGGCTCAACTGGCCACAGATGAACATAAGGGCCATTAGCATAAAGGGCAGACCATATGTATGGGTCTGTGCACATATCACTTTATCCCTCCTATACTTTCTCAAATTTATGGCTTGTTGTGACACATAGATAAAAATATCATGGCCAAAATAATAGTTACGAATGAGAAAAATGAGTGGTTATTGAGCAGCTTTGACTTTTTTTCTCCTACTCCCTATCCTCTGCCATTGTTGTTATCAAATGACACAGTTTCTCAAGCACAGCGTTTGAATCCTAAGGACCTTGGGGAGCAGATTTGTCTCTCACAAGCCCCCTTCTAACGGGGATTAAGGAGATTAGAAACCATAAAATGACCAAGCGCAAACTCCCTAAGTAGCCTAGCTTTTCCCAGCTCCCCCGTGCAGGGATGGACCTGAGGCTGGTTTACAAAGTTCCCCTGAAAGGCCCTTCTTACCATAACAAAGGTCTCAACAATTCGCTGATCCTCCAGAATGGCAGACAATGAACTTGCGGCAGTCCACCCAGCTCATTTTCATCAGAACAAATGGCATTACACTTGGCAATGACATTGTTCTAAACTTGAACACGGGCTTCTTCTGTCTTTGTGGAGCTCAAGGTGTCATATTAATTATTTAAATCTCCAGAAAATTTCCAGCTCTATTTCTCCAAGGTCTTATCCAGTGCCAGAAGGCCTGGAATCTGCATTAGTTTTGTTAATTAGAGCTGAAACAAGGCTTTGATCTCAATGAAAATAAAAAAATTGAAACTTCCAGAATTCATTACTTTCCTTCTAAAAAATTTAGCTTTTTCCCTTCCTCATGTGCGTTCATTATGCCAGTGAAAAACACTGATTTAGCACGCACATTGGCAGGTGAGAGGTCAAGGGGTTCTGCAGTTAACCAGCTTTATAGGGTCAGTGATAAAGGTAATCACATCCCACATCTTACACATCTTACAGAAGAGCACTTTACACAAACACATTCCACTGTAGAGGAAAGGAGCAGAACATAATATGTTTGCTTGTGGTGTGGCGGTGAGGAGCAAACACATTTTGCAGAAAGAAAAAAAAAATCTCAATCAAGTTCCCAAAAAAACAAGGGCCTAATATACAAAAACAAGTAAACACAACTTTAAAAATTATCTGAATTAAACAAGAAAAAAATATTCAACTGGTGGAAGAGATGAGAAATTTGATCTATCTGAAATCACTGAACATGCCACTATTATTAGCGTATTAGAATATTGGCAGTGTAATAATATAAATTCACATCATTTACCCACCTCAGTGTTTCCCGTTTAAATGATGACGTCTAAATGGTACATTTTAGAGTTACACTACACTTTGTAATTGTTGTGAAAAAAGAAAAATAACATAATGTTGAGTTTGTGAGCAAATATAACAAACCTTTGGATGAATTTTTTAACGGGCTTATCCTTCTATCTGAGTGACAAGGAACAGGAGTGCTTATATCAGCTGTTTCAGCGATGTAATTGGAAATGTGAGCTGCCACACTAACACCATACACTTTGGGTCCACCAGGAGGCACTGGTTCACTCTGTAGTTTTTCTTTAAAACTTATTAGGGAATACCAAGAGTCTCTTTGATTCAGTTCCAGAGCTTGGCTCATTCAATTAGTACATGTGGAGCATGAAGCAAAGCAGATTAATTACATTAGACAGGTTTCAAAACACTGTCACCTTTGTTAAATCAGTATGACATTAGTAAGAGTGAAGTGAGTATTTTACAGTACAGTACAGTGTGAATGAAACCTAGGAACCTACAGAATGGACATCCTGCCCCTGGCACCATTTAAGTTATAAAATCTTATTTATTATCTGTGAATAATTGTTTTCATACGACTGTACCAACAATGACTGAGCTCTAGTTTTAAATTTGACGCAGACAAAAGATGGCAATTATTTAAACATATTTTGACATGCTGCATTCATTATTCTTAGTTCTGCTTGCCACTGAATTTGAAAGTTCTTGCCAGATATTTTGTCAAAACACTGTATGTACATTTACATTTATTCTTTTCCAGTGGTGACATTATTCATGCTTGTGGCCCACGCCTAGTTAACTGTCCCTCAGCAAGAGATGGTATAATCACTGTGCTTACTGCAATGATAGCCAGTCAGAAAGCGTAGTCGGCCAATTTAGCCCCACCATTATCCACAGCTTAGATAGAGATCAAACTCTAGTGTGTCCTGCTCTCACTCTCTCCCTGTCTTTTGGGTCTTTCAAATGCCCCCATTTATTTATATCCTCTCCCTCAGAAGCCCACATTACGATTTAGTGCTGGAAAGTGAAATAATTACACAGGGAACCCAAGTAGCTCATGGCACAGGGGCTTGATGTTGACCCACCATGGCCCAGAGTCTGCCCACTCCCAAGGCTCCTGCAAGCAGTCAGCAATGAATACAAAGGACTGAGGGGGATTAGACAATAAGACATTTGGTAGACCTTGTTCTGTCTCTGTAAATGAGTTGCTCCAGTTGTATGCAGCATGGACCAGAAATGGAACATCTCAGCAAGGAAATCTTATAATTATCCCTTTCTCTCCTCTGTCTCCCTTTCTCTTTCTCTCTCTCTCTCTCCTCCATCTCACTCTCACTCTGTGTCTTTTTCTCTCTCTGTTTCTTTGAAAAAAAAAATGACAGTTTTGGCCTCTGGATCCCAGATCTTGGACATTAGCAATTGAATAGAAAGCTTTCATACTGTATATCATTTTAATCCTTCATGTTTAGATGCACCAGATGGCTTATTACTGCTCACACCGGTGGAAAAAGGAGACAAATGGCCTTGTCGTTTATAGGGAGAGATCAGCAGGAAAAATGGCATTCATATAGGGTGGGCTTTGGATAATTGCGTATCTGACTGTTCTGAGGCTATGGAACTTCTGCCTATAAATCATAAAACTATTAATAATGGACAGGTGTGTGATACAAAGAGATGATGTAGCTTGAGATACAAAGCAAAAATGTGGAAGATGTATAAATAATGCGTAATATAATTTGTTTTCATTTTGAACATCAGATCACAATTAAAAAATATCCACTTCAGAATTTTACAATTCGAATAAAACACAGATGTGATACACTCCAAATGTCATACTATGTCCAACACTACATACAAGAGCTGGCCAGATGTGCAGTGCAATGTACTAGGGCTGGCCAGATGTGCAGATCTGCACTTTATACCACAGCGCTGTTGAATTCTCAATTCTGATTGGTCAGAAGGTGTTTATTAATTCGGTATAACACCACAGCTCTGAAAGTAGTGCTGACTGTAATTCAAATTGCAGGTGTGTGTTATCATATTTATAGTAACAGCTCATTCACAGGGAACTGAATTGCAGATGCTGCACATAATTTGACGCTAATAATAAACAGGATATTTAAAAAACATATTGTTATATAACAAAGCAGAATATATAATTGAATCATTGATATGGTGAAACTTACTGTAAGTGTAGGTAATATTTATGAGAGGAGTCACAGGTGTTAGCTTTTTTTTTTTTTGTAGCAGTCAGTACGTTTCCCAACACAGGAGAGTCTTTAGGACAGAGGAGGTTTTTTTTATTTATTTATTTAAATTTTTTTTTGGTTGGGGGCGGGGGGAAGTGGTATTATTTAATCTTAAGCTGCGCTTTGCATTTGGCCGACTCTCTCCTCTCCGCCTCTCTGTCAGCCCTCCAAAAGGAAACAATATGGTTTAATCTTCATAGCTGACAATGATGCATGGGCTGGATGGAAAACACTTTTCAGGTGTTGTCATTAAAAACCCATTTTTTCCCCACACACCCATGTCCCAAGTGAAAGAAATATAAAGAAATGGCCCCAAAGTGTAATGCTTTAATACCTCTGATACCTTCCTTTTCATCAGCATCTGCAGAGAGCAAGCTGCCAGGATTGTCTTCTTTTTCAATTACATGATCCTTTCAACTTGCTTAAAACGAGAAAGGGATCTGTGATAGAGGTCTGGAGCACAGACCACTGCCATTCGCTCCTCTGCCTCTGTGTATTTGTTGGTGTCGTGGTTTTTGTTTTGTTTTGTTTTGTTTTAATGGTTTCACATTAGTTTAACTACATAGACTGCCTTGCTAATCGTTATTTTATGTGTCATTGAAATATAAAATGTACATGTTAAATAATACATAGTTCCGTTAATCACAGAAGCAACTGACAGAATGTCAAAAGCAGACCTGATGACAAAACACTGAAGGTGTTAAATTAAATTGATAAACCCCTTGTGGACTGTTTAATCCGTTATTAATGGTTAAATATATACTGTATATAATGTACAAATTGTACACTGTTGATAATTCTTTCAGTTATTAATAAATTAAGATGCATGATGCCCTCACACTTAAGATACTGACAAACTCGTTCACTGCAATACCATACTTAATGATGAGGAAGTTTATTAGAGTGTGGAATAAATAGTAGAAGTGTGTGTGTGAAGTTTGGGTTTAAATGTATGCCTACTGAAAATGGCTTTTAAAAGAACTAGACATCATTCACTAATGCTACCTTTAGTGCAAATGTGCCTTTGTAATTCTCAAGTGCTTGTGCAGTTCTCTGAAAACTTGACACTTGAAAAACACTGCTCTGATGTTTAACTCCACTATCAGTGTGTGTGCTTTGATCTAACGAGAGCAGTTGATTAAGTGTGGAAAACATCATCTTTTTGGTGGAGAGCGTGCCTTGGTGATGGCATGCACTTTAGAAAGATCACAGCTCTGCAAATATTTGCGTTGCAAGAGATGAGCTGAATAAAGCACTTCACTGAGAGCTGATGATCTGCAGTCAAGTTCAGATTAAACCTCTGCTCTTTTTATGCACATCTATGGGGTACCTTTACTTTATAAAAGATGTGCAACACTCTACAAAACAAGTGCAAGTTTATGCTTCTGCAGTCTAATACCAAAGTAGTTGCTCAGTGCTTTAGGGCAAATAAAAATAAGACCAGATTCTTCTGATATCTCATTGCAAAACAAAGGAAATTTTGTGTGAGACAGCTGGAGAAGGGGTTCTGAAGCTAAATTGTTTCCTGTTCCTGCTGTAATAAAAAAAAAATTAAATAGTTTTTATTATTATCGCTATTTTTCAGACTGTGATGCACACATGCGAGTGAGCTGTATAGTAAAGCTGGGGTGTGGGTGTGCAGGTGCAGAAGACTGATGAAGGAAATGAAGCAAGAGCTAGTTTTCAGTGGATCTCTCTGTGCAAGCTGTCTGCTTCATCTTCCGCACAAGACACTAATAACCTCTCATCTTACCCATTTAAAATTATTAGAGCAATAATCTTTACTGTCAAAAACACATTCTACCACATATATCCTTGTCAAGAAAACTGGCACACAGATCTCCTGCAATTTCAGA
>CM074949.1:12738225-12767627 GCA_037577455.1 Pangasius macronema
GCTCCATCATGATCTGGGGTGCTTTTTCCTTCAATGGGAAAATGGATCTTCAGGTTGTGCAGGGGCGTCAAACGGCAAGGCAAATGGCAAGGGAGGTTTACAAAAACAGACGTCAGTTCCAGACTGTGGATGCCCTTTGTGAAGTCATCTTCACCACATGGAGCAATGTTCCCACCAGCCTCCTGGAAACACCTGCATCAAGCATGCCGAAACGAGTGTTTGAAGTTATCACCAAGAACGGTGGNGTGGAGCTACTCACTACTGAGTCCTTTTTTTGACACTTTTAGCTCTGTTGTGGGTATTTTTGGGCTATGGTCTTAAAACTCAGCTGATGAACAGCCTGTTTGAGTTTAAATGCAGTTTTCAATAAATTGCCAATCTCTTTTTTTCGTCTCTTGCTCCTTTTTCTTCTTTTGACATTTTGAAGAAGTTCTTACAACCTGGTTATGATCCACTAGCGTGAAATGTGAATACTTGTAATATTTTCCCTGGTCTTAAGATTTTGATCAGGAGTGTATTTGGCAGTCAGATGTTTTAAAAATGCTCTTTTGTGCACTGATACTGTTTTTGGTTGTTATCATGCTACATAATTTCTCAGCACACAAGTTGCTTTATTTATAACAACTCAATTAGCACTTTTGGCTAATTACAGCATTGTTGACACACTCAATGACACTGCACTAAAGGCCAAGTTGCCTTTCCAGTGTTTGACAGCATCTAAACTGCTTATGCCATGAACATTATGCTGTGGAACAAATTTTTTTTACATGGTTTCATGGTAGAAGGATCAGATAGAGGCAATGTTGCTTCCCCTTGTGCTGTATTAAGAGCATCTAAAACTGCTAGAGCTGGAGTGTAGTGCTGGCACGAATACTGAATCTCACCACTTTGTAAATCATTAGCTTTAGTCTCATGTTGTCATTGGGAAACATACACACACACACTCACACATACACACGCTAATGCTGTAGTGCTTGTCAGCACTGGGTTTCCACTCTAGATGTTTGTTTTCCAGATGGTAGGGAATGTGTGTGTGTGTGTGTGTGTGTGTGTGTGTGTGTGTGTGTGTGTGTGTGTGTGTGTGTGTCTGTGAAGTGCAGCCAGAGGAGCTTGAGGAAAAATTAGCTTAGCACTGGACTATGTGTAACATGCATCATTAATGAGCTCCCAGGATAGCGACCACTCCTGGCCTCCCCCTGACTCTGAGATGTCACTGGTTGGCTGGATTGTGTTCTCATCGCTTAGACATGGCCTCAGACCTTTCAGCTCTTCCTCTGCCAACATGTGTAGCAATTCTAACAATTAAGAGATTTCTGTTGGATTTTATATGAATGAGTTTAAGAGCTACAGTCACCAGCTCCAGCCAAAACCATTTGTAACTTTTCATAGGAGCTGAGTTGGTCCATATGTTTACAGCAAGCCACAGTTGCAGAAAAAGAAGGGGTTTAATTTGAGATTTAGAAAGTGTAAGAGCTCGATTACTTTCATGGATGCCAACAGTGTGGGCAGGATACCATTCAATTCAATTCAATGTACATTTTACAGTGATCATGGAGGACAATGGGGGTAGATGTAGTACCGTAATAAGCAAACCAGCGGTGACAGTGACAGTGAAAAACTACCTGAGGAGAAAAAACCTTGAGAGAAACCAGACTGAAAAGGGAACCCATTGTCTTCTGAGTAATACCTGATAGTGGGATGATAAACCATTACTCTGCCCAACTGCATATTATGAAGTCAGACAGTACTAAGTATGCTGAAAGGGTGTTCAGTCTGAGCATCTTTTGAATATGAGTCCTGGGATAAACACAGGGGAGTTTTTATATATACAGCAGCATTTCTTAGGTTCAAATCTATAGTATTCAAGTGAGATTATCCACAGAAGCAAGGAGGAGTGTTGGGCATAAACTGGTGGATATTTAGGGTATCCATGTGAGACCATCCACAACAAATATTAGTGTTATTATGAGTTCTCAATATTGATATCATGTGATATCAAGAACACTTTTGCATAAATGATTAAATGTATACCTTGACTGAAGAAATACATTTTACAATTTTGAAGTGAAACACAATGGGAAAACTGTAATAAATCATTATCAGTATCACCAGTTTGATCAAATGTAAAGTACTGGGGCTTAGCTCTGCTTGCCGTTCACACAAACCAAAGATCTGCTACCTCTCTAATTTAACTCCTGAAGGTAGAGAAGGGTAAAAATAGACAGTCTTGTTCACTTAACAATCACAGGCCAGGGGATTAAACAGGAAGCCTGCTCCCCATCCCAGTCGGCCCAGTATATGCGCCCACAGCAGCCAGTCAGCCAGCCTGTGTGGTCCATCCATCAGCTCCTCTAAAATTCTTCACGTCACACCGCACCATCATACACCTGTCAAATTGCTCCTTGATATTGCTATTTTGAGAATAGAAATATGACTGGTGAGATGTGTTTTCCCTGTCGCCTTGGTAACTGTGTCAAGAACAGAGTTTAATTGGCCCGAGTCGCCCATTCTCTCCAACTGAAAAAGACCAAACAGATCATCTCGAAGAAGCCAAAAAGATCCCCCCATGGTGGTTAAGATGCAGACCAGATACAGATGGTAGATATGTGAGTTTGTTATATAAGGCCCTTAACCCTGCTTCTCCATGTGCTGAAATCACTGCCATTAGATCATCTGGAAATAGTTGCTTTCAAAAGACATTACTTTGCCATGATGAAGACGATGATTACGCTGCTAAATGCACTTGCTCAATATCAGCCTATCAGCTCAATATCAGCCTATCAGCACTAAAAAAAAAAACCTCTCGTGAAAATATGCCTGTCTCTGTTACGCATTCAAAGCTGAAAGGTACGGTGCCTGAAAGATGACTTTGAGTCACGTCTCTGGTGAAAAGCACCTTCTCCATAATTCAGTGCTCTGCTCCTTGCCTCCATCTCCAGATGACAGAAGTGCGATGCAGGCCTGTAATTACATCTGATTGAACAGCACCAACTGTCCCGTTTGATAGCACCCCAGACAGAGAGCTCTTACTCAGGCTGGAGGTCAGAGTTCAGCTGCAGAAGCATGTCTTTTCCTTCCTAAGCAGGACCAGGTGACCACAGCACCACCAGTCTAAAAAGTCTAAAGGTGGGCAGTTGAGAGACAGACTGTGGGGTTATTTTCAGTGCTAGTTCCTCTACCCGCTACCCATGGTGGCCCTGTGAGGGAGACTTTAAACAAGACTAACATTGCAGTAATGAGGGATGACACTAGGCTTAAATTAACTTCTGCTGAAGGCTCTTGTCTTCACAACTGAAACACCTTTTCCATGTGATAAGCATATAATAGACAGTTAAAACTCTGTCATAGGGAAGTTTAATGGATTTATAATAAAATTTAAATTGTGTCATGCAGCTAGGAGCAGGTTTGCAATTTTTTTTTATCATTTGTGTGACTGTGAACACATGTGCTGTTACCATTTGCCTCACTGAATTTAAAGATATTATGACACCACATACATGAGGACATAAGATTAGTTATTAAATGTATCCAGATCATCATATTTTTAGATTTGCTGGCTTCCTGAAATGCAATACTATACTTAAATAGTGGGGACGGTTTAAAATTATAAGGCTCTTGAGCAAAAACAGTGAAAACTTGTGTGTAAACTGTCAAGAATATGTCTGACTGAGCAGAGCCGGTAGTTTTGGTAAGCTATCTACCTTTCATGTATTTCATTTGCTGGTTGATTTTGCCCTCTTCTTCATGTTTATTTGACATACACAAGGTTAAGTTTCTTGGGGTGTCCATCATATACACACTCTGATATAGAAACCCCAGAGAGAGAGAGAGAGAGTGAGGGAGAGAGAGACAGAAATGTGATAAGAGATGACAGGACAGGATAGCCAGAGACGAGAGACAACCACACCGCTTTCTCATATGGTAAACCGTTATTCACCTCCAACCAAGGTTAACTTAACCTGAGTGTCATACAATGCCCATGTAAGATCTCCAGCCCCACAACTCTCTCTCTCTCTCTCTCTCTCTCTCTCTCTCTCTATCTCCCCATTACTCTGTCAGCTGCAGGTGTAGGCAGGACTGCCAGGAGAAAGCATAGCATGTCCCACGCTTCACAGACACATCTCTGCTGGCTGCATCTGTTACTGACACATATATAATGTATACGATTAGCCTAAAGCTATTTTGCTAGAACTGACCATCATACAATGCAACCTAGTGTTCTGGCAGGCATTCACTACCATTTCACTGCCCATTCCCCCACATTAATAAATAAGGGAATCACTTAAAGAAAATCAGGTGTTCTAGTGTAAAGAGCTGCATACACCTCAGTTTTCTTTGCTTTCAGTTGAAGTCTTTGCCAGAGCTACCTCAAGCCAGCCTACTTTTTTTTATTCCAGCTCCAAAGCAATAATTGATCTACAGCTCTAGTTTACTGGGCTTGGAACTGGAACAGATCACAGCAATGCACAGGGAGCCTCAAATATCATATCGCCATTTCATAAGTAAATCATAACGCTGCCAAATGCATGTTGTAAAAGATTTTATGATTCCCTCTTACAGAAAAGAACACAAAACCTGTGTTCAAAAGGTTGGCGATTATAACAGCATAATTCATCTGCTCGGCTGAGTCCATTTTTTATTTGCTATATACTACTGTTACCGAAATTCCTTCTCAGGAAATATTCATTTGACAAATGGTCTAACTGATCTTTAACTTGATAATAGTTAAATGTTAGCCAGTAATGAAAAGCTACATTAGTAGGAGTATGGAATAAATTTCTTTCCTCTCTGCAGAAGCTCTACAGCAGTGTCCAGCAAGAGAAAGATAGTGACCTGGCTGATTGATAATCGATGGCTGCTGGCTCCGCTTGTATTGTGTTTCTGTTCTAGAGTTCTGTTTTAATGTTGCTCTTCCCTTCTTGGTCTCATTAAAGGATATGGTTACCCTCAAACAGCTTTTTAATTTAGCCTAATGATTTTTTGAATAATATATCAGATATGTAGTAAGCCCGGGGGAAAGGCCGCTTTCTTCAAGGTGCCTTTAATGTGAATAAGCTTTCGGTTTTTTGTGTGTGCATGTTTTTGTTCTTGTCTTAGTCATTTCAGAATTTCATCACACCAGCATAATGTCTTATGGATCATGTTCTTTTGGGCACCATATGAAGGTCATCCAAGTGTGACACATATTCTTTTTGACAGTTACAGCAAACAGGCCTCTCTTTCCAATGATGATGATGGCTATACGGCTTTGCAGAGCACTTCAGTGCTTCTGAAGGAGAAATACAATCATACACTTATATGATAGTTCAGTGCAGATAGCCAAAAAGCAGATGAGGGTGCTTATTAATGTGGGAGAATGAGGTGATCCTGTCTCGCTATCCCAGTCGAATTGCTGCATTCACTGCTCACTTCTAGCACTAAACGCATTTTTAACCCTTGTCTCCATACTCCATACTCACCTGTGCAATCTTATGCCATGCTTTTACTGAGTAAATCATTTTGTGGTGTAGTACCAATTCCAGATATTAAATTTAGACAGACAAGAAACAGTCTGTCAATTATGCTGTATATAATCTTAGCATAAATAACATCGTAATAACATTAGGATACTACTGACGATGAGCCAAACGTTACATTATGATTAATTGGCAAGCTGACTATAGTGACTGACTATGCCGTTTCAGGGCAAGTTACAAATGAAAACTGTGTACTGACAAGACCCAGTGTGTGTGTGAGGTTGGTGAGTGGTGGGAGGCTGGGCTGTGAGTATTAGTCAAACAGACGGCCCTGGTTCCTGATCATCATTCATCTAGTCTTCCCCAGCTCAATGTGATCCCTCCCTGTCATTAGTGTGATTGGCATAAATTATTTAGCTATGCATGTATGGAGAAGTCTGAACACAGCAGACATTCAATGAGGCAAAGAGTTTTCAAACACCAGTCACACGCTGACACGCTCCCTGAAATGAACTCCAAACAAGCAAATAAACACTGACTCCTACTGACGGAGGAATTTGGAAATCCACTTCAATCATTCTCAAATTAAAACAGAATCTTAATATCGGTCTCTGTGCTTATTTATACGTATGTTTTAAGTTTATGTTACCATTTCACAGGCTCAGGAAGATAGATACTAGCTACATCTCTGACAACCACTCTAGTCCCGTCTTGCAGGCCTGTCAGTCAATAGGAGCCCACCCTCTCGAAGTCAGCAAGAGGTACTCAGAGAGGAAATGATGGCTCAGTGGAGTGGAGAAAAAAAATCTATCAGGCCTTTTTTCGAAGCTGTCGGAGCTCAAGAGCCGTGTAATCAGCAGCGCATGCATGCTCAACGAGGCTATTCCCCACTGAAGAGCATTGAACAGCAGCAGTGGTGCTACTTAGGATGACATCACACACAAAGTGGGTAAACACTTCTTGACATGTTTTCAATATGATTACATTAGAACAAGCAGCGTTTGATTGAAAAGCTAATATTCAAGCCATGCAAATCATCAATCACAAGGAGCAGTGTATTAATTATTCAATAAAACAGTCTAATTCAAGAATCAATGTTGGGATTGGGGAGTAAGACGAGAGGGCTCCCAGCAGAGAGGGAGTGGGGGATAATAAAAAAGGAATAGGGAATTACCACTCTCTCAGAGCTGTGGCCCCACTCGTCCTGAGCTGTCAAAAACAACTGCCGTGCCTCTGTTTCATCTCACTAAGTTTAAAGATGACTTTGGAAACACTTGATTTTTTTTTTCTTCACCAAACTCGTTAGGTCTTTGTACCTCATTAGTTCGGTTTTCTCTCTCACTCGCCATCTTTTTCTCAGTCCTCCTTCTCCTTTTCTGTTGCTTTAAAATTGTCATTGCTTGCCCTCACACCTCATGTTTGCATTTGAAGTTGGGAATTGGGGGCTGTGATCTCAGGCAATTACCAACTGGGCTAAATTTTATCCTTGGGAATTCATTATTTACATTCAATTAAACAAATTGATGAAGCGGCCCCTACTGTACGGGACCACCATTATAAAGAAGGCACAATGGGAGCAGGCAGGTTTAATTTGATCTAATACAAAGCCATCTAAAGTATGCTGCTAAAGAAAAACCTCAAAGGTATTTCTCTTAGAACCCGTGTGGCCCATTTCCTAGAATGATAAGGGTGCCTCTTATTAGTTCTGATAGATAGATTATTAATGTCATAATTGGACCCAGAAGTCCACTGAAAGTTTGAGGCGCATGAATAACTTTATTTAGTCTAGGATCTTTATTACCATCTGAAGATTTATGTGTGATTGGCTGTAACATATCCAAATGTTACCCTTAATCTCCACTGAGTGAGCAGCAGTATTTTGCTAGCAGTGTAAAAAAAATGCTTTAACACTGCAGTTGTATTCCCCACAAATATGAGGAACTGAGATATACACTTTGTTTTCAAGACTCATTTCAGTCATTTCTTGTGCCTTGAGTGAGTGCAGTCTTAAAAATAACTACGTTATGCTGCTCTATGGCTACTTGTTTGACTCTAGACCTCAGTCTGAATCATACATAACGCACTTTCAAAGCACTTCCTCATTTATGGGGCTTTATATGAACTAAAATCCCACAATTTGACATCCTAAAGTATTTTGGTTCTTGAGGTTTGTGTCCTGGACCACAGCGAGACTTGCCATGATCTGATAACAGTCTTGTGGTTAATAAGTAGCTAACAAAGTCAATAATGGAGAGGTAGTTTGACGATAATTGCTTTTACACTGGCCACAGAGCTGTTGGATCTAGATAGGATATATACACTGTACAGCTTCATTTTTCCTGGAAAGTGATAAACATTTTATTGCCTCAACGTTCCTCTTGTTGGTTGGATTCTCAGAAGGTTGTGCATCACGACAGCAAAGCTTTTCCACTCAGTTCAAGGATGTTTGTTGTTAGGCTTTTCAAGAGGCAAAATATCCCTTATCAAGATACCAAGATAGGGGGGAAAAGTCATTCTCACTGCATTGCAACCAAACTCAGTACAAATCAGTGATATTCAAAATTGACTGTTTATAGGATTTACAAAGGAACAAAGAAAGTAAAAGTACTATGGGTGAATAGATAAATCCTTGCACAGAAAACCCAGTGAGTCAACTGTCTGATCAGCAACACAATCTATTATATAGGATCTCGTATGAATGCTTGTGATTGCTGCCAGGCTGAGTGCTCTAGCGTTAGTGTCCACAGCCCCTCTCCATGCATGTTAAACAATACACTGACTGTCAACAATCACGCATTTATTAACAGCTACAGCCTCCTCTGTATTTATTTTTATAATTACCTCCCATGAGGCTACAGCAGGCAGCTTTTCCAGAACACCAAACACACAGCACACAGACCACATCGCCTCTGGTATGTGTATATGTGAAAACACGTCTGTGTGTGTATGTGTTTGTGTGTATATTCAGCAAGTGAATCTTCACTAGCCGACAATACGAAACAGCAGTCAACAAATAGGCCCAAACTGAATTAACCAGAGATTAATGTATACAGTATTGTGTTGTATTTCATTGTGAGACTGTGATACAGCCTGTTCTCCAAGGGCACTAGATGATTGTGGATTAGTCAATGCCTCACTGCAGATTGATGGCTCTGTAGAATGTACTAGTCCTTCACAAAGGAACGTATTGATTGGTGTTGGCTCTGTATTCAGCCCCCATTTGTTGATCAGGGCTGTTATGAGCAGCATGTCGGATTTGACTGAGAGGCCAGTCAGCTATTGGGCCAGAGAGAATGTGGAGGAAAGTCTGAGCTTAGTGGAACACAGCGGTAAGCTGAACTTGCTTCTGGGTTTAGGGGTGTCTGAATCATGGCATGTTTCCCTAATCTCCTTGAGTTAAATAACAGTAGCATGTTTGCAAACAATGATATAATAAGATATGAGATTTTTTAAATTTAATATTTGTTTTTATTCTATTGTTCTCTGAAGACCTCTGACAAGTGATGTTGTCATTAGACAACATTAGATAGTTTAGAGATTCAGACACAAGCCTAGTTGATGCTTCTGAATGTAACAAGGACCCAGAACACACCTCCGCTAACAGAAGTCGTGCTCACTTGAATACTAGCACCACCTTTAACAGTACTTTCTGGATCACTTCCTGGTTTTACATATATATAGACGGTTCATGGACGTTTACTCATAGCAAAGTCTTGCCTTTGTTCAGAAGGCTTTTCTTCTGTTTGACCCCTTGCCTTATTTTTGGATTCCATGGAACTTCCATTAATCCTCTTGCAAATGGATCCTCATTCTGCCTCTAAGTCCCCCTCATTACACTGAAGTTGCCATAACATTTAAATAATTTTTATTATGTACAGTAAAAAAAAATAATAAATGTATCCTTGAAGACCAGATATCAAAAGTGCAATATGACAGAAAAAACATATGAATTGTAACTGTTCCTGCTCTGTAAAGAAATATAAACTTTTTTTAATTTTGTGAAATAATTATGGCAACAAGAACATTCTTAAATAGTTTTGATTAATTTATATTTTTCACATTGTCAGAAATGTAGTTTTGTTGTGGCTATGGCTGTCAGTTCCTACGTTCCCCTCTCTCCTCCTCATTGCCGTGCCTCAAAAATAAAGTGAGTACTGAAGCATGTAGTCCTGCCTGCCATAGCTGGAGACTGTTGATAGCTGACAGAGCAGTGTGATGTGAGACATATTATATTGGCATAGTGAAGTGATGTTGATTTTCAACCTCCATGTTAACCGTTCTAACTGTTAAGCAAACCTTAATGGAATATTTATTCTTGAATTTAGTTTGACAACTACACAATAAAAAAAACACTTTTAAAAAATTATACCTATGTTGTCTGGTATAACAAGCTTAGATAATATTATGCTAATAATTCTGTGAAAACGTTCATGCTTTTATGTACAGCATTTCTACTACAGAGCTTGTTTCATTTATATGCACATAATTTTAATAGTATCATTTTAGTAGTATGAGACTAAACACCATTCCTCTCACGGACCCCAAGTCCGTCTCAGTTTTCCGGATCAAGTTAAAATAAGCAAGAGCTTTAGAATACTCGCTGTGTGACTACTCTTTAAAGTTCCAGCTAGCTAAAATGAGTGCTGATTATAAAACCTCTAAAGGCACTAAAGATGAGCTAGACTGTACTGGTGTGTTTTGGCAAGGCAGGCAGTTTAAAGTGGTGAAAGTCATTTTCCCTGGTGCAGATCTGCATAGGGCTCTGCCTCTAGTTAGCTATTTAAGTGAATCCCCTGTCGCCAGGGATGAAGTGGAAAATTCACTGAGGCCTGTTTAATAGGGATATCAAGCAAACTGCTTATAAAAATGCCCATTTATCATTCTCAAGTCCTAATTGGTTTCCAGTTCCTGTATACATGCAGTGCAATAAATTGAATGTGTCCTTTCTTCTGCAGCTCAAGCATTTCAAATGCTGTAATCAGCTGCGCTCGGCTCAAGTTAATATGGGCAGAAAGGATGCGAGCAGAGCCAAAACATGCAGAACACATTCCACTGCTAATTGCAGTTCATTAAGACCTTAAGGAGGAAAACCATTCAGCTGGTTTTATGCAGAATTTCTGGTCCTGACTGCAAGTAGTTTGGTGTTAATCAAGCTGTGTGTGACCCAGCATTAGCAGCAACTGTTTATAGATTAATCACTGATAGGATTTTTCGTTCCATATGTAAATTATCATTGAATAATATAATTTTTTTTACACGTTTGCTGATTTTTCTTCCATTTAACAAAGGGATTTTCTATTTTTCTACAGCCGCAATGGTGAGGAAAGCAACAGCATACAAGAGACACAGTAAGTGTAAGTATTTATGTTGCAGTGCTATAATGAGCTCTGTGTTTAAACACTGACAGGATTTAAAGGGTGATACTCTTCAGAACACATGGTTTTGGAGTTATTGTGAAGTGTTGTACACATGGTGATGCCAAAATATGAACAGTAATTGCTGAAGTGAAATAGCCATGGTGCTGTGACAAACTCCTGGGGTTAAACTGGACCTGGTGCTGGTGCTGCAGATGCCCTGAAACACTCTGGTGTTAGTGAAAACCACATGAAAACACAGCATTGCACATGTACTACAAACTCATTAAGCAGCACTAGCAGTGGTCATTCATCACAGACCTGTAGGAAGGGCCTTCACACCGTTGGCCAAAGCTGCAGAGGGAAGCAGATGGAGCCTCAGAGGTTAATGAAGGAATAAAGGAGCTCCAACAAGCCACAGGCGCCACTCGCTGATGACCATTCCAGAGGCTGCTGGCCCGCCTGGAGCTTCAAGAGGAGGCCGAGGATCACAGAGACATACTGCTGCAATGAATTATGTTCTGCCACATGTTAGCTCAAATTCATCCACAGGGAAAAGCAGGTACAGGTTTTGGTCTATTCAGAACATGAACAAGTGGACTGCAGCCGTGTTCATATTGAGAGTCTTATGTAGATTGACAAAAAAGCATATATTTGGGATAGAGGTCACTATTGTTCATTGTTGTCACTCTGTTAAACCATGTGTTATTTCAGCTCAGGTTCTTTTGTCTTTTGTAACACTGGAAATTCATAAAAATGCCCTTCCACCAGTCCTACTCACATATTCTGAATTAATTTGTCTGGCTGACCATTTCCAGGATGTAGATTTGCTTTAAGTTGAAGTTGGCATACTGTGTATTAATGATCAAAATGTTTGTGTAGACAATGATGAAAAACTTGGGTTTGTTTGTTCTTCTGCCAGGCAATATACTTTTGTCTTCTCTCTCTCTCTCTCTCTCTCTCTCTCTCTCTCTCACACACACACACACACACACACACACACACACACACACACACACACACACACACACACACACACCTTAATTCTAGTTTACAGCCAAGGGGTAATCACTTCAGAATAGGGTGTGCATTCCATGCAAGTATGAATCTCAACTAGCCAAGGTCCAAGTCCATTGCAGCGTATACTGAATTCTAATGGTCGGCTAAGAAAGCCTGACAGCAATACTTGACATGGGCATTAAATCATTGCCCCAAGGAATCCTCCATCCTGCACCTCTTGACAGGAATACTGTCATCTCTGCCAGGGCATTTCCTATGCCTCTTGACAACACTGGATCAGAATTAGTCATTGCATTAGATGTAAATTGGTGCTGTTCAAGGATAATAATGAGCACCAAGATACATGTCGGTGTCGCTGACATGACGCCATTTTGATACTGTCTCCCACCGGTTTATTATGTCTAATGGTATTCAAGCCACGGCTGGCCGGAAAGTTTATTTTCAGGTTATGCACTTGTATTTTTATGTTTGTTTGGACACTTCTCAGCACAAAGTGTCCAGAGCATAGCTCCACACAGAGGGTCAGTCTGGCAGTGTTTACCCAGCTGTCGGCCTGATGGCTGACGGCTTCTCTCTTGACATGCTCTGGCATTAAGGTTGACTAGCCAACAAGTCCAACTGCATGGACAGCTCCATGCCACAACTGGCATCACTATACTCCAAAACAATCCCTGGTTACAACTTACGATTCATCATGTTTATAATCAACCTTACCTTGAAATGCCATCATCTTATGTAGAAATGATCCTTGATGTATATAACTTGATGCATATTATATATATAAGTATTTTGTTCCTCTCAGCTTGTGTAATCCAATTCTTATTAACATGAAAATAGCTAAGGGTCATTTTACATAAATAAGATAAGTAAGTGTGATTTAATTAAAAGCTGATAAATATTTGATGCTATAGTTTGAGAGATAATTCCCTTTAATAAGTATGTGCGGAATTTTAATTGATATTCCTAAATAATCATGCTTTATGTTTTTTATTCTTTCTAAGCAAATAGCCAAAAGCTGAAACAGAACTGAATAAGACTGCATCACAACCTAATGTTTAAGACAGAGCTGGATTACATGTTTTTTCAATCTTAGAAATAGAAAACTATTTGTCCCAAACATGTTTTTTTTACATTTTGTATTATTATTATTATTATTATTATTATTATTATTATTATTATTGAATGTAGTTATTATAATATTATTATTATGTTGAATGCTGAATTAGGAGTCAGAGCCTGTATTCAGCCACTAGGACGTATACAGTTGCTTTAAATTAGTGAAGAACATTCAGATTTAGCACTGAAAAAATCAATTATGAGAACGCAGGTGATTTTAAATTTGCACAAGTGACACAAGCTGCTAGCCTGAGAAACTGACTTGCTATCTGAGCACAGCGCTGTATTCTATGATCAGTATGGGTCAACCTTACCTCTTATCAGATTCAAACCTACAATTCACAGTGGTCTTCTGATTGCTGATAGTTAAAAAGACACCAGCAAGTAATATCAGTGGTGGCCAGGACAGGAAAGATGACCAAAGTAAATGTACTGTTAAACTCTTCCTGCAAAATCAAAGGCAAGCTGTTGCTTTGGTTCTGTGGTGCTTCATCGAGTGAGTCTCTCTCGAGTGCCTATAGCTGTGGATACAGTGAAAAAGTAGCACACCAGGGTGGAACTGAAAAAGAGGTTGATGATGAGTTCCTGGGAGCAGACAGAGCTTAGAACAAGCCCCATGTCACATTCCCAAATGGGAGGAAGAATGTGTCCAACAGTGAACAAAGGCAAGTCGCTCTCTACGGAGTTTGCCCTCACACGGTTTCAGGTCTGACTAAGTTATCCTATCACATGCCTGAGTTAATTTTGTGCAACAGTGCAAGACTATGGCAGCTCTGTCAGGTATTCATGGAAGTTGTACGTTTCGATTCTGCAGGGTAACATATGAGGACTTGAAAAGCTTGACAAAAGGTCTTGAACATCTTTTTTCCAACATTTTTTTTTACCAATTGCAGATATGGAAAAATTGCTGAACACCAACATTTCAAGTTTTTTCTGCATTTTACTGTGAAATTGATTGTTTTTTTTTGTTTGTTTGTTTTTTAATTTACAAAGTGAGAAGAACATGGAACAAGGTATTTTAGCATCATTTTCCTATATAGGTGGATCTTTGAATTTGTTTCCTGTAAATGTGGATGGTATTGCCTCATTACAGGTTAATCCTTCCTCATGCCCCACTGTTTTCCCTTGCATTATGCAGCAGCCATATAGGTTTGAGAATGCACAATGGACATGACTCGCATGCAGCACTTTTACAAAGGAAAAACTCCTTCTAAATCTAGCTCTCAAGCTAAATGAAATTGACATGTCTATCAATGCATACAGAATGTATGCTATTGGAAGAGACATCTTTTATTCTTCAGCCTTTACATCACATTCACTTGGCCACATGCTCTGATCACTGCTCTCACTAGCGAGAGGGCATCGAGCTGTTAAATAAATAAACAAACAGGCAAATCGATTGATTGAGGAATGTGCCCTGAAGTTTACTTTTTTTGCAGAAAAGTTCAGTTCTTTTGTTCCAAGCTAACAATGATATCCAACCTCTGTTATGAATCATACAGTGTGTTTTATCATGCATGATTTATGAGTGTGGTGTGAATGCAGCTTCATGCCTTTTTCCATCTTTGTCAGTTTTTTGCGAGCCAAATGTGTGTTTCGCTTTTATCTTTGAAGATGACCTATTGAGTCAAATGCTACTTTGTCATTGTTTTATATTGTGCAGCTAGCAATAGCCTCTTGAGAGTTCCCTGAACTATCCAGCCAGAATTATATTGCTTTATGACTGGAACCCTGATTATTACCACATGACATCACTAATACAAAGTCCACTTGTTCCCGTTATTTGGGCCTGCAGAAGACAGGCCAAACCCTGCAGCATGGCCGCTTCTGAGGAAAAGGAAAACCAGGTGTGTTTTGCTGTATTAAAGCCAAGCTCATTTGCAGTCTCAGTGGGCTCCTGATGCAGCTCGCTCAGGGGGACTGAGCATCAGTCAACTCTGGCAACATCTGGAGGGTCCTTTACAGGACGTGGGTGTCCAGGTGTGTCGGGCAGCACATGAGAGCAGCAGATCTGGATGAGGCCAAAAGGAGACGAGAGGGCTGTGTTTGAATGTGGCAGAACAGCCTGGGCTCATGGCCTGCTCCCTGCTCCAGCTTGCATTGCTGATGAGCGTGAGATGCTGATACAGGGGGAATTTGACACACCGCTCCCTCCCCACACTTTAATGAGTGTACCGCTTCCACTGTGAGCCGATTAAATGAATCCAGAGGAAAAAGGGAACATATTTGAAAGTGAATTTTAGATTTCCGGTCGAGGCACTTTTCGTCCGAGAATGGGCACGAGGAGCAGAGAGGAGCAGCGATTGTCTAGTGCCCTACTCTAGCCCTCCCCCTTTCACCCCCTGTCTCCACACCAGAACTCCTCGCACACGGCATGGATGATCAAAAGAGGCGAACGGCAGCCGACCATTATGCCAATGACACTTTGAGTAAGAGTCCAGAGAACAAAATGACATGACAGCCATTAATGTTTGAAAGTGGGACTTTAAAGAGTGACTGAAGGATGAGTGTCAAAAGAGAATCAAAGGGAAAAAGTTAAATCTTCATAACGTGTGCCTCTCTCCACTAAAAAAAAGTTTTCCCCAAACTAGCTCCCATTCAACTCCAAAAACATGAAGATTGTGTCTCCATGAAGAACAAAGGAGCCTGAGAAGTTGAGTCTGGAGGTTGAAACATGAAAGCTAATAGGAGCGCTGTATTCCATTGTACAGGTGGTTCATCATTAGGAGTAGGCTAGAATTTCAGTCAGATGCATGGAGCTATGCTCAGTGCTAAGATCAACTCTTTGACTTAGGAACTACCTGACAAATATGAAGTTAGCATGGAAATGATAAACCGTACCTCTGAAGTTGCATGCCTGCATGCTCTAAACTATTTTAAATGATCAGAATAGGGGAAAGAATCTTCTTTCTTCTGAGCTGATGCCTTAACGTGACTGCTGACAAAATGTTAGGTATTTGCCCTCGGTCATGCTGTTTGCGCAATTTCTCATTCTCCTCCTCAGTTATGCACAGCATTATGCCAGTGAATGTGGCTGATCAGCTGGATTTCACTGGCTCTGACCATGCAGCTCGACTCTCCTTGGCAGCAGTATGCAAAAATGTGTCTAATGTGTCTTCCTGTCGCATAATGAAAGATTTTAGAGCATAAATCTTTGATCTAGGAGAACATTTTCTGACGGGATCACCCCCTCTCTTGGCTGAAGCCTTCTGATCTCCCTCCAATTATGGGTGTCAAATGAGTGTGTTTACAGGCTGATTAGATGACTACTGCAGCGGCAGTGCCCCTCCCCTCTGCTGAGGGTCCCGCTGTGTCCTGCTGCACAGAGTCATGGGCATCAATACACCCACCAAAAGCCCCTCAGGCCCCCCTCACACGCACATACACACAAGCACACAAAAATACACACTAGTGCAGCACACAGCTGGGACATTTTTGAGCCACATCAGAGCCAGTTGTATGGCAGCCAAGATTTGGAGGTCTCTTGGGTCTCCCATCTGGTGTGGCAGGCCAGGTTCAGGTTCTTGTCTGACAGAGAGAGAGAGCGAGCGAGAGAGAGAGAGAGAGAGAGAGAGAGAGAGAGAGAGAGAGAGAGAGAGAGAGCAAACCTGCCCACTTTACCAGGCTCCACAAATCTTTTATTTATTGGCCAGCTCATCTCACATTTGCTCTAGTTAGTTAATATTCAAAGCAGGCTTTGGGCACTTCAGATGGAAGTGTGGTGAAATGCTGGCTGAAGTGCACAAGAGGAGCGTACCCAGAAAGCCTCCCTGCTAAGAGCTGGAAGATGGAGGAAGTGGCCATCTAGCTGAGAGATCTGTGCCTCTTACCCTCTGCCATTTCATATTTTCATAAGGTTATGAGGGTTCCTCTGATAGAGTCACAATTTCAAAATCCTCCATAAACTTTCAGTGGGATTCAAGTCAGGAGATGGCTAGGCCTTCCAATGCCTTCGTTATTTTGGCTGTATGTTTGGGGTCATCCATCTTCATATTCAACAGCTTGTTGATCGTAATGAGGACCCCTGTTCACACGCTTGGGGTTGAGCAAAGAGCAGTAACCATTCTTCAAAACCATTTCTTGCATCATGATTGATTTTCATGATGCTTGCACTGCCCTCAAGGGAAAGTTTTGAGCAATTTGTTTTTTTCCGTAGGAAGCAGGGCAGGACTGTCTGATTCTGAGAAATAAAAGTAAAAATTCCACTGAAGTCATTTATGAACAATGTTCTTGAGTGTGTCATCAAGGATGGCGTACCCTGTGCTTAGTGTAATGGCCCAATACATGCTACATTTAAACTTTGATATTGCATAATGCGAGAAACCACCCCTTATTATGACAGAAGTATTTCTGGCTTAAGGTATGTAAAATATATTTTCAGTGATCAGCTCCAGTGGGCACTGTCATACTGAAACACAACTGCTAAAGGTATTCTAATTAATAAGTCCAATTAAATACAGTACACCTTTCTGTACTGAAGATGGTACTGCAAAAAAGGCTTTATTCTGTAGTCATATGATGTAATTAGGAATAACTGAATGAACCTTATTTGATAATTTTTCTGTACTATTTACGTTGCTAGTGTAAATGTGTTCTGTAGTGTATAAGGCCCCATTTTGAATGACACTTGTTTTATTGGGTTTATTATTCTAAAAAAAATCCAGGGGCTATTTCAGCAGATTTGTGGCTACATGCTTTCCAAGCTTGGGAAAAGTCAGACCAAGATGCATGAGATTTAGCTGCATGTGATAGTTTATGGTGTGTGAATATTGTGTGTAAGACGGATGCCAAGTCTTATAAATGTCAGCCCAAGATTTCATCGATTTTAGATTTTAGCTGTTTTTAAAAAAATCTCTATATGCTATGTACATTACTGTCAAATATCACATAAAGTATGTCTGAGATTGAATTGTATAGGTGCAGATATATTCTTACAGAGAGGAGAAATAACCAAAAGACACTTTTCTGTTATTTAATAAAGAAGGGCATATTCTTAATTTTACACACGTAATATCTCTTGATTTTGTACTTGTAAATACCTATGTATCCGTAATCATAAACAAATGTTTGAAAATGTTTAAATGAGAAAGACATTAAAAATGAACATCATTACTACATTATTGCAAAGCTGTTGTTGGCCATTACAGTTTTGAAACATCTAGAGTAAGAAGTAATTGTGCATTGTGGTTGACCCGTTGCTCTCTGCAAATTATTTTCAATTCATCAAGGTTATGAGGGTCCCATGATGGAGTCACAATTTCAAAATCCTTCATACGTTTCAAGTCAAGAGATGGCTAGGCCTAGCAATGCCTTCTTAAGTTATTTTGGCTGTATGTTCGGGGTCAACAATCTCCTCAGATTCAGTTTCTTGCCCATTGAGATTAAATTTCTTGCCCAATGAGATTCTTTTCTAATATGTCCCAGTACATCGCTCCATTCATGTTTCTTTTGATGTCATGCAATGCCCCGGTACCATTTACAAAGAAGCAGCCCCATATCCTGATTCCCCCCTCTGTACTTCACTTTGAGTATGGTGTTTTAGGGACTATGTGCACAACTTCAAACATGATGAACTGAATTATCACCAAAAAGTTATATTTTTACTTCATCTAACTAGAGTATATAGATCCGAAAGTTCTGTTGTCTAAATGCTTTTAGATCTCTGTTTTGCATAGGATGTAGGAATGGAGATGATTGCAGTGCAGTTCGTTGCTTATTGTTCTCTGAGTAACTGTTGTTCCTGCTGCTTCCAGTTCGTCTTTCAAATCTATTCAAGTGATTGCTGGTTTCCTTATCATTAGTCTGAGAACACGTGATATCCTGTGTGGCGAACCTGCGAAACGCAAGTCGGGATACCTTTCTATGGAGCACTCAAGGTGGTGCAAAAATCCATCTACTGTATCTGTATGTGCATTACATATAATTTAGCAAAGAACAATATACAAATCTGAACAGATACAATTAGTAACTGGAACCGTAATGTTGCTGATGAGACCAATAGGTGTTTTTTTTTTTAAATTAACAATTGATTTGATTAAAAAATAAAGTAGCATAATTTTATACTTAACACCAGCCCTGGAATACATCTATGTTATTTATTTACCACACTAGGAAATATGAAATATTAAAAATTGTTAGCTCCTGTGTTTTGGGCAGAAACTGTACGACCATAAATGCCACGTCAGTAGACAGTGTACGTTTTTATCTGTACAAGGAAACAAATGTCTAAGTGCATTGCCACATCATGACACCCATCTGACACGAAGGCCCTTACACTAACGCCATTCCTGTCATATAATGCAGGCACAGCAGATACTGGCCATCAGCCAGGACTCAGACAAAGCTATCACTTACCACAGAGACACAAAGATGCACACATACACACACATGCTACAGTAAAAAAAACACCACTTGACTGTGTTTATATACAGTACAAACATGCAACCATTAAGACTAACCACTGAGGGACCACAGAGAATTCTCTAACCAGTGAGACGATGCAGTCTCTTTCTGTCGTTCAGTGGGAACAGAGGAGCCAGCAGCAGATCAGTGCTCAGAGCAGAAAATCTCAGCTATTATTAAGTAGGTGACAACGAGAGCGCTGCTCCTGCTGTTCAACAGCTCCCCAAGCTCTTTAAGGGGCTCAAGACGTATTTTCCACCGGCCCTCTGGAGCATCTCTCTGCTCTCTCACTCACACACTTTTTCTACTTCTCACTTCCTCCCACCTCTTTTCTTCACCAGTGGCATCCACGTGGATCTCTGTGGATCGCGGGGATCTGATTTGTGACTTAGCATCACCCCTGTTTGCCGCTTTTCCTCTGGTCTTTTCTCATCTTGTTACCCACTATTCAAGCTTTGTGGTTAAATTATGTATTAAGGTCAATGTCAAAACATGGAAGATATGTAATCTACAGGGAGTTTCTTTTTATTCATTATTACAGTGAAGGCAGAGCACAACTGTCAGGGAGCTGAGGATGTGCACAGCATGGAAGCTTGCTGCTCAGCAGGGCTCCTCAAAAGCCCCCACTCCCTCCTCTCTCTCACGATGGACTGCTTGATAGATTTACCCAGCTAACCCATCTCACTTAAAAAGTTCTTTCTCCTTTGCTCCAATCTGAAAGCTGTCAAGTGTACCTATATGGTGGTGTCACAGATCCAAAGCGCAATGTGTGCACCCAAGACACAGGGGGGATGTCATCCATTCACATGCACTTTGGGAAGCTCCTAACAGGGGACTCGTGTCACGATTCAGCAGGCTCGCGGGCAGAAGGATCTCCGTTCAGATGAGGGAGACACCGTGCTCCCTAAGTTCCATACTGTTGTCCATATATCTGACTCTAATTAGGTAAAGTGACAACCTGAGAGCCATGCAGTGTCTGTGCAGCCTTTTGTCTGAGGGGAATCTGAAAGTGCGTCACACGTGTGGGATTATGAGCAAAAGAGCTTGACTCTGTGTTCACACTCGACTGATGACAGAACCATTTTCCCCCCACTTTTACATAACAGAATGGCTCAGACAGCAGCACGCAGGCCTGGTCTGCCATTCAGGATTGCCTGGGACCTGCAACAGCACAAGAAGCCTTCTGTGCTGCCTGCTTGGCTGGGAGACCTTGATAAATTGAAGCCAGCTCTTGTCGGGGTGAGCATAATTATTTTCTGATTAGATTAATTCAGTTATACTTTGGTCTTCTCCAGAGCCACTGGCGTGCCTGAGAGAAGCTCGCTCAGTCATGCTAACGATTACACAATTAGTTGAGCAGCACAAAGCAAGCTGGGAGATTCTGCTTTTGTTAACAGTCCCCCCCCCCTCCTACACACACACACACACACACACACACACACACACCATAATAATCATTTGTAGAATTTTCTGGTTGCATTCTTGTGATGGGTTGGAAAAATGCACCCTGCTATTTAACCCACCCCACACCTCCTTCCTTATTTCTGCTTCCTTCTGTATGCCATAAGCATCACAATAACCGCATCTGAAACTAAGCAACAATCATTTCCATTAGAGAGACAATATTTTAATTCAGGAAACCTATTTTAAATATATTTGTAGTTTTTGTACATTGCCTGTCTACAGGAACACCCTGTCCAGCTGCTCAAATGCAACAAGATGTTTTCCAGTTGTGCTCATTATACTGGAATGACTTAATGTAAAGACGTATTGAGAGCTACGTGATGGGTCTGATTAGCCCTGTAGCACCGAAAACAGCTGTTTACTAACTGACAAAACCTGAAGTAGTTGCGTTTACAACATTTTCTCTAACAACCTAATGTTTAATCCCAAATGATAGCTGATTACCGGTACTGAGAAAACAAAATGTTTCTTTAATGGTTATGCCTTTAAGAAGAAAAGTAGAGAAAAACAAGAGAGAAAAGAGAACGTAAACTGCTTTCTAATGGTAACTGTAAAACTGCTTATTCTTATTCAAATGAAATTTTGCTGAGTGTTCCTGTTCAGACTATTCAGTTGAATACTTGCTACTTCATCTATCCATATCATAAATAATGCAGCAGTATTTGCAGATAACCTCCAAAGCCAAGGCAATTGCTCCAACCAGTTCTGGCTTGAACAGATCACTGACATGAGCAGATCTTCCCTACAGTCAGACCAGAACTCTGAGTGGCACCCAGTCACAGTTTCATTTCATTTCACCAGACTTATATGTAATTGCGTATAAATTATAAATAAACATAATACATTTAGCCCACAGAGCTAACATGCTCTTCGACAAATCAGGGCCACAGTTTGCCAAAAGCATTGTAAAGTTAAGATCATCTTTACTTGGGGAAAGAATGTTCGTTGTGATGATAATCTTTGAGCTGTAATTTTTTAAGACATGTAGCCCAGGTTCACCCTTCAGCCTGAAGTTTCTTTATTTTGAATAGCATGAGAGACTGACTGGGGAAGTGAATGAGGGCATTTTTTTTAATCTCCCTTGCGTTTCCCTGGCCTTGTTGGACGACTGGGATGACTTTTAACCTTCTATACATACACTGGAAAATAACCTTTGACTAGTAGGCCTAATTATGTGCAAGTCCGCCCGAGGAATATTTTCAGCAGAATTCAGTGGAGCTTTTAGTACCAAATGTTGCCTTTCAAATACAGGCTTCACAGATTGACCAACCCTCTTGCCTACTTTTTTTTTTTTAAACTTGCCTAACTTTTTTTTTAAAGACATTTAGTTAACAACAAATACCCAAAGCTTGTGTTTGTTTTATTATTATTATTATTATTATTATTATTATTATTATTATTATTATTATTATATGGCACATTAAAGAACATATTTAAATCACTAGTGAATTAGCTCTACATCTAGTATGTACAAACCATGAAGAGTCTATTTAACAAAATAAGTCCCAAGACTAAGAATAAGCCACTTTATAATATATACACAGTTCTGTGCAAAAGTCTTAGGCACATGCAAAGAAATGCTGTGGAGTAAAGATGCCTTCAAAAATAATGAAATTAAATGTTTCTACATTTAAAAGATACTATAAAGAGCAGTAAACAGTAATAAATGAAACAAAGTCAATATTTGGTGTGATGATCCTTCGCTTTAAAAATAAAAACAGCAGTCTGAGGTACAGTGTGTGCAGTTTTATAAGGAAATGAGCTGTAAGTGTTACTGAGCATCTTGCAGAAGCAGACGCAGCTTTTCTGGAGACTTTGACTGTCGCACTCGCTTCTTATTTTTGCAGTAAAACTCAACAGCCTTCATTTCTTTACTGACAAACAAACATCTTTCTGTAACATTTAATTTTGTGCTGGAAAACTAATGTTTGGAATTCTAAAGTGTTTTTGTACTGAATCATGTAATGTAGAAGTCATAAAATAAAAATCTATAACAAAGTTTATACTGAAAAAATTAAGGTGCCCAAGACGTTTGCACAGTACTGTATATTTTTAATCTCATATTTAAAGAAAAACAGTTATTAAAATAGTGTCCCTGGTGTTCTGTGGAGTACTATACCAGAGCTTAGGTCCAATGTAAGAAAAGCATCTTTCATTGATTGATCTGTGACTGATCTGAATGTCTTCCATGTTTGTTGAAATGGAATAATAGTTGCATATCTTGTGTCACTTTTGTTGTTTTTCATAATGATCACTGTTTGTGCAGTGCTTGGTAACATGAGAATGGAACCCATCGTGGACCTGTGTAGTTATTATTCAGGACAGTTTTGGAGCTCTTCAGGTCCTCAAGAACAGTGATGGAAAGAGAAGAAAACACACTGGGCTTAGAAGTACTGCTACTGTAGTAATAATTCACTGGAGCAAAAGTAAATGGAGTCATCAAGAAAATGACTCGTGTCGGAGTAAATTAGCCATATGGTGAAAACCTACTTGAGTAATTACTTTTTTATATGTCTTCAATAGACAGACTTAATCTAAAAATGTTTTATATCTGAGAAATGTATTTTTGAACAATTATGTGAGCTATGTTGAAGTGAACAACACCTCAGTTATTATCAGAAGGGTCAAATTAAACGCTGTTGGAGTTTTAGTAGCTTGCTGGGTTTGTTAGCTAGTTTGTTCATGTTAATTCATAGCTACATATCTATCAAGCATGACCCTTAAACATTATCCTGAGTGTTACCTATAGGCTGTAGCAGCACCTTCATAGATTTAACATAACAGGCAATCTTTATCAATCGTTGAAGTGATATCAAATGCTAGAATTATTTAAAATTGAACGTGCGTGATAAATCGTGCCAGGGAAGCTTCATCTGTCTCCGCTGTCTCAGACATTGCTGCTGCTGACTAATTTGGCGCCTGAAGTGCAGACTTTCACAAGGAAACTGCTACTGTCTTTCAACGGGCTTACAGTCATCTTGGGTCAAATGCATTAGTATTTTTTTACTCTGTAAAAATGATCAAAAATAAAACTAAAGAGGCTGAATATTTCCACTGTGAGTACTATGATAATTACTGTAATGAGAGTACATTTACTTACTTTCCATAACTGCTCAAGAGGTTCTCGAACCTTGGTGGTTAGAGGCCTTCTGTATGACCTGAACATTCCAGCCTCATCACAGTTCAGTACCGCATGTTGATTTAACATGAGCTACACACCGGCCAGGACCTGAAACTAATGAACACTAATGAATAATGATTACAGCATCTTTGGCACACAGATGTACAGTGAGGACAAATGCTAATATGCTTAAAATACACACGGCTCGGGTTGATGAGCACGCACAACACGTAGCAGATTAGCTGTGGAGGCACTGCAAACTTAAAATGAAGGCAAGAGGGGGAAAAGGCTTCATCTGTTCTTCAAGTGCACGTTTCCATTTAAGTAAATTGTGAGCATATTTGTGTGCAGTTTGTTTTTGTGTTGCAGGCAGACAAGCAGGTGATATGGTGAATGTAGGCCATGGGAGAGCAAGTTCTCTTGTGGCAGACTGTGACATGTCTTAATTGGCAGCATTAGAGCTTGTTGTCGACGACTTTGTTGTTTGTGAGAGCACATTCTCCTAAAGCTTTTGTTTTCATTCTTGCTAGGAAATTAAACTTCTTTGCCATTATTTTTTTCCCTGCTGTTTATTCTTTTGATCTGTGTGTACATTATCCACAGCTCTTTGAATTCTGATTTCGCTGTCATGTTGCTCTTTTCATCAGGCTGATGATTGCAGCTCTAATAACATTCAACTTTTAAGCCATGGCAGAATGTTAATTAGATTCTCTCTTTTTTAATTAATTTGTCCCTGCAGGTTTTCATATCCAGTCATTTCTAACACTGAATTGTGTACTCTAAGCCAAAAAATTATTGCAAACTCAAAATAAAATAACATAAAATCACTTAAACATAAAACAACAAAAACAGGAATAAAGCCGAAGAGGACATTTGATCTGTGTTTACATAAATAGCTTATGGTTGCTTAAGCTACTGAATCCATTTTGTAATGCTGCCTCAACGAAGCACCACCAAATCAGAGCTGATGTTTTAATCTCCACAGAGAAATCCTCAGAGGCGGAGAGGAGCTCAGCTGAGGCTGGGGCGCGCGTACTTTCGCTGGATTCTGTTTGGGGTGTGGGAAGGGGAAGGGTGAAGGGGGGCGGTCGACGCGTTTTGTGCTCGGTTATCCATGTGAGATAAGCACTTGTGTTGTAGGGTATTAGTGGTAATATGTGTTTCACTGCCTCCCTAAATGCTTGTGTTGTCCAGCGGTCCCCACTGTCCCATCTATCATGTTCAGTGCGGAGCCACGTGTTCTGTGCTCGAGGAGCCAGCAAGCAGCCCGGGATAATGAAAGGTCACACAAGAGGTGCAGGCTTGAAATTGCTTTACTTCTGACTGAGACACATTTCGGCCCAACTGGTGCCTTACCTTTCCTTAGCGGCCTCTCTGGTCTGCTGAAGTAGAATTTAAATGTCTTACATATTTACCAGAGAAAAAGAACATTTTCAGTGCAGCACTAAAATGGAAAACAAACTAAAAGCCCATTATATAGTTAGTCATTCGGCTCTTCACATTATGTGGCCACTTTTTGTGTTTTGCAAAGTGGATTTATTACAAGATTTGCATTGATTTTACCCTTAGCCTTAAGCATTGTTTGGAAATGTATATATATATATATATATATTTCCAATAAAATGTTTTAAAAACTGATTCATTTTTAAAAGGATGATATTTTTCAAAGATGTTTGTATTTTCATCTTTAATCTTAGGGTTTTTTGTTTTTTTTTTTAAATACAAGTTATTGTTTATCTGCATCTTGTATTAAAGGCTTCTCACATATAACAGGACTGAATCTGAAATTAAGGTTTTGTTTATAGACATATAAAAGAACAAGCATGATGTGTTCGACTCACTGAAGGAAACTGATATTCATTGGCTAGAAAAAAAAGGTATTTATTAGACTTTAAAATCAAGTGATTCGTATCTTTCTGAGGGGTAAATAATACAGGGAAATCTTGAATTAAAGATGTAAATCTTGACACTTTGGCAGGGGGGCCAGAAAGGGACAGTAGTCTCTAAGGCCTGAATTATTCTTAGCGTAGACCAATTAACACCATGTAGCTTCTTTTATGTTAACTTCAATTAAGGGCCTTTACAGTTGGCAAGTTTGTTTCTTCTTTATAGTTGGAGTGTCAGTAACACAGATCAAAGCTGAATGCTGCCGTCCGTGCACCATAGGTAACAGTGCTTTGCATAAGAATCTGCATATTGCTAAGAAGGTTTTCCTTCCATTTTGCATGAATTAAAAAGCAGGAGGGGTTGTGTTGTGGTGCTGAGGAAGTACATCCGATTACACAGCTCAAAAATCTTTCAAATGTATCACATTGAAACCTCTATAGGTACATAACTATATTATTTTTCACCACATCGACACCACTTCCATGTAGGACATTGTATTTCTGTTGTTAATTCACATTTGAAACTTATTAGACTGTTGTGTGGTTGTCTACATTTCTAAAAAGCCTTACAGGTATTGGCCTTACTGAACGTTCGAGGTGTATGATTCTTATTTGTGTAGCTGTCCTTCTCCTGCACTGTTCTGAGCAAAAACCTCCCACTCCGTGCTGTTCAAGTGTGTCAGGTTACGTCGCTGTTTATTAATGACAGCAAAAAAATATTACAAATACAAATTACTATTACATAGTGTGTGTGAGTGTAGCTATAATACCTGATTCTCTGAACTTGTCCACAGTGTGAAACTGACTGTATGAAGAGCCAGCCTGCTGTGTGTGACAGGCTGCTATAACAACATGGTTTGGTCCATCACATCGTAATCAGGCTGAAGAATGACTGAGGAGAAGAGCAGGAGGGGAGCGGGTCCGTGCTGAAGGCTTGGCCGATCAGGCGAATAGATGCTCCTCAGGGCAGCCCAGCAACACACAAACAACCTGTTTTTCAGCACCCTTAATCACTTCTCTTTAATTGAATTAAGCAGCAGCGTATCAATAAATCAATGAGCAAATGAACTGCGTGAGTATGAGCAATGGGCGTTTAGTGTTGTAGCGTATTATTTTATTGACGTCCCACTAACTGCTGCCCTTGAGATATTGAATGCTGTTTAAGTGGCGTGCTGACATCATAATAAAAGCCTACTTGGTCAGTGGACTCCTGGATGTTAGATACACACACACATACACAGAGAGAGATGATCTTACGCTCACATTTTCATACATGTAAAAAAAAAAAAAAAACAGAAATAATAATGAACTACAGTGTTACCTGACTCAGATTTTAATACAAAACATGTACAGTTAATTTCAGTGAAGTCTGTGACTTTGTGATGTCACAGTTTGTGAGACCTTCTTTGTCACATATGATCTAAACAAACGAATCTAATGATCAAAATATTTTGGAACTGAAAAAAATTATTAAGCCTCAAAAGGCATAACAAATGTTTTCTGATGTGCACTGGAGAAAGGTTTCAGCATTGTGGTCGAGCGAGACAGTACTGCAGTCTCCATGTTCTCATTTCAGCACCTGCAGACTGCTAGGAACCTGGTCTTGTGTAACGAGCAAGAAGACGCGCATCCCCTTATTGTTTGAGGTGGATTTGCTGTAACTACAGTCAACTGAAACTATTCTGTCATCCTGTCACTGAATCCAAAAGAATCCAAAAGACAAAATTTTGAATAATTTCTATGGTGTTTATTGGAATTATCCTTTAACATACATTTCTTTTTAAGATTATTTTGATGCACTTTCACATTTGTGTGAGCGTACGTGACTCCTTTGACAATAGGCATTTTCTTTCCGTGTTCACAGAAATATTTAAAGGCTAGCCGGCTATTTCAAACATCAAAACATTTTGTCAGGTGCAATTTCTTTGTTGCTTTGCTTTCATAACCTTGGTGTCTCAAAGCATTATTGACTAAAATCTTTTGGTCTGACTCCCATTGAAAAGGCCTGCTTATAATGGAGCGTGCATCATTCCAGGCATGATGTGCTGCCATCTATCAGGCAAGCCAAGCATCTGCAGATTCTCACTGAATTGAAGCTGTGCTGTGATTTTTGGTATTTCCTGCATTAGTGCTTACAGCAAGCTGCTTCAGTAAACAACAAGCATATAAGAGTCCATTTGTCTTAGGCACTGCAGCAAAGGTTACCAGTCGCTGTTGGCTTGTTTAACATCGCACAGTATTATTACAGCTTAGCCTCACACCAGTCATATCGCACGGTGCATATTTTCATCTCAGCGTAAACAGGATTTTATTTGCTTCGGTGAAAAAAAGCAGACAAAAATGAGTAAACACATTGCAATTCAAAATATTTATTCACACAGCCCTCTCCCTCAGTTTACACTCAGATGCAGTAAGAATCTCTGCAGCCGCTTAGCGTCGTGGAAACAGTGATTAATAATAACAAAAGATGGAGGATTTCAGGACACACATGTGTCTGCAGGTCTCTCGATCATGAAGGTATGCAGTGCTTTAGATATTTTCCGTGCTGGTGTGAGTGTGTGTGTTTGTGTGTGTGTGTGTGTGTGGCTCCTTCAGTAGCATGTCTGCTGTGGAGGCCGTTGGCACAGATAGTGGAGAGGAGGGGGATCAGTGCTGCACGTGTCCATGCTGCACAGATAGTCCACAGTGCTCCCCAGCCTGCTAATGTAATTGCTTTTCATTGATTCTGTCTGACTAGGTGGCTCGTTTTCATCTGTTTTCCAGGAGCCTGTGCCAAGGCGCGGGCCTCCCCTTGATGTGAAAAGTGTGTGTCCTTTTCAGCGCATATGAAGCAGAAGCTTCCTCACATGACGAGATGGCATGGGCACAGAGGAGATTTCGCTGGACGCCTAAAAACCTCAAATAAAACTTTGCCTGAGATGTTTTGATGGAGTAGTGGGAGAATCTCATAGGCTTTGATGAAAAGATGGCTTGTGTGTGTGTGTGTGTGTGCTCAGTAATTGCTATGTTTAGCTTGACCACATGGTTAGCCATGCTCGTTGCCATGTTTGTTCTGTTTATACATGAAAACACTTTACAAGTTTGAAAGAACCAGCACACTGCCTCATTACTGTGTTTCTTAACCAAGGTAAAACACACAGGCTGGACACACAGGTCATCTCTCGTAGACCATGTGATGACGATGCCAAACATACAGCCGGCAAACTCACTTTTCATCTGGTCGAATATGTTGGCAAGTGTAGACTTCTGGTAATTATTGCTCATCCTTACCACAGTGTAGATCTCTCTACAGAACTTCAGCCATGTGTGGGATAGCTGAGCAGAAAGCACGAGTGCTACACTGTACACAGAACCATGTTCGGGTGAATTTGCTCTTGTTATTAGATGAGTGGAGACTCTCTCAGATTAGATCAGACTGTTCCATGGCTCTAAAGGGAGATTCTTTGGAACAGAATAAGATAAGGTTTCCCTTGTTTGGAACATCACAGCTGTGTTTGATAAGACTCTAATGTCTTGTCATGCTCTTACAAAAAGTATTTTTCTTTTTTCTTTGTTTATATATATATATATATATATATATATA
>CM074949.1:12780164-12808598 GCA_037577455.1 Pangasius macronema
CTTCTTTAGCACCATCATCATTCAGCACTCCCCCACCCCCCATAACACTGACTAAAACATGTCCTACAGGGGTACAGGGTGTGTGTGTGTGTGTGTGTGTGTGATTTTTTTTTTTTCCCCAGATAGCCTTTAAAAATGTCTTTGACAAAGTAGAACGTATTGAAATCATTGTCATGGCTGAAAAAACGGGAAGCCGGCGCAAAGTTGCGATTGACACGCAAATACATGCATAACACCAGATGTGTTAACGCGAGTGCATCGTGAGTCGAGAGATGGCTCCGTGTGTCTTTACAAAGAAATGGCAGTCATGTAGAGGATGTTTTGTAAATTAAGTTACACGTTCATTTCCCCTGCGTATGGAGACCTTTGGGACACCCTGTATAATAACGTATGGAATTAGTGGAAGCTGTAGCCTTGGAAAGCAAATTAAATAAGGTCTATAGGAGCTAATATATACATGCATTGTTTTTTAATCTGTATGTGAGACTTTTAAATCCCCTGGCCATGCTTTGAAATGACATTTTATTGGTATTGGTGCCAGTACATAGCTGTGTTACTGTGAATGATGTTAAAGCCTTACACATCATATATAACATGGAAATTGGCATTGGGTGATTTAAACTTGAAGTGCCAACACTCAGACCACTGGGGCAGATGTGTGCTTGTGTAATGGAAGAAGCAGTGTAGCAAGTAAGCTAGTAGCCATGAATCATCATGTTGCAGTCCATCAAAAGTGTGTCCTGTTATTATAGCACTCTGATGCAGGTTTGTCTTCTTGCATAACCTTCTATGATAGTCGAGGAATGCACACTGGAAAGGGCAGATCCCCCCCTTGCCTACTATCTCCCTACTCTCTCTCTCTCTCTCTCTCTCTCTGACTCGTGCATGGACACAAACACCATCACCCTGTCGTCTGAGCAGTGGCTTTGCAGGACAAGGCTGTGGAACCTCAGAGTGCTGTGCTGGATGTATGGGACAGTGGGCAGTGTGGGGAGCAGGGCTGAGAGAAGCAGCTGCTGCTGGTCATTAAGTGAGTTTGTGCTCTGCTGAAGGAGGGCAGAGAGGTGTCCTGTTGTGAGATAGTCAGTGAGGAAGACCATCAGTGGCCATACTGTGTTGGCTGGTGGCAGCATGAGGATGAAGGAGCTGTCTCTGCGCCAGGATCCTGACCTAAGGAAGGAGCTGGCACTGCTGGCCCGTGGCTGTGACTTTGTCCTTCCTTCACGCTTCAAGAAGAGGCTGAGAGCTTTTCAGCAAGGACAGGCAGGTCTTCCTAACTCGCTGTTAACTGTTGCCCAAAAGGCTGAGCCTTCTTTCTGTGCACATTTCATAAGAGTATTGTATTTTTGTGAAAATAGCAATCTGTTAAGTTCTCGATGGATGCAAGGATGTCAGCGTGATTCTTTTGCGTATTGCCGAATGTGTAAGAAGTTAATGCCGTTGAAGTTTCTGATGCTAACACTAAGACTCTGCTGTTTGGTGTAGGAGATGGCCATTTCCTTTTATAGACATGGCTGACACTGGTGTAGCAGGAAGATTAAAAGCGTTCATCGCTCCTGCTGTTACACTGAATCCCAATGGTGGAATGTCATCTAAGGGCTCATGAAGTTTAAGTGTGAAGCATTGTTGGTGATAGAAGTGCATGCAACAGGGTGTTTACTGGTGGTAGCGTTAGAGGTTCCTAGAAGCCAAAATAAAGACAGAAATATGATGTGGTCTTTAGTCTTACCACGAAGGAGGAAGTCAGCAGGAGTAAACACCATGGACACAGCTTATTACATGACAAACGAACAGTGCACTAGACTCTTGAGTCATAAATAGGACCAGAGTCTGCAGGTTTAATATTGTGTTTGCACAGATACGATGTGCCTGGGTGATAGGTGGTTGTTATTATTAGGCTGAAATTTGTGGAATGTTTGTAGTGTTTGGCTTGAGAACATACTCACTGTTCTGTTTCAGGCTTATAATAACATTAATTATCCACAACCTTTTCACTAGCAAACATAACAGCAAACGCTAATTTTTTTTTTCCTAAGCAGATAAAAGTTTATTATTTCTACGGATTCTCCGGTTGATTGTGATCTCAAGTCAGGTAGATCTTTTTTGAAGGGATCACTCACAAAGACTTGTTGTTGATAACTGCTGAGTCCAGGCTATTAAAAAACATAGTGGAAACTCTAGCTGCTAGCCTGTGCCTTTTCGCAGCAGGCCTGTAAAGACGTACTGGGCTATGTTTGGCTTGTGGACAGCATGCTCACTTGTTTGTGGTCTTTGAGCTCTCAACAAGTCTGTTGGTCCCATTCCACCACTTCATTGCACATACTGTTCAGTGTGATAACACTTCATCTGCTGTGATGACCGAAATGATAAACCAGGTTGAATGTGCTCCCAGTAACGTGTTTTAGCTCTATTATAGGCTGCTCTCCTGGGCAGGATTTCCACATGCCTGTGCATGTAATCAAAAGACTATTCCATATTGTAAAATTTATACGTCCAGACCTAAACCTTTGGAAGTCGGACAAAAATAACGTGTTATACACATCCCTTGTACTTAATAGATTGTGCATTAAAGCTTTTATTAGCCGTTTCAAATATGAAGTTTGCACTGCTGAGATTATAGTGATGCAGGTGTGAGTAGGAGTTTGGCTCACATTTGCAATATACTTGTGTACAGTGCCCTTTCCCACTACAGAAGATTTTAGTCAGTTTGCATCACTCTGAGTATTTACATTAGTGCCACAGCAAGTATGTGTGACCTGCATCATGTGTGTACTGCATCTCTGTTTAGAAGGTACATGCATCATGTGTGTACTGCATCTCTGTTTAGAAGGTACATGCGTCGTGTGTACTGCATCTCTGTTTAGAAGGTACAAGCGTCATGTGTGCACTGCATCTCTGTTTAGAAGGTACAAGCGTCATGTGTGCACTGCATCTCTGTTTAGAAGGTACAAGCGTCATGTGTGCACTGCATCTCTGTTTAGAAGGTACATGCATCATGTGTGTACTGATTCTCTGTTTAGAAGGTACATGCATCATGTGTGTACTGATTCTCTGTTTAGAAGGTACATGCATCATGTGTGTACTGATTCTCTGTTTAGAAGGTACTTTCAGCAGAATAATTCAGGCATGTTTCCTAAGCAATTACTGTGTTGCAGGCTTGTATAATTTAGATGTTACTCCAGCATTCTTTGGAGTTTCAACAAGTTATTTGTGAAGTTTGCAGTCCCGTTTGTACTCGGCTCTGTTGGACCAATTAGGGATTATGATTATTAACTGATTTTTCTAACTAATTGTTTTTAATGTTACCCTCAAGGCATGTACCATCTAGGATGAAACACCTACAGATCCTCAGCATGACTTCTACAAGTATCCTAACTTGGAATCCTATGTTTTATGCCATCGTCACTTGACCTGTCCTAATTTAAAGGCAGAAAAGTTCAGTAGGCTGTACCACGTCGAGCAGCATGGCTGTCGCTCCAGTGGGACAGGGTGTGAACTCAGCACGCCTCGTGGCTCACTGTTTATTTCTGTCTGTTTTGGCAGGCTCAGCTTAAGAAAGAGGAGGCCGTTTCACCAGCATTAAGCGAAAGCATTCCGAAGTTCTATTTCCCTCGAGGCCGGCCCACAGCCAATATCAACATTGACAATCTCATTTCCAAGATAGAGAAAATATTTTCTCAGTTTCCCAGTGAAAGAGTAACTATTGAGGATATGGGGAAGGTTGCCAAGGTAAGTGTGATTTGTAATGTGCAGCCTCCAGCCACCCAGCAAATTGTTTGTTTGTGTAATTAGCAGAAGTCTCCAAATATTTGCAGCTTTAAATATTTTACTGTTCCGTGATCAATAATTTCGCATTTTCAGAAGTAGGTAACGCACATCCTGAGGAAAACCTGATGGAGGATTCGCTTAATGTCAATTGTCATTTACTTAAAATGGCCAACAATTTATGGAAAACCTTCAGTCCTTTAAACAAAAATAATTTATCAACATAATTATTGCTCATTTTGTCTTGTTTATTTATATCAAGCTTACATTTATAGTCCCAGTGAGGAATCGCTGCTGTTGGCAGGCTAATTTTGGCAGGGCGTCAGAAGAAGCTTTCAGAGGAGTGTTTTAAAGAAAGCAGTTAACATTTGATTATGCTTAATGTGGAATTTTATTTTCTGTTGAAAGAATATTTAAATGGTGATATTCATGTCTTTCTTCAACAGTTACTAGCTCTTTGTATAATTCATGTTTCCTCAGGCCTGTGAATGCCCACTCTATTGGAAGGCTCCATTATTCTTCGCTTCTGGGGGAGACAGGAGGGGATATGTGTCCGTTCACAAGTTTGTGGCAATGTGGAGAAAGTAAGGCAATGGAGCTTTTTTTATTTGAGTCTCTCACAATAATGTGAGCAGCACTTGTAGTTAACAATGACTTGCATGTTGATGTGAAGTCCCAGAGACTCGTACGGAATGATTTTGAATGTGCCGTGTAATTTAGGATTCCCATAAGAGCTCAGCACTGATGGAAGTATTTATGCACTTCATTAAATTAGTATTCCTGTCTAGCTGTAGGTCAGAAATGACCAAGCATGAATACTGGAGTCTTGTTTTCAGGACACACATGTCTGGGGTCATGCTTTTGAAGTGAACACTTTTTTAAAAAAAATCCATGTTCATTGAGAGGCAAAAGTGTCTGAAAGCATCTGTTTCCTGTTCAGAGTACTGCAGACTTGTCATGATGATGCATCCAAATTTCTTCACCTTCTGGCCAAGCCTGGCTGCCCTTATTTGGAGCAAGAGGACTTTATTCCATTCCTGCAGGTATGGAGTATTGGCTTAGAGAGGAGTCTAGAGAGCATCCAACACATGTACTGACTATCTTGCTTGCTGTAGCCAAACAATAAAAAGAAAAACATTACGCACTGCTTACTGATGATCTGAAAGAGGTCCATTGTGCAGCAGGTCTTGATTCAGGTTAGGTATAAAGAATTGAGCAGTAGACTGAGAAGTTTACTCGTGTACAGAGGGTCATTAATGACTCTTGACATTCAGCCAAATAATACATTTAGTGAATGTTGTTTTGTTTATGTCCAATATTAAGGCTGTGCATCGGGTGATTATTGCAGCCGGAATTGCCGTCACATTGAAATGCAGAAGGTCTCTGCATCCTCTCTCTCGAGGGCAGAGTGGTAACGAGCATTACTTGCCATGCTGGCTATTTCTCTAGCCATTATACTGTTAGCCCATGATGGACGCCTCACTGACATTCAGGATGGCAGGAGCAGCCACTGGGGGTCAGCGGCCCTTCTCATGCAGAGGAAATGCACTTTGGCATTCACACTTTAATTTGTGCTGTGTGGCTTCAGCAATTGTTTTGACTGTTTTGATGAATGAAAAAAGTATTGTGGTGGAGTACATTTGACTGTATGTGCCTGCACCCAAAAAGAGGTGATTTATGTGTTTTCCTTTTATTTAATTTCATATGGGGAAGGAGTGCAGAACCCCTCTTCCTCATAGATCAAAACTGCACTAGATCAAAACCCTTTAAAATGTCTGCACATCATTGGTCACCATGATGTTCTTTGCGAATATGCATAAAGAAAGATTTTTTTTTCTCTTCATCACTAATCTAAATCAGAGACCATTAGCAGCGCACAAATTGCTTCAACACAGCGTTTTTCCTCATATGACTGCCATTTGTACTGGTGACTTTGATGTGATATTGGTATCCGAGAAGTGTTGTGAAACCCTCATCTCTTTTGTTGAAGGATGTGGTGGATTCGCATGCAGGCCTTGCTTTTCTGAAGGAGGCCTCAGACTTTCACTCACGCTACATTACCACAGTAAGCGAAATACAGCATAGCTGTGTCTTTAAACAGTTATGTTTCATTTTAAATACTTTTGATGGACCTTTGGATTGTAGATTCGTTTTTTTATGAAATTTTTCAGTGAGCCAAGCATATTTTCCTACCAACAGGTAATTCAGAGGATATTTTATAACGTCAACCGATCATGGACAGGAAAAATAACATGTTCCGAGCTTCGGAGAAGCAGTTTTCTTCAGGTTGGGACGCTTTTGTAGCAGAGTGTGATGAGTGCATTATTAGCTGGTGTATAAAACCTTTTCCAAGTCACGCTGTATTTTCACAGAATGTGGCACTGCTGGAAGAGGAGGAGGATGTTAACCAGCTGACTGAGTACTTTTCCTACGAGCATTTCTATGTTATCTACTGTAAATTCTGGGAGCTGGACACTGACCACGATCTGTACATAGACCAGAGGGACATGGCACGGCACAACGATCAAGGTAGCAATCCAGTCGTCTTTAAAAAAATAAGAATTAAAGAAAGAGGTATTGGTGTTTCATAACTCCCTTCATGTTGCTTTATGAAGTCAAATGTCTTTTCCATCCCTCACCACATCACAGAGGTCTGCATTTAGTGAAGAGGAATAAGATCAATAGCACATTAATTCCCTCACACTGTGAATTTCCTGCAGCATGATGTCATGTAACATAACTAAACGCCTCTATACTGATGAAAATGTAACTGTTTCATATGTATGTGTAATGTGTTTTTTTATTATTCCTGTTTTTTCATCTTAGCCATCTCCCACAGAATGATTGAAAGAATATTCTCAGGAACTGTAACAAGGTACAACCATATGCCTTTGATAATTACAGTTTCATTAACTTAAAAAAAATTTAATATACATAATGTAATCTTTTCCTTTTACGTTTCAAAGTAAAGATGAATCCATAGGGCCTAGCAGTGTCTTGTATGGTTGTTCATTTCTGTTGATTGTTCATTTCATTTGTGATGAACAGAGACAGGAAGGTTCATAAAGAAGGCCGGTTGAGTTATGCTGATTTTGTGTGGTTTCTTATCTCAGAGGAAGACAAGAAGACTGAAACCAGGTATCCGCCAGTTATCTGTCTCTTATCTTTATGCTCCTAACGTACGGCATTTTGAATTGACTGCTGACATTTTGCTGACTTGTTACATACATATCTATTATATTACATCTAAATTAAACAAGACAACAGATAAATAGATTGGTTTGTTTGTGCTTTGTAAATGTTATTCCGGACTGAAATAAGAGCTTCACTGTAAGTGGCCTGAATAATAAGTGCGACTCTTGGCTCTGTAGCATAGAGTACTGGTTCCGGTGTATGGACCTGGATGGCGATGGAGTTCTGTCCATGTACGAGCTGCAGTACTTCTATCAGGAGCAGTGTCAGAAGCTGGAGACCATGGCCATTGAACCTCTGCCATTTGAGGACTGTCTCTGCCAAATGCTGGATCTGGTTAGGCCTGAGACACAAGGTAGGCTTTGGTTGTTTGACTAAAGAGAGCAAGCTTGTGTGTTGTTATGCAAATATTTGTGTATTGTAAAGTATATTTTGTTCGATATCTTTGTGGCCTTAGATTAACCTGAACTAAAAAGAAAATGACTTGATATTGCTTCCTAAAATCAGTACAGATGGTGGCGAATGCACCGAATATTGATTGTTGACTGTAGCTTGTAGAAAAATGAGTTAATATTGATATTTGATTATATTCTGTTTAGGAAAGATCACCCTCCGGGACTTGAAGAGATGCAAGCTAGCTCATATATTCTTCGACACTTTCTTCAATATTGAGAAATATCTGGATCATGAGCAGCGAGATCCATTCGTGGTGGCAAAGGTAATGACCAGTGTTTACAAATTTCTTATCTTTGGACAAAACGTTGTAATTATTTGTGCAGTAACTATTATAAACACTCCTTCCAGGATGCTGAGAGTTTGGGACAGGACATTTCAGACTGGGAAAGATATGCTGCAGAGGAGTATGATATTTTGGTGGCCGAGGAGGTCGCCAACGAGCAGTACAACGATGGGTAAAGCATCAGAATTTCATCATCTATTTCATATCGTTCCCTTGTCACATCTCAGCTCATGCATCATGTATCAGAGTGCTGCCATTCACCTTAGCACATGTCCATATTCCAGCCTGGGTAAGGTCTCACTAAAGACCAGCCTATAACCACTTATGGTTTAATCTACACTGAGCGACTTATTTTAATTTATAAACTTGTATTACTTATACACCGGATGATGCAAAAACAGCTGTGTGCAGGACAGTTGGATTTACAGTATTTAGAAGACATTTGGCAATAAATGGACAGTGTTAACTGTAGTGCTGTACATTCTACAATGAATTTGAAATTCATAACTTGGTTAAAATAAGGACTGATTATAACTTAAAAGCATAACATTTTTCCATCAGTGAGCTAATGACATTACTTTTTAAATACTGTTCGACTTTACATTAGACTGGAGCTGGTTTGAGGGTCTAGGTCTGTTTTGATGTGCTGTGTGTTATGTACTGGTTTTAGGAGCACCACTGATTTCTGAAGGCAGCTTCTGTGTTGAGGTCTATAGGTAAGATAGTTTAAGTGCAGGGTGTTGGTCCTTGTTCACATGGGGCCACTCACTCAAGTCCCAGGGAACCCAAGTCCTCAGTTAGTTTTTGATTTAATCATGCTGACTTTAAGCAAGTAATGTCTCCCTTTTTTATATATAAAGTGGATGAGTCTAATGTGGGGTAAAGCTTGAATAAACATTAGCCCCTCCAGCCATATGGCAAGGCTGCCTACATATATATATATTTTTTTCAAAACTATATTTGCACTTGAATTCTGAGCAACCAAGTAAGCAAAAGCTAACTAGCCAATAAAAGCTAATACAGCAATCAAATCCTACCGTTGTTACAGCCCAGTTTTCCCTGCTGTGTCTGAATGAGTGAAGTAGCAGGCTGTGAGACTCAGACAAGGTGTCAATCAAGTATGGTAACCAGAACATTAGGACTTTTCAGATTTTGTGTGTAATATCACACTTGTGTTTGGTACCTTAAGAACATTTTCATATGCTACATGTTCCCTGGGACTTTAACAGTTCGTCTGTCCACTCTCTTCACCCTGGTGCTCCTTGTGTTCCCAAACCTCCAGTGATGATCTTTCCACATACTGGCCTAAAGAGTTTCAACTTAACTTTGTTAAATGTAGCCATGTTTTATCTGTTTCTTTACTCAGCAACAGATAAAAGTGTAAAGAGAGAGTGAAATATATTTTCTATAAGGGCATTATCTAGGGAGTGAAAGCTGCACTTGTCAGTCAGCACTAGTCATGTTCGGGATTAATGAGAGAGTAACCTGCTGTTCCCTTTTCCAGATATGAGAACCCCCTGGTGCCAATTGACTGCATCTCCAGTGAGTTTGACCCGTGCAGTGAGAAGAGGCACTTGTTTGAGTTTGCTAACCCTCACTGTAACCTGGACCTGGATGAGTACAATTACGCAGACGATTTTGAATGACAGCTACTTGCAGTGATATAAACATCATAACTATCCACAGACACACAACACCCAGCAGAGCACAGCCAAACAGGCCACGCGCAGCTAACACCATGCCCGTAGCCGTTCTGTGTAAAACACATCAACGCAGCCATATGCATGAGCTTACAAGTCCGTGTCTGTGTTCTGACTGGCCAAAGAGTGTGTCCCAGGTTCTAGTTACGATGCAATACACCAGTATCCTGGTGAAAAACATGAAGAGGTACGCTTGTGCTCGCCCAGAGCACCAGCAGTGTAGAATCAGCTGTACAGAGCCTGACAGCTCCTACTGAGCTCTGTGCCTGATCAGCACTGGGTGAGCACTGGGCCTGTCAGGCTCGTCTGACTGCACAGGAACCAAACGGCAGGTTAACGAAGAACATTTGAAATGCTCAATGTGCTCCAAGTGTAGAATATTTAACACACAATTGGCAAGTGTTACATTCCACAAATTAACCAAAGTGACTTCAGACTTGAGCTTGATTTGATGGATGGTGTATTTCTAATAACGCTGTGTGTAGGTGTCTGAAATGCCTCACACTCCGAGCTCCTCAAGGGGAAAAACTGTTTTTACAAATACTGTGCCTGCTGTCAGCCTCCACTTTGCTGTTTCACAGATATGAACATTGTTTTAAATTATAGATTTATTTATAAATATTTGTACATATTTATTTGGTGTTTGCTGTGTTTTGTTCAAAGTGTTAGGATATATCTGAATTTTTAAAAAATCTTGTTCTTTTTCTATAAAAGTACCTTGAACAGTGTACTTTCAGAATGAAAAAGTAAGCCATTTTTTATGAGTTTAATAAAGTATTATAACTTCACTCGTCCTGTCTACGATGTGTGCTGTGAGTGAGTACAGCAAACAGTTTACTCATGAAGGCATTTCAATCTTATATTGCATCCCTGTTCAGCAGAAATTTAAGCCTCTTTACCTATAGATGAGGCGGGTCAGAGCTGTTAGCCACATTTTATATTTTCCTCCCAACAACTGATTGAAAACAAATAGATATTTTATTTTTAACTGTTAGTACTATTTATCCAAAATATAATAACTAGTTTTAAAAATATACATCTATATTAATTTAGGATTCGTATTTTTTAAACAGTTCATCTTAATTCTACATGTTTTAATGTATTGGAAAGATGCTGTCTTTTCTGTTACAGTTTGCAGTGACGGCTGTGAAAACCTTCACATCTAAACATAACTTCAGCAGATTATTAGCACCTGCGTGAGAAGACCAGTATGTTAGAGTATTATTCTATACACTGAGTGTCAAGAATTGTGCATTTATTTGCAGTATTGTAATATCTATTCACTGGAGGAGAGGGTGCCATAAAATCATATTATACTACTGGAGGTGGTACCTGGTGTGTCGTGTGTGTTTAGGTTGGATTCGGATATTACACGTCATGGGTGAGAGCGAGCTGAGCAGTGACCGTGCATGACTGGTCTCTCTAACTGCTTATTGTAGAGATTTGGACAGACAAAAAGAGCATTTTCTGTGTTTTTTTTTTAATAAAAGAAATGACAGTGAAAAGGTTAACATTAATATTATATACAAGCTGGATATCTATACAATGCAAACAAATATGTGAACATTATTTGAATATAGTGGATTATATGGACACTGGGTATAGCTAACCTGCAATGTAGGAATGTAACCGTCCTGATTTCCTAATTCTCTCTCATCGCTTTAGAAGCGTAAAACACGTACAGTGGGTTTTAAAATGGTGCTCATAGGTGTAACTTGAGCACTGAAATGAATGAGACAGATATGTTTATGGAATCATATTTGCCAAGGATGGGTCAGAGGTTTTACAGTTCAGCTCATTAAAGTAATGAAGTCAGTGCTAAGACAGCACATGTAGCTAATGTACACTCGTACATAAACTGTCATTTAAACAGCTGTGTGCTTGCGTGTGCGTGACAGAGGGTAGATGGCACTTTCCCCCGCGAGTGTTTTACGATGTGCTGTGATGTAGCATGAGCAGCAGTTTGTAAAGATACAGTGGCTTGCTTCATGTATTTCAGAGGAAAAAAAAACCTGCCCAATGTACTATAACAGCCAAGAAGAAAAAATGAACATTCTATCATCTGTAGCTTAGATCTGGTTTAGATGAGAACAAAAAGAAATTACGCAGTGTAAAACCAATCATTAATGTCTTTAGCACCACTGCTTACAGTAAATATTAATATATTGAATGAGGTCATATGGAATATGCAGAAACATCTTAGGCACATTGAACACTCATTCGCATTACCGTCAGTGAACGTCTTAGAATGGACCTTCATGAGGACATCAAATGTCTATTTCTATTGTGTCCACGTCCACTTCCTCAGCAGTGACCCCTGGCTGGATTTCAACTGTTTCCCTGCTTTCAGGCTGCTGTCTGAGCACGGCGATGTGTTCTGCAACTCTCAGCTCCTGGCTGCTCAGAGGAAAACAGAACTGGGGTCAAAAATGTTTCTTATTAATCATGTGTGTTAAAGATGTTAATATTTTTATTCATTAAGCACGTTAATTGATTGTGCGCATCATGCACTTGTGTGATGACGGAATTTCATGCTGCCAGTACGCATCACCTCTCACCTTTTCAGCTGTTTGCTCCCTTTAGTCTCTGTACACGCTTGTGAGAGTCGCAGATCTCCTGTAAATACAGAAATGAGTTTGTAGTTGTGGTCAAACATGATTTACTGAGGACGTTTAGCATTTTCTGCACCTTTTGCAAGTCAGGACATAATGCAGTAGTATGTCAGTGCCTGTAGTAAAACTGCTGACTCAGGATTGACTTTGTGACTTGTCGTACCTTCGGATGCAGCCGGTTTGGTGGAGGGCGATCTGGAACGATTAGTGAGTGAGAGCTGTTTATTAGTGTCAGAGCTGATGAAGGACACGGCGTCTTCTCCCTCAGCTGTGCCCTGGAGAGACGCTCTGTAATAGATGAGAGGCATCCAGCACTCCTCCCTGTTATTGATGCTCTGCTCACCAGTGTACCGTTGCAGATAGTTATATCTGACAGGGGAAACAGAGAAAACAGCCTGTTTTGTTAGAATTTAAATATTTGCTAAATATTGCTAAATATATATTTACCAAAAAGTCAAATCTCTGAGTCAAATCCCACACTGTACATGTATGCTTGCTCTTTCTCTACAGAGCTGATTCACTCACATGGTCTTCTTGTCAGGTTTGAGCAGCTTACTGGAGAACTCGCTGAGGATGGTGAGGTAAGAGAGGTACGGAGGTGAGTGCTTCTCTGACTGCTGAACAAAACCCTGGAAAACAAACTCAATGCCATCCCTGCAAAGAAACAAAAACACAGCACCATGGCTTGGAGAGATGGTTCAATTATACATGATGCCTTAGCCATTTTAGTGTCCGGCTTCTCTTGTTCATTCTCCTTCAATACTCCATGTTGTGAAATCAGTGTAGCCCATGACAGACCCTAAATAACAGCATTACCTGTATGCTGTATATCGCTTAGTACTGTTTGTCTTTAGTCTTCTACACTTGGACACTATAATGATTTCTAATCCCACTATCTGTCATCCAGAAGAGGATGGGCTCCATATTGAATCTGGTTCCTCTAAAGTTTTCTTCCTCGTGCCATCTCAGGGAAGTTTTAATTGCTATGACCTCTGGCTCAGGGATCTAAATCTACATCCAGATTTCTGTAAAGTTGCTTTGTGACAACGTCTGCTGTTGTCGAAGTCTACTGATTCGAATTGAATCATCTCTTTTCTATTGCACTGCTAAAGAGCACAAAGAATGACATGGATTTTAACATCAGTTTCCATTTAAAACCACTACTGAGTTTCAAGCTCAGTGGAAAGCAATGAATTTAATTTTTATTAGCAATCTGTTTAGCTTGAGCTCCCTGCAAGCAATAATGAAATAAAAGATAAGGCTCAGTTATTAGCTCAATAAAATAACAGTCATTCAGTTATGATTTCATAAAACATCTGTGTTCTGGTCATGTAAGCAAGGTAATACCAGCTACAATGTCCCATTATTACAAATACAGCAGACTTGGTGGAGGAAATATCATTTATAACATGTGGCTGGCTGTTAACTCTTGCATGCCTACTTAAAACTACATATAAAATATTGGCAAAATAAAAGTATGTAAGATAATGATGAATTAATTCATCATTAACCCAACCTATCAGCAAGCCAGCCTGTGCTGCTGTAGAGACTGAACAGTGCTACCTGTGGATCATGGCCAGAGACTCGCGGGATTTGATCTGATCCCAGCCGAAGGTGAGCGAGAAGCGTCTGGCCAGCTCTTTGATGCTGCTGTAGGTCTGCACGCCTGAAATGCACACGCTCCCTGTGTCCTGCTCCTGCTTCAGCCGCAGGTACAGCTGCACACAGTGAGAAGCGTGTCAGTATAAGACCTCCCCGTTCACTTTTCACATTAATGTAGATGCATTAGCTGCTGCTAATTTTGTGTCTGTGCTGAATTCCTAAAGCAGACAGTTATGAATTGATTGTATTGTAGAAATTCATACTGTCCTGGGTCTCATCAAAAATTCACCTCAGATATAACATACAAGAATGACGTAATGTAACGTGTGCATAATGTAAGTGTAACTTAGCATCTTTTAAGTGCTACCAACAGGAAAATAGCAACAGTGCTTTGTTTTTAGCAAGAAACACAACGACCAACGTCAGTGGAACTGTGAGTGTGGGAACATCATATGAGGCAGTGGAACAGTGAACAAACAGAACATTTGTGCTTGTTTGTGATCCCGTGCTGGTATAATGAACGTCATTACAGTACTCTTTGCTACAAGCTACGTAAGTATAACATTTTATGGTGTCTCTTGACACACAGAGGTGGTGTGAATTGAGATGAGTAAAATGGAATAATTTCTGTTTAGTAGCACGTGTGAGATAGACGTGTCAGGCAGTTTTGCGATGAACTGGGCTTCAGGGGCAAGAGCTGGTGTAAACAATGTGACTGATCACTACTTCCCCTATCAGTCTCACTTTGTACAAAGATCTACCATGAAGCAATTCAGAGAATGAAGGAGCTGCTAGAGCATTCCACAGAGGGCATACTGGTGGAGGGGCTTTGTGTCTGTGAGATGCTGACAGCTGCGGAGGCCCATCAATGCGCAAGGGACTCTGAGGACCTGAGATTACTGGAACAGAAGATGGAAAGAGAGTTGCATATGATACCTGCTGAAGGCACAGAACCAGGGTGCGTGCGCTTTCGATCTTGTCCATTTGTCGGGTGCGGTTCAGAGTTTCTTTGATAATATCGCCAAAGTCGTTGTAGTACTGTGGAGAAAAGAGAATAGTATTGAGTCTTACTGCATCGAGGCTCCGAAAGCTCAAGCCAGTACAGTGAATCAACAGAATATTAATCCCTAGATAGATCTGCAACAGGTACGTACTGTATCACCAGTATAATATAATGTGTGAGCATAGAGATGAAACTTTTACAACAAAAGGACCTAAAATTGCCGAGATAAAATAACTGGAATTGCAATAGAAGTGGTTCCTGATGGCAAAAAGTTTGTGAAACCTTTCACTAGTCAACTGGTAGCACAAAATCACCCTTATTCTCTCACCTGCCCCACACCTGTCAAGAAGCCATTAGTAAGATCCTAACCTGTCCATCCCTCCTCTACAAGCTACATCACAGGTCTTCACTGACATAAATAATACCTGCAGTGCTGGAGTAGAGATGTGCTGCCCTGCTGTCTAACATGGACTAGGACCTATCGCATCAGATCTGAAAGTCTGGCCCTCCTGCCCTGTCGGCCAGAGAAATTATGAGCCCGCGTCTGTGTTATGAGAAGACTCTCTTGACCTGACAAATCCTCTATAACATGGCCTCAGTGGCTGCTGCAGTCTAGTACACTGTATTAACACTGTATCAGCATGGAGTTTGAGAAGGTCTAGACTAATGGCTTATCCTTAACCCACCCAGACATATAACCATCCCACATAACATTCCATCCCACACAACAGCCGCCTTTTAGCACTGCAGCATTTGCCTTTAAAAACCTATTTGAGCGGAAGGAAGTGATCATAAAACTGGCAAACATTTTATAGCTCAAAGAAGTGAACAGTTGTTGGAGAGCCTTCCAAAAACAGGAAGTAGTGCAAATACAGGGTTGCAGCTGGGTGCCAACTTTCTGTCATTTGCTTGACTTTGAAAGGCATCGTTCATTATGGCAGCTGTGTGTGTGTGTGTGTGTGTGTGTGTGTGTGTGTGTGTGTGTGTGTGTGTATACACATGTGTGTAAATCAAGAAGATCAAGAAGAATGTTGATGATAGACTGCTGGCTCTGCCACAGCCAGGGCGGATGGGCATTCCAAACATGTCGGCATGTCATACACTCTTACACTTTTATGCACGCACAAACAAACACACACACACACACACACACACACACACACACACACACACATACACACACACTCAGAGTGCTGTACATTCATCCTGGTCAACTCATAAATTCTAAATTGTAAACTGGTGTACTTATGAGAAAAAGTGTCATTTTTTTAAACTAATACAATATTGTGCCTATTGACAGTAATGTATAAACTTACTGTAAATCCTTCCAAACATAGATCCTAAATAATCAGGAACAGCTGCTGGAACCAGTGCAGAAAAATGTGAAAACCTATTTTTAATCTTGTCATTGAACTACTTTTAATAGATTTTCCAAAACTATAAAACAGATTTCCTTAATCTTAGCGTTTAATAATATTTAATGCACATTTTACTTGCAGCTATTCAATAATCATACTTGATGGCTTTAAAGGAGAATTGGACGGTTGCTATGCCACGGCAGTGAATGGGCCGTACCCTCATGTAGTGCTTGAAGATCTCAGCAGCCATACTCATCTCAAGCACACTGTGCACTATCAGTTTACAGTAGGCAGCCAACAGATTCCTCCGCCTGTGCAAGTCCTCCAGCCAGCTCACCCCACCCTTACTCTCACCGCCTGAAACACAGACACACACAGAGGTCAATAATGCTGGTGGGATAACGATGAGTATAACCATGCTACTCAACTATTCAGCTCCAAAACCTTATAAGTGAGAGGTGAGGCAGTTAAACACATTTTCCAACAGAAAAACATGTCAGGCTTAAACTTATTCAGTCCTGAATCATCACTCTAGTGAAGAGATATGTGTGAAAATCAAATTGCTAAATTGCTTTTGATTACATCACAATCCAAAAGCCCATATCATATTTTCAAGGGGTTATAAATTCCAGTCAGGTCAGAATACCTCTTTCTGAAATATTCATGGAACCAACCGAGTTTGCTCAAGTCTCTTGTGATTGGTAATCAAATAACCAATGAATGTTATTTCCTAAAGAAAAACAAAAATAACCTGCCTTTCATTATGCTGTGTTGTAGCCAATATTTCTGTATACACCTGGTCTTAAGTATAAGCACTGAATTGATTAACTGATGACTGATAGAAAGTATGTCACCATTTGTGGTTTTTTTCACTCATTTAGATCACATTCTTGAAGATGTGGTCTTCATATAGTCAGCGGTGCGCTGAAGTCTATTCATCTGCTTCAGGAAACCTTAATACACATATTAAAGTAGTAAGGCTTACTCCATCAAGTCAAGCACAGCTTGTAAGACATTATATGAATGATTTTTAGGCTTTCAAATGTACTTCACAAAACATCATCTTGTGAATACACGAATACACTTTTCAATGCTCAGCTAGGTTGCAGTAATGTGCTCTAACTCTAATGTATTATATGAGGTGGGTCTTTACCATCTTTACTGATAACATCCCTTACACTGAGCTATTATTAATGATTTACAAACTCCTTATTTAACACCCTGATTCAGGTTATTGGGTGTTCAAATGCATATGAATGTGAAAATCAGGGGTTGCAGTGAACAGTAAATTAATTTTCCAATCTTATCTTCCAAGCTTTTGCCAACTAGTGAGATATAAAATATTTCATCCTTAATTCAGGTCCATGAATTTGTGCTGACCGATTTGGCTTGTGCTGGGTGTGTATAAGCCATTTATTTCCATATCTAAACAATCTGTTGTGTTTAACCGGGTGAGAATGACTGTGAAGGTGTGTAAGCACCAGTCCGTACTCCACTGACGCTCTGTGTAATTTAACTTGGAGGCAGACTGCCATCTACTGGAAACACAGCAGTAAGAGTTTCTAGCATTTATTATCTGAGCGTAAATCATAACAGTGTCTCACAAATGCACATTGTTAAATAGAGAGGACAGAGGGAGGACAGAGGGAGGACAGGGCTACCAGTGCTGCTGTGGCTGTGTGGCTCGGGGCTGGTGAAGACGTGCTCTAGGATGAAGCTAAGCAGCGCTTTCTGCAGTTTGGGTTCAGGGGTGTAGAGCAGAGGAGCCCCTGCTGATGAATCCCACATCTGTAGCTGGTAACTGTGGGCTACGAGGACATCACTCAAACACATGAATGCCTATATGAGGAATAGTTTCACAGAAACATATGTTAGACTTACTATAGATTACAGCAAGAAGCACTAAACTATACCAACTATTCAGCTGTCAAATATAACAGTAAAGTTGATTTAATAATAGCGGTTAAGGATTCGGATCGGGTTAGTTTCAAATTCAAGATGTTAGTTTTATTTTACAAAACTGTAGTGATAATTCTAGGAGTTAGAAATATATGTTGAAATAAATATCGTGTCGGACAATAAACGAAATCAGAGAAAACACCCACTTATGACAGATCATTGGCTTATCACAGACATGCATAACATAATATACTGAAAGTAAGAGCAAAGCTCATTCGACAGGAAATTTTTTAAACAGGTTATTATATGTATATAATAATATGCTGCTCTGAAGGACATGAGGCATTTATCATATCACATCTCAAAGTATGACCCACAGGGTTAAATGTAAGCACACAGGTAAAAGAGGAGAAAGGAATCATTTGGTGTGAAGGATGACTGTACCTGCTCTCTCACCACCTGCTCCGTGTGTGAAAGATAGCGGTGGCATTTTTCACAAAAAGCTCGTAGCTGACTTCTCTGATGGAGAGCTGACTCCTACAAACACACACAAGCACACAAGCAGATATATGAAATCATAACACAGGTTATTCATTATACATTCCATTTGCAGAACTTTAATAATTGGGTTTTACCTATTACACATTCCTAATTAGTTTGACAATATTTTAAATGTGCTGAATGTGTTTTCAAATGGTGCTCCAGCTTTTTCATCTGCCCTGAGCTGCCCAACCACAGCAACACAGCTGGCCTTATCCATCCTGCCTCCAACTTCTCTGCCCTTCCTGCCTCGTTCAACAAGCTGATATCAAATGTGATGCATTTTTTTGTGTTTGTGTATATTTTTGCTTTTTTGTGGCATAAGAGAACAGTGTGCATCATAGGAGTGAGGTGGAGACAGAGAAGGTGAGAGCGCAATTAAGCTAAATAATAGAAGCTGATGGAGGAGCCCTTACTGAATGTGGATTTGACAAAAGCATTGTTAGTAGCAGCATTGCTGGTCCCTCGTGTAAACCATTCTTTCATAATTATACACATGTGCCTGGCTCCAGGGAGAAACTGCCGTTCAAATCTCATTTCGGCCAAATGACTCATTTTAATCGGACAATATCCCAATTTTCTGCTGAACTCATCTTGTTTTCCCCCAGCAGCTCCTCTCACTCAAATTCTCCCTCGTTCCCAAGTCAAATGCCACTGACATTAGAATTGCAGATTGGGCCAAAGTCACCGCCTGGGTCTCAAATTACAGCCCACACTGGCAGTTATTGATGAGGGGGTCGGAGAGTGAAAGCGCTCGTTCGGGTGCGAGTCCCCCAAGTGAAGGATTTTAATGTTGCTCTCTTACCTACAGCATTCTTAATGGCCATCAATATCTCTGTGCGGAAAGGTTAGGGGTCGGGAAATATGATTACCTTGTGCACCGCATGGAAACATGGGCTTAATAACGACGTCACATTAGAGATTAGCAGAGGAGCCTTCACACAAGAAGGTAGCCATTACGCCCCCTATAATCCATCACCTGAACCTACTCTTTTTCCTAATGCCTCATGATCAATTGCAGGCTTCTCTTGGTTATTAAAATCCAGTGGACACAACCCAGGGCCTTTGAGGGCATCACGGCTGATATTTCAAATGGAATGTAGCAGAATTAAAGGACATGTTGCTTGTGATGGATCATATGGGAATTGTGTAGACACTAAGTCATACACACCTGAAAGGCTTGGTTAATTTATCACACCAAACTTTGCCCGAGTGTAAATATTAGCATTCATGTCTCTAGATCTGATGCCAATGACAAAGAGGACAGAGTCACAGCATGGTGAGGTTGAGCTTAAGGAACGATGTCAGAGCAGCTGATGACTAACCCTGGAGGTCACTCCTTCTCCAAAGTTGTTCAGGTTCCACAGGATGCAACAGCAGACACAGCGAAGAGCCTCAGTGATCATCTGAAAGCAGCACACAGAAGAAAGTTGAGTTTTCACTGGAAACAGGCTGCTCACAGTAAGAGACTGTTGTAATAAGTGATCATACCTCTACTGGCACACCTCCATGCTGTAACTCAACTACAAGGAGCTTTGAGACCAGCTCACATGTGCCCCATTTAGTCAGGTCCTGAGCACTGAGAAACAATGATACCAAGAGTATGAGACAGACTCCACATGAGAGAAAAATGGTGTGAGGTTTTTTGAGGTTGGACATGTAGTAGATAATATCTAACCTTAATAAAACACTTCATTGTTTTTTCAACCTAATCTCTATCTACTGAATCAGCGTGGCCAATAATGGATATATTTAATTGTACAGCAACAGAATAGAAAACCTGTTTACTTAAAACTCACTCATAATGCAGGTGCTGAGAAAGTCAGTTAACATTTATTTTGTTGAAAGCGTTTATGAATTCTTCATGAATTCACTTGTATTTACAAATTAAGCTCCAAATCTGTATTACTCATTCTTCCAGAGATTCCTGATGTTAAAAACTCCCTCTGTAAAGACCAATATACATTGATTTTATGTCGTTGGGACTGGTCCTATTTCGTCAAACTGACGATGAGTGAATGAATAAATGTTACCAACACAGTCAACAAGAAGTCGCTTTTTACTACATTGCTCCTGTGTTGAAAACGAGCAGCTTCAAATAGGTATTGTCTCGTGTCTGTCTCATCCTAAATATCACTAAGATTGTTATTAAAAAGCACCTTCTGTGGTTCTGAATTTGTGTTATATATCACAAATCTCTGAAAGTTAACAGAACTTAACAAGTGCACTTAGGTTTTTATTCATTCATTTCATTTTCAACTGAGTTTGGCGATTTGTCGAGAAGAAAATAAAAGAGTGTTTTCTCTAATCCGACTTGTTTGAAGTAAGAATGAACAACTTTCGTCAATATTTTTTCAAAGTGGACAGAATTATTTCCTTTCTTTCTCCATCTCCAATGAAAGTTCCATCCTAAAAAACGAAAACGAAAGAGTGATAATGTCGTTAGAATCACTCTCCCAGTCATACTGAACCACTCTATGACTTTTATTCATCAAGGTCATGGAGAAACCAGTGCAGATTTGAGTGCACAGACTTTGGTTGATTTATAAAATAGTCATATGCCATCTACTGGTCATGTGCTATACAATACTCACAATGACTGCCTCTTCTAAGCATGAGTCCAGTGTGTATGTCCAGCGTTGGATGAGTTGGCCTATGGTAGAAGCTGCCAGGTGCTGCCAGTGTGAATCATTTGCACAGAGGTTATGGTATGAGCGAACAGCTGCTTCTAGTAGTGCTGCCTCTGTGTGTGAATCCACTGCAGCCTCCACACCAGTGAGTAGTGCCTGCACAGACTACAACCACACAAAACAGTTACACATGCTGACCAGCAGAGGACACTCTACAGGGCACCCTGCCATATTTATTAAACATATTTCTATACGAGTGCTGAAACAGGGATTAGTGTTTGACTTTTATATCATTATAACAAGCTATAATGAGTTTTGAGTATTTTCAGTTTTTAACATCTTTTAATAGATTTGTCCAGAATTTGACCAAATGCACACTGAAAGGTATTAAACAGAAGTCTACAACATGCAGACATGTACTGATCAAACAGTTCATTAAGTAGAATAATGAAATAATGAGATCTTCCTATATGTTGCTGCTAAGACTGGATTAGTAATGTTAACGTTCCTGAATCCTTTAACATGTAAGTAGTACCTGCAAAAATATACTGACAAAAATGACTAACCTCTGTGTATTCATCGCCACAGGCGTTCATTTGAAAGTACTGAGGTATTTTGAGGAAAGATGTAAGTTTTTCAGCATCTTCTGAGTACTAGAAATACATAGGCAGATGAAATGATCAAAACACAATTTACTGTGTACAGAAAGAGAGCATAACAAATGCTTGGGCCTGTTTCTCACCTTGGATAACAGATCAGGTAGCACCTTTAAGAAGTGTTCTGTAAGTTTTGCACCATCATCTATCTGTAACCTCTTGTCTTTTGTACTGATTACCTAAAGCGCAATAACAGCATGTTCATATTCAGTCTGCTTTACATTCTACATACATACATACACATATACAGGTAGATCTCAATAACTTATTAGCAAAATGATAATGTGAACATCTAAAGCAGACATCCATGAGGAAGAAACTGTTTGCAGCAAAATTAAGTAAAATGCAAGAAAAATTTTAAATATTGAGTAAAAGTATTAATTTATGTGTTAATGCTAATGCTGAACTGGAGCTGTTGTCACAACCATAAAAATATCATAATCAGTGTCACTAAACATGCAAAAACGTAATAATCATAACCTCACAGCAATGACGAGACTTTAAAAAGGCATCTCAGGCGTGTTCCCCTATCCAAGTTAAATGTCCTTACAGCTAAATGAGTGAAGTGAGCTAAGTGAACATGAAGGAAAGCAGAACTAACTTTCTTCCCTGTGCTTCTCCCTGCCAGTGGAGGTCCCTCAGCAGCCTGCCTCACTGATGCCAAAAGAATCTCAATCACCAGAGCTTCCTCAGTGCTGCTCAAAGCTGTGTAACAAACAGACATATACAATCACACAAGAGGTTAAAATAAGAGAAAAACTGTGTTACCAAGGCTGGACTCACTGCAGGGGAAAGTACTAGCCTTGCTCCAGTGAGGAAGGTTGAGCTGTGAGCAGAGTGGTGAAAAAGGCCCAGTCCTTCAGCAGAGACCCACCACTATCCCACAGACTGTCCACCAGATACATCACATGCTGGTGCAACTGCAGCACACAATAGGAGCCATAAAAATGTTAAACACTGATAAAACAACAGATTTACCCCAATTTTCCTCCAAAAATCATAGCCAATTCTTGTCTACTATAGTCACCCTTATCACGTGATAGCTGCCAGATTGAGAAGGTTAAGGAAGGTGAGGCCTAACCCAAGCTTCCTGTAAACACATGTTAAGCCACCACATGTTTTTCAGGTGTTGCTTATGTAGCATCACATGGCAGCAAAATGTACTTGGAGGAGACTCTAATTGCTCTGTTCTGTATACAAGACCTAACATTTGTCCACGATTGGCTAGGGTAACTCTAATATCACTCTAATCTTCAGGAGCAGGGAAGTCCACTCCATCCTTTCCACTTACAGAGCAGGGCCAATTAAAGTCTTATGGACTTTCATCCACAGAAGGCAGTGCTTTGGTGAGATCCAGACTTGCAACAATATGCAAAAGTACCATAAAGAACCACTGGCCATAACTACCTGGTTCTCGGTGTGAAACTGAATAAGGGCTCGGAGTTGGGCCAGGGAGAGCTCTCTGTGTCTGTCCTCCTCCGATGTTCCTGCCCTCATCACTGACACTGCTGGTTTACTGAGTAACCTGAGGGAACATCTTAAAATGCTCCATAACGTCATCAGTGTACATCACGATTACGTAACATTACATTGTTAATCTCTAATTGTGACTTGATAGTTTCTTTATCTTTTGTTAATGCCTGTGTCAATTAATGCTTGCTTAAGAGTTAACTTAATGGTTATTTTGTCCACGTTAGTCACTAGGTATACATACTGGCACCCATAATATAGCCTCAATTATGAGGTTTACCAATTAACTACGACAAACATTAATTAAGACATTTAATACTGTTATACTGACAATTTCTGACATTGGTTAATGCTGAAACATCAATACATAATATGAGCTTTAATTATTTATGCCGTATTAAAGTACACAGTTTGTTAATGTTGTAAATAATCCTGTAAATAAGGTTCATTAAGGTTAGATAAGATTTATACATGACTCTAATTTAACCCCGAAATGTATAAAGGTCATAGAGATATCAGCTGAGAAGGTCAGATGTTTGTAATAAGTCAACGTGAGTGAACCACAAGAGAAATTCCCCTGCCATGGCTGCAATTGGTCGATGAGTAGAGTATACAAACTGAAATATGTGCTTGTAGTCAGCCTGGCTCAGCACGTCATCACAGGACCTGCCACAGTGGAAACAGTTTGGATGGTCAGCCTGCTTTATAACATCCAGTATGTGTTTGAGCTAATAAGGGTTCTGGAGGAAGGTAAAATGATAGAGAAAGAAAGGCTCACTGGGCAATGACCATCAGCAGCCTCAGTGCCTGCACTGCTACCTCGTGGTCCTTATCCAAGGTCATGGAGATCATTCTCTCCTGTGGAAAAACACAACACTCAGCTAACCTCGCAACCAGCAGGCAGCCTTCTCTAAACACTATCCTTCACTACCCACTATCTATCCTTTCTGAGAACAACAATATGATTAGATACATATGTAGTAGCTCAGGAAAGCTGAACTGTGCCAATCTTATTATTTATATTTATATCTATATTTAGTTTAGTGCAACCCTATATGTAATAGGAAATTCTAGATAAATCTGACTATATCCAAGATATTTTTACTTGCTAAGATGTCATTTTTTTGCAGTTCTGCTTAGTGTCAGGCTACATCACACCATCACCCAATTAATGTTTTCCTACAGCATGCTTCCTGTGTATTTTATTCTTTACAACACTAGAAGCTGAAACAGATAGTACCTTAAATCGACTGGTGAAAAGGTCTATCTTGGAGCTAAGATTAACATCCTGATAAAGTCCCTGCAGACCCAACACACACTTCAAGCGCACATCAGGTTGCTGTGAAAATAACACATGAAGTAAAATAACAAACCTCTCAGTTCCCCAGAAAGACTGTACAAATGCATACAAGCCAGTTACAAGTTCTTAAAATGGAGCGATTAAGGCCTCTGTCTTTGTTTAATTGAATTTAATTCAGTACAACTGTGTATTTATCCACAGAATGCATGACACTGCTGATTTGCTAAATCTGTCTAAAGGCTGTACAATTACACTTCGTTCACTCAAGAAAGCATAGTCAGCATTCTTTACATAAAAACACTTTCAGACTCACCTTGTCATGCATCATCCATCCTACATATTTCAGACAGGTATCATTAAGAAACACTGCACTGTAAAGCTTCATCCATACAGTCAGTTCCTCTATGCAGATAGCCCTGATCTCAGGTATCACATCTCTGCCAAAATAGGACAGGCAAAGCACTTTCATTAAACATCAGGTGTATGCAAGGAAAAAAATAGATCTGAAAGCAATAATAAATAATTAGATTACCTGTATCTTTTAAGAAAAACTCCTTTAAAAATAGCATCCATCATGTCTTCTATTTCAAGCTTTCTATCCTTCAACTGAAACAGTATAAAGGTTCAAATTTCAGAAACTTTCATTTCAAGTTCAGTATATCTCACTTCACAGCTTTTAAAAATATACCATTGGATATTGTGACATCTACCCACTCATTGGTTAAAAAGAATTAACTGATGATGAAAACAAAGGAAAATGATACACAAACTACAGAGCAATCAAAGGGTCATGGCCTCACCTCAGTAATCTTCTTCTGGATCTTGTCCAGGCGTGGTGAGGCTCGCTTGCTGGACATCTTGGCCAGCTCAACCTCACAGAGTTTCTGGTTGTTCTCCACACTAATGCTGAGGTTGAGTGCCACATTCACTAGAGCGCTGAGCAACTTTACTGCTACAGGACCACATGAGGATAGAGAGACAAAATCAGAGAGCAGAAGTTTCACTCGTGAACAATCGACTCCACCCCTGCTTTCTCCTTGCAGATAGGTTCTCCTGGTAGATATGTTACGCAAGTCAGAGAGACTCAAACAGGCTCAATGAGAGTCAGTGTTTAGTGAGTTACCTGCCAGCGTGCACGTGTGTCTGAAGGCACGCATATGTGATGCTGAGAGCTCAGTCAGCAGAGAGATGAGTGTATTCAGGAGGTAGTTGTCAAAGATCACGCTATATTGACACTGTGATATCAGCACTGAGACAAACTCACAAAAGTGAGAGCGGAACTTTTTCCAGTACAGACCAGACATAACAAGAGGATACTCGCCATTTTCCTGAGAAGGAGAAAGGAAAAGACAAGACAGGACAAGTCTATAGAATAATTATTTTGCTAATAATAATAGTGCTAAATAAAAGTGAAAAAGTGCTATAATCTCAGAAGTAAGATTTACACTCACAATGTCCATGGGCCATGTTACAGTCAGTATCCACGGAAACGCCAGAAACCTTTTATACTGCAAACCTGAGCTCTGCAATTTGTAATCCAAAGAGCTGTAACATTTGTCTTTAAAAAAAAAGGGCATACATACTGTACATAATACAACCCAAGAGAAGGAGAAGAGTTTGGAAATCAGATCACACCTCATCCAGGTCCTCCACCATTTTGCTCATGACATCAGAATCTTCTTTGCTTTGAAACATCTCAGCAGTTACTACCCCTAGAGAAATTAGCATCCAAAATATCAGCATAGGCACCAGCTTGAGGGTGTGCATAGTTTACAAATTTGTGATGTCATACAATTTCATAACAACCCAGGTGTTACAATAATATTGCTAGAGGCTTACCCCTCTACTTTGACAGAGCAAATGTATTTCTCCTCACAGCACTACACACCATAGTTTCACATATAGTTTTCATGGGTTGACTGTTATTTTTAGTCAACAAAAGGACGAAGACCACCCTTTACTGACACATTGACACATTGACCCTGGTCACTCAAATTCACCTTCTGTCTCAGTCTGTGTGCCAAACCACATATTAGCGCACTAAATAGAATGGCACAATTACACCTATATCATATAACATATATACAATATAGGGCATACTAGTTTATCATACTCTTTAGTTTGCTAATATGTGAATTGGGACCAAGCTAAGCTCGCCTTGAAAATGAATGTCATTGGAGCAAAGAAGGCCAAAATTGTGCATAGACACTACAACAGTTAAAATCACTGAAACAATTATTTACGTGGCCCTTACCCAAGTGTTTATCGTATATGTTTAAACTTATCAGAGCTCACACTTATGACCATCAGACAATGTGGATGACATTTAGGAAACCGATGAATGAAGACTATGGAAATGTCAGGAATGTTCATATAAACTCAGTGAATGCCTTACCTTTGCATCCTGAACACTGAATGAAGAAGCTGATGAGGTCAAGCAGGGCTGGTTCTCTGTCCATACCATAAGCCTCAATCCAGTCATCAACCACAGCCTTTGAACGAGATTCAGAACATAAGTACTAGAATCAAAACATGCCTCCAAACAACCTCAAGCAAAAACAGACAATAACAATACAAAAAAAACAAGTAGTTAACCTAGGATTTGAATACCATATCGGTTTACAGTTCGTAAATAAGGACTTATTTCCAGTAGTCGTACATGGACGTACCGCGAGGACGGGTATCTGACCACCTCAAACAAGGTGAAGGCTTCCATGTCTCCATGTTTGAGCTGCTCATTCTCTGCTCTGCCCAATGTACCATGGTTGGTCTTTGAGAGCTTCTGCTTAGCATTCTCTGAGCCATCTCTGGCTTTCCTCTTTCCTCTCTACACAAAAAAGTCCACATCACAAATGCAACACAGTCACATATCTTTTAGGCAAGAGCTTCAAAATATTAATCAGTGTAATATAAGTAGTGTTTCCATGAACTGGACGTATGCAGAACTTGGGTGACAGATTAGAAATACAGCATCACTTACCACATTCTTCTTTCTGTTTTCATTTCTCACACCAGAGGCATGATTCACAGACGCGCAGGAAGAGACATCAACACTAGTGTTCTCTCTTTAAAAATGGTAAGTAGTATACCAATTAATGAGTGTTTTATGTGGTATCGAACATCAATATATGTTACATAAATAATACATGCCAAAAGTGAAATATTTGCAAACCCTTAATAGAGAAGACAAAGAAATGTGGGTTATATTACTTCTGTTTTGTTTTGTTTTTTTTTATTTATTGTGTAGGGCTTCACGGATGGTCCTTAACTATCAAATGACAAAATGCATTACTGAGTGAAAAAAAAAAACTAATTTCCAAAGTTTGCATGTCCCATTTTGAATGTAATGTAAATTCTTCCTGTGACATCTGTCATAACATGCCAGATGTGAATTAAGGTCTATAGACAGAGAGGGTAAAAAGAAAACCTCTTTTCAAAATATTTTTCTGTTGATTTTGGTTTATGTTGTAGATTACTGTCTTCCTATAGCCACATTTCTTGTTTTGACTTCATGGAATTATAAATTGTAAAATATAATTATATTAAGGACATTAAGGTACATTTTCCCTTTTTTCCCAATAATCCATACGGGATGCAAATTTTTGCAGTCTGATATATATATATATTTTATACACACACAGTTAGGTCTGGAAGTATTTGGACAATGATAGAGTTTTTGTGATTTTGCCTTTATGAAGTGAAGTGAAGTGACTTTCTAACCATTAGGCCACGACTGCCCCCAGCACAATGGATTTGAAATTAAACAGTCAAGATGTGATCAAAGTGTAGATTTTCAGCTTTATTTTTAGAGGTTCCACAAAAATATGCCATTTACCATTTAGGAATTACAGCCATTTTAAGCAAAGCACTTCCATTTTCAGGGGTTCAACGGTATTTGGACAATTGACTGACAAGAAGTTAATTGACCAGGTGCAGTCCATTCCCTCGTTACTTCAAGACAAATGAAG
>CM074949.1:12809021-12824048 GCA_037577455.1 Pangasius macronema
ATCACACACACTCTGTCTCTCTCTCACTATGTGTGTGTGTTTGTGTCTATATATATATATATATATATATATATATATATATATATATATATATAAACAGAGTTCCTAATACATCAAAAGATTTTATGACTTACTTTTGCACTGTTCGCGAGAGTAAGGTTGGTTCTGCTATCATCTCTTCTCAGATCATTTTGTGGTATCGGCTTCCTGTTTTCACATCTTTTGATTCACTGTAGAACAATACAAGAGCCACAAAGAGTTTATCCAAAATATTGCTTCCATTTCAACATTAGAAAGTGTGGTGTCTATGTGCTAATAACAGTTATAATGGGCTATTTTGTAACTGTGAAGTATTAGGTTATTATTTGTTGTTTAAATGGACTACACTGCAATAAACAGCTAAGCAAAACTTTGTTTTTGCTTCCTGAATGATTTGGTTCACACTTTTTTTGGTTCACACTTTCATGGAAATTTCTTTATGGAAATATAAAGTGTGCATTTTGTTGCTCCTTATAGTTCAGAGAAAGTTCCCCTAGCATTCATATAACTCTGGCTTGTTTTTGTTGTTTTTGTTGGTTTTTGTTTGTTTGTTTGTTTGTTTGTTTTGGGGGGGGTATTAAATAACGACAGCTGTCGGGGAATGTTCACCACAGCAGGCTGCTTTTCAGTAGTTTTCTGTAACCACAAACTAACATTCCAGGAAGATTCTCGTATGGGATGTTTTCAAAGTTTGCCAAATGTTTTTAGGTTTTATTTTCTTTATACAGGCGGACCGTTTAGATGAATATGTTTTTAAATTACGTAAATGGCCAGTTATAAGTATTTTGCCAATCAAAATTGAATGAATACATACGGGATTGTGTATTCTGCGAAGCCAACAATGAATAAATACAAAACAGACCCGGTAAAGATGTCAAATATAAAGTAAGCTATGGGACCTGCGCTGACACTGTAACAGAATGCAAATGCTAACGTTAGGGGAGAGTTCAGTGTTTTCTGGGGCTGTGGTGTGAGAAGTAAACAAAATGCGAGAATACTGGCACACTTGTGAATCGGTTGTAGTCGCTGTTATTAGCAAACACAACGCGTGAAAACAGAAGACCGGCTGTTAGAGAAGAATACACCTCATTGGTCAGATCCGCGTCAGTAAAAAGAAAGTAAACACCTGATTGGTCACTGTAAGTGTCACTCAGCCCGAGCTTCTTCCTGATGTTTACCTTTCCCTTAGCGTTCAATACAAAACCTCAGACAACAAAGAAGCTCTTCCATCTTCACCAGCCACACATGAATCAGGGCAGAAGAGTTTACACAGTGCACCGTTTCTCGGATGCCTTTAGTTTGTGAGTTTAATACAGTAAATATTACAGTAACTGACCGTGGCATATCCTCCTGCTATATGCGATTGACTGGCTAACTGACAGACTGGTAAATCTTTCAGTTTACAACCCTTAAGGATTTCAACACGTTTAAACAGCTTGCATATATACACACACAAAGTGCTACATAGAAATGTTCTTACCAGTGCTGGGTGACTCTGGCCTGAGACAATCGGTGCTGAAGACATGAGAAGGAGAACAGCGGCTCTGCTGCGCGCCACCTAGTGCTCTCGTGCCTGAACAATGCCAGCGCGCGCTGTGCGGAAGTGCGTCACTCGTAGTAACCGCCATTCCTCCCACAGTGATTATCTGTCATCATCGTTGTGTGTAAAAGATTGTTATTATTATGCTCAGGCTACATGGGAAACATTGTGCCTATCATTTTAAAAATAGTTAATAATTAATGTGATTAGATTTAAAATAAATAAATAAATAAATAAATGAAAGGTTGCAAAGCAGTTATCAGGGAATAAAGGACAAGAGATCAGGTTGTGAAATATGGAGCTTTAATTGTATTTGTGAATTTTGTTAGCACCATAAATAATGACATGAAGAACGGTATTGTAAAAGAGCAAACTTTTNGATGGTTAACTAGTGACTTGCTGAGGATATCCCATAGAAAAAAATATACACTTTAGTGCAAAAGTGTGCTTTAGAATGGGCAGAAGAATTTGCATTTATTTTTACAATTTACCTACAAAAATCTAAGAAGTTTTAAAAAAGAAATGTGAGAGAAAACATGTTTAAAATAATCAAAAGTCATTTTATGCTACAGCAGTCATCGTGGACTGCTGCACTTTTATGAGCAAAATGAACAGTGCAATACTCTTAATGTTACTAACAGACTGCCTACGTTTATGCCTCCCTATCTACTGCACCATGTAATTATTTATTTTTATTTGTTAGGACAACTCAGAGACAAATGTCATTACTGGACTGAGTTCTTCAGTGAGCTCCTCTGGAAGTGAAGAGATGGCTGATATTATGCTCTGTGTTACTTGTGATACCCTGTAAAAAATAAAGAGCCATTGGTTATATGGGTTTCTAGCTTGGATAAGTTCATCATCAGCACATCATGAGTCAATTATGAGTGTGTGTTTGATTCATTTGTTTTTATTCATCTTCAGTAAGCACTTTATCCTGCTCAGGGCCACAGTGGATCCAGAGCATATCCTGGGAACACTGGGCATGAGGCAAGAGGATTCTAGTCCATCAAAACACACCTTGCATGCACCCATACACACACACATTCACACCTAAGGGCAATTTAGCATAGCCAGTCCATGTACTGGCATGTTCCTGGGATGTTATGGGAAACCGGAGAACTGGGTTGAACCTCAGACACTGGCAGAACATGCACAGACTTCACACAGACACTAAGCTAAGCTCAGGATCATACTGGGGACCTTGGAGCTGTGAGATGGCTGTCCCACCATGTTGCTGAGTGTGTGTGTGTTGCTTTGACCCAAAAAGACTCTTAAAAACAACATAAGAACAATGATGAACATGACACATTTACCATCTGATGTACTGGGCTGGTAAGTGTAGTTCTTGCTTGGATCCTTCCTCTGCTACTAAAGACATCTTTATCTGCTTAAAATTGGCTTCAATGTCTTTCTTTATATCCAACAGTGGACACGCGTCATTGAAGGAGTTAAGCGCTTGCTGAAACACAAGCCAAATATGCAAATAAGGAATGATAGTACATGTGACTCAACTGAATGCAACTACCTGATCTTATTGGACAAAATAAACAATTAACTGAATATTAATGTATTTACTGTGTGACTGAGTGGAATCAAGTATTAATATTGGAACTAATATTGTGACAAAACTAATAAAATCATTGATATCGCAAAAATTTAACTCACATATAGAACAGCAAGCTGATGTGCGATATATTTGTGTTTTCCAAGGTGCTTCACATCATTATCTAGCTGCTGACTGAGCCCTAGCAGTTGGTTCAGCCTCCCAAGGTGAGGGAAATAGCCTGTAACCAGAATATCAAATTATATCACAATATCAAAAATGCATAAGGTGTTTTTCTTTCTCTGTCTTTCTCTGTCTTTCTCTGTCTACAAGTGAAGCAGCAAATCACCATCCAGTGCTGGTCTCTCCAGCATATCCACAGGACTTCCATGGATAATGAAGACTTCTACTCGAGGGAACATGAGAGACAATCCAGCAATGTCTAGATAGTCCTAGTTGAAAGGACAAAGTCATTATCCTAAAGCAGAATAAATGAAGAAGACAGTGTTTACATGATGTGGTGAGTTACCTCCAGCAATAGCGCAGGTTTGGGTAAGTGTTCAAGGCACTGCTTCATCTGATCGATAATCTCAGAGCCTGTGTGCATAACATGAAGAACGCATTTCCAGGTCTGCCATCCCTGTCCTATAAAACCATGTAACACAAATCATGTGAAGCTTACCTTGGTTCTGGAAAGCTTCCAATTCCTCAGGACTCATGTCCAGTTCGGACTGCTGCTAAAAGTAACACGTATTTGTCAGTACATGCAAATACTGAAGAAATCTTCAGAATCAGAAGGCTTACCTGATGGACCTGAGCCCTGACAAGGAGGTCCAGCTGGCTGCAAAGACACAGCATGTCTAGTGCTACCTGCTCTGGGCTCAGATGGATAGGCCTCAGCGGCTTGTTCAGATAAACCTCCACTGGACTCACACAGGCATGGTGAAGAGACAAACAACAAGGATACTTACACTTTTAACATCTTTAGGTGAGTAACGTGTTAAAACCCCCATGTTTATTGCAGCTATTATTAACTCAACAGACCTATGAGGTATACTGACAAATTAGTAGCTGGCTGAGAGAGCCACACACACACACACACACACACACACACACACACACACACACCTTTGAATCTGCTATCATAAGCGCATGGTTGACAAAGTGGCGCTGATAAACTGACAGCTGTCATCCTCGCAGCTCTGTCAAGATTTTGCTGTTTAAAACCTCTTTATGATCTCTTCATCCCTCAGACACAGCCATCCCCCGTCAGCATCATCTACTCCACATATTTTATAAATATTATTGCTTTTAAACCTCAAATGTACCGCGCGGAAAACACATTTTTATTCCGGCTTTTCGAAAATCATATTCAACAACAGAGCCAGCGATGACGTAACCCCTGTATGTAGCGGTGCGGTAGGGTTGCCAGGTGCACGAATTACCCGCAGAACTGGGCGCATACTGAACTCGGTAGTGTTTTTTTTTCAAAGCTCACTTTCAATGAATTATGTCTCTATACTAAACTAGGAGAACACTTCTCTCATGCTCACTCATGCACATTAGTTTAAGTATTACTGTATTAGGCTATGTTGCGCATCACTGACCATACCTAATAATTCACTGTATATGACAGTATATGTGTGATAATGCAAGAACTTTTTAGGACCTTGCTAAAATAGCTCTTTAAGAGAACTGCGTGTTTTACATCCTGTCAGCTTCTTGGCTCGTTTTACTGACCATTGTGGAGTTTTTGTGATGATCAGATCTGGCAACCCTGCATCGCGGCTAATGGAACCGCTAGCAGTGACGACACCGTTATGGAAAAGTGTAAATTATCATCCATTTTTGTCTGACCAGCGGAAGAATCATGCTGAGTTACAGTTCGATAACAGTCATACTGTTGTAGTTCCTGATGTTACAGATACACTATATGGCCAAAGGTTTGCAGACACATGACCATCACAAGGGCTCTGTGCAGGCCACTTGATTTTCTCCACTCCAACCTTGGCAAACCATGTCTTCATGGAGCGCGGTTTGTGCACAAGGGCATTGTAACATTGCTGGAACATGTTTGGGCCTCTTAGCTCCAGTGAAGGTAAAATTGTAATGCTACAGCATACAGAGTGGAGAAGACCCAGATATGCGAGTGATGGTCAGGTGTCCACAAACTTTTGGCCATATACAGTAAATGAAATGAGGTATGAGGAGGAATGGAGATCATTTCTGACATGTTTTCTACCAAACTAATTTAATCAGTGTTACATTGAGGGTGTCTGCCATAATCAGTCGGTCATGTTAGGTTCTCAATTACCTCTACCATGACATGTAGCTGCTCTCAGGACATGTGGATTATCAGCATGAATACTGAAGTCCTTAGAAGATTACTGCTTTTCTACTGAAACAATTAGATTTCAGACAAAGTCTGCCAACTCCTTAGAAATTCATAACAGGGCTGTAAACAGTGGCCTGTAAATACTAATTTGTGGGAATGATTAGTCAATAAAACTATTTCAAATTTTATTTTTTATTTAAACTCCAAGCCAGATTTCAGGGTAATACCTAGAGTATTGTTAGGAATACGCTGGATTTGAGCTTTAGTCATGGACCCAGGCACACAGGATGCTATAATCTACATACTCCACAGACCTTACTCAGACTTGTACACAATCTTTGGGGATTAGACTGGAAAAGCTAGTGTAGCCAAAACATAAAAACACTGCGTTCAAATTTACTGCAGTTACTGTAGACTAGTACTAACACACATAATGCTAGGCATTCATCATAATCATATAACACATCTAAAAAATGTTTAAATGTAGATTGTCTTAGCTATTTTTTAGTCTGCAAGACGGTGAATAATGACAACTAACACTTTCAAATATTTATTAAACAGTAATAAAGACAGAGGTATGGGCTATCAGGATTCAAATGCAGTCATCAAAAATAGGGCTTCTTCTGAAAGTTTATTACAGTCTATACAGTGTTCAGAGTGACCGCTATAATGAGAGTGGTCAAAGATTTGCCAGTAAAAAAAAAAAAAAAAAAAAAAAACTTAAATAGTGTCATCAAAAAGAATACAGCCCCAGTATCAACACAATATTGATAGCTTGCATTATATAAAAAAAAATGAATTAAGCTTTTTTGCAAAACACATTTTTCTTAAAGGCAGACATTAAAATAATATATAAAAAGCATTTACACTTGAGGGTAAACAAACCTTTTTTTTCTAATTTCAAACCTTTATTTAAGAAGTGCATCAAACAAAAATAAATTGTCCTTTTTCCTTAATCATGTCCTGAATTTATAGAAGTATGCATGGCACGCTCACAGATGCACCGTCCTTCATTCATTTACATACACTCTTGATATGAAGCAAAAATCAAAGAATATTCCATTCCATCATAACTTTTTCTTTCCTTTACGACAGAATTTTGTACACCTGGAGAATATTTCTGTGGCTGTATGTGAGAGCCTGGATCTCCATACAGCATGCCAATACTCAGTGTGCTCTCGGTTTGGTCTGGAGAAGCTGGACTGAGGTCTCTTAGGGCCGTGCACCAGGGTTCAGCGTCAGATTAGCCATGAGTTCATGAACAGAAGCAAATATTGTACATTCTCCTAAAAGAAAACACATGCATTATATTACAGGATTTATATATTATTAACTGCACATATCCTGGAGGCTATGCAATTAAAAATCATTAAAATAACATAACATAACATAACAAGGTTATCCTTTGTAACCTAAGGCAAAACATTTGTATTAAAAAAGAAAACAAAAAAAAAAAAACAATATCTTTTTATTCAAATTGTTAGCAGTAAAACAATATCGATGCTGACAGACACAAAGCCACATCGCACAGCTCCGTCAGATGTGTGTGAACAGAATAAGAAATGGAGAGAAGCAGTCATTTAACACAAAAGTCATTGTCATTTTTATCCATGAACACCATTAACATAATGCCACTTCCATAAATATAATTTCTTAAATTTTAAATGCAAGTCATTTATTAGAGAACTTGAGTCATGCACTTATGTTAACACCTTTATAATCAGTGTATCATACTTTGCATCATCATTCAACTTTAAGTTGCTCATTGACACACAACTAAGGGTTAAATGAAACATAACATGTACAGCAAAACAAGTCACATGACTGCTAAAGCTTGAGTGCATACCTGGTCGAGCTGGGTGGAGCTCATTAAACCTCCTGAGGATGGTGCTAACCATGAGGGCAGCAGCTCCAGAGGAGCTGTGCTGTCGGGGGATGTCAGCCTGCTGCGTCAGCCCTGTGGCCATGTCGTACACGATGGGCACGATGATGCTGATGGGCTCCTGAGGCACCGGCACTCTCTGGGTCAGCTGGAGCTGAAGACCAAGGGCTTGGTTACTCAGAAGATTCAGTGACTGACAGGAGGTCTGTTCCTCCTTTTTATACTTACAATTCATGTTTTTCTCCATTATTTTATTCTCTTTGCTTCATAAGGACGAAATCTAGTCACAGCTTCAGTAGTGAGTAGAGTCATGACAGTACTTACAAAGAAAAGCATTTTGGTCTTGAGCACTACAGCGATAGTTCCTGGAGGAGCGATGGGCGGCGCGCTGGGTGGGATAGTCAGACAGAACTGCACATTCCACTTTAGTTGGCCTGCTTGGTCTGGGAACTGAAGGAGTAAAAAAAAAAAAGTTAATGAGAATCATAAAATACATATAGACAGACACATGCACTCAGATTCTCACACAGACTCATGCACTGTCTTACCAGCTCAAGCTTCATAATTCGAACACAGTCTCTGAGGATGTTGGTGGGAGCCCCCAGCAGTTTTGTAAAGGCGTTTAGAGTGTTGTACTTAAAGGGTGGACCTGCAACCTAAAGAATAAACATGGGACAAGAAATTATTTATTTCCACTTGCAGAACACGGTACACAGTTTTGGCCAAGGAGTGCCAGAGTTTTGCACAGTGCGAATGTCCCTGAAAATGCATCTTATAAAACTGGTTAATATGTTGGTTTGGTGTTGAGCAGGGAAATTAGCAAAGTGTGCTGAACTCTATCTCTCCAAGACCAAAACCCATCACCAAGAAGGTTTTTGGATAATTTATGAGGTTAATCACAGAACAGACAGTTTTAATTTAGTCCCCTGAAAGGGTCTGGACAGGAAATAGTTCCAGACATGTTAAATTAATTACATTTCTAAAGTCACCTGCACTAAAATAGTCAAGCTAATTGCTTAATCTACAGACGACATCCTCTGGAATAAGGCTGCGGAGGATTCTTCTCTTACCCTGGTCTCAAAGAACTTCTCCAAAACTTGCAGTTCTTCTTGTAACCAGGGACCAGTGTTCTCCGGTGTGACTTTCAGCTGCAGAGTCTGGTAGCTCTTTGGGTTCAGAGCCACCCGACATTTCAGCACCTCTGTCTTGAACATGATGACTCCTGGCTCATTGGAGTTCACAATAGTGAGCTACGGAGAGGAGGGAGAGATGGTGGTTAGAGTTCAGCTATGTACAGATATAGGAACATGCACAGACACTTTTCTCAGACAGAGATTAAGCCTGGTAAGTTATTCAAAAGAATTATCATCATAATTAGTGTTATTATCAGCTTATTATTGTGTGTGAAGAGAGTTCCAAAAAGTTAAACTTGTAGAAGTACTGGAGAAAAAAAAGGCTATTGTATCACATAATTTGCTCCCTACTTTACATACAAAAAAAGGCACAGTGAGGATTGAATATACTTCTATATTTAATTATAGGGTTAAATCACACCCCTCCTTCATTATCAAGAGACTAAGAGTGTAAAGCAAAGAAACTCACATTGGGTTCCAGCTGGATGATTCTCTGCAGATGCCTTCTCATAATGACTGAGCCCAGGAAGCGCTCAAGTGGTGAACACAGGTAACTACCAGCCAGCCCTGGCACCAGGCACATGGTTGGAGAGGGCAGCAGGAGCACATGTAAGGCATTGTGGGTGAGGATGGTGGGGATGGAGGCCGCCCAAGAGCGCTGAGGTAGCTTACGAGGTGGAGGCATGCTGGTAGGCATCACTTGGGAACCTACGCACACATGAAATCAATGATATTCAGTTCTGGTGTCTGATCAATTGTGTGCCAGTATCATTGTGAAGAATAATATTCAGTACTAAGGTTTTAACAAATGCTCAAAAAGTTGCACTTTGTTTTCCATTACGCTTAAGAAAAGCCATTTGAAGAGAATGTATCAGCTGGATTTTGTGCTTTTACTCACTGGTCCCAGCACGAGGAGAATGCGAGGCATCTGGAATGGGCGAGTGGAGAGAAGGGTTGCCAGGTGACATGCCGTGTACGCGTGGGGAGGGGCCCGAGACTTGTGGAGAGCTAGGCCATGTGCCGGTCCTCTGACTGGGAGACACCATGGGGTACGGGGAACTGGGGTCCAAAGCTCCTGCAGAGCAATCAGAGTACAGCTTGAACACACACCTCCCAATATTTATTTTATTTTCAGTGCCACTTAACAACAAGATCACTAATGAAATAAAAGAACATGGAATCTGTTAAAAGGACAGCTACTCAGAGTTATTGAGCAGGTGATGTACTTTAGGATTTGTAATCAAGTTATTTACCATCAAACTTACATTAAATCATCACACACACTCAGATTTGTTATTGAGTCTGATGAAATTGTCTTGAGAAATATATTGATACATTGATTTTCAAATAAAGCATGTTTTGTGAGGGTGAATTAAATGAAAAACTTATTTTTTTTAAAATTTTGCATTGTTTATTGTCACAAAAATGTATAATTTCTCTACATAATCCCCATTTTGTTCAATGCAAGTGTTCCTGCCCACAACGAATGTCCTGTTAACTAAAAAAACCTTCCAGTTGCTAATTTAATAATGCACTTTTAAGGTTTTCATTTGACTCACCCTCATAAATACATACAATAAAAAAAAGAGAAAAAAAAGCTTAATTTAAACTCATTATAGTAACAGGAAGTGAATTAAACAATCGAAAGATTTATTATTAATAAGCACTTAATATGACCCAGTCAACATGCATACACACAGGACTCCTTCATTTTACTGGGACAAATAAGAAATTAGTATCAACAGCCAAACCACCACCAAATCAGTGTCATGTTAAAGTTAGTAAGAAATTAGTCTCTGCACCAACCTTGCTCACACAGTCATCCCCGTAAGAATCCCTGCCAAGGCCTACACAGCTATCTCACAGAGCCTGCTGAGGGCTGCTTCTCAGTAGAGGGAACAGCTAAGGCCAGTTGAAGTCATTACCAAGCTCTGAATGCTGCTCCCTCTGACACTTACCATGTGGGCTGGCAAAGTTGGAGGTCTGGCTGATAGAAATGCCCAAAGAGGAGGGAGACGGAGTGGGCCCGAAGGGCGAGGGCGCCCGCAGAGCTCCACTAGGGGAATTTGCTGCATGGATGTTCCCTGCACACAGTCAACTGATGAGAAGTCTGTCTCTCCCACTGTTGCTCTCTCACACACAAATCCACATACACACACTAAAGCTGAAGCAGGACAGCAGCAACAGCCTTACGATTGAGATGAGTGGACAGGCACAGGGCAGTCGGCATGCTCTGACCCACAATATCATGTGCATGGTCAATGATGATGTGAATATACACAGCCCAAAAAACCCATCATGCATGCCTGTATAGTGACAGGCTAGCTGGGTGCATGGCACTTGCAGTATGTGGCAAAATAACAATAGGACTACTTTAATTTTATGCCTTAATCACCACAATGAAACACCAAGCGAGTACGGCATGGATGGAGAAGTGGCAGAACCACATACCGCACCAGGCACTCAGCTTACCCGGTGAATGTGTTGGCATCATGGAGGGTGATGGGGCCACACTGCCGTGGTAGGGGTTGTTTGGAGAAGTGAGGGGTGGGTAGACCCCTTGGCCTCTGATTGGCTGCTGAGGTTGCATGTGGGGCATGAGTGTGTCCATGACATCCACACCCACTGGAGAGGGAGGATTGTCGTCCTCGTTGACTGAACGCCGCCGGGCATCCTGGTTGCTGTCCACGAACATGTTCAAGAAGGTCTGCAGTGAAAAAAGAAAGTTAAGAATAATTCGGAAGGCAACGTTAAGTGGTAAGCTTTAGTTTGATCATCACCACTGTGGTTATCTTACAACAACATCACGAAGTGAGCAAAAATGTGTGAATTCAAATTCTGTACTGAACATCAAATATAACATTGTCTAGCCATTGCTCATCAGTCCATAGTCATGAGCTCTAAGGTTGGTTAAGACCACCCTAACTTTGACTTTCCACAAAGTAAAAAAAGACTTGTGGTGAGGGTGTAAAGCCTAGTACCAAAACAGGGAAACAAAGCACTGGAAAGCGTTAACTTCTATTCTACATTGTTATGTTGGAAAGTTGAAAGTAATTATGGCAAAAAACAAAGGCCTTTATACCTTTAGTCCAGGAGCTGGATAGAAGCCTTCTACGATCTTGGTGTTATCAAAGAGGCTGTAGGCACCATCGCGAATGGCCACCACGCCTCGACTGCGGCAGTAGATGTCGATGCAGTACATGTTGCGGAAGGCCAGACGGATGTGGGTGGGGGACTGTGGTAGGATGGAGAAGCACTGGTAGGCTGTGTTGGTCCTCTGGGTCAGACCCAGCATGGGCACAGTTGGCAGTTTGTTGATAGCATTCAAAGGGGCCTGTGTGTCTGACAGCACCTGCGAGGGCAAAAAGAAACATTTAGTGTTAATATCACTTGACATTTCTTTTAAGCTGCAGGAAACTGGCTGGAATATTGCCAGTGATAGAGCAAGATGGTTATAATCAATTTACCCAAAAACACTGCCAGCAAATATTGTAGAGTACATATTCTAAAGTACAGCTGTTCAGTCCAACCCTACTCCTGGAGATTTAAATTTTTATTTCAAACCTCATTTTGAATATTAGAGTGAGAGAGAGAGAGAGACATTAGATCTTCATGAAGAGACATGTCTGTTTTAGAACATTTAAGTCCACAGGAAAAAAATCTAAATAGACCTGTAGTAGCTGCACCACACTGGGGGTCTTGTTGAACATCTCCTGGAGCTGGTGGAGGATGATGTTGTGGCAGTTGCTGCAGCCTGAGTTTGGCCCGACCGTGCCCAGAGCAAGGTGGAAGCGTTGGGTTACAGAGTTCCACTGGATCGTTACCTTCAGAGGTTACATCATATCGAGCGTTACATCATATCCAAGCAACTCTATCATGCAGAGCAATCAATGACAATACTAAATACATTAGCCATGTACTAAGTTGAGTATCCAGTTCACAAACATATACTTACAGAGCTGCCTTTTGTGTTGCCATAACACAGGACTAATTTCCGATAGTTATACAACCGTATTTCAGAGAAGAGGCTCAAGTAGGAGGGCATTTCTGCAAGGGGGAAAAAAAATTAGACATAAATATAGTTCTACTGAATACTGAGAAAGGCACGGTGGCACAGCAAGGTCCCCAGCTGTGCGGGGTCTGGGCGCGTGTTCTCCCCGTGGAGTCCACTGGGTTCTCTGGTTTCCTACCACCTTCCAAATCTATGCCAATAGATGGATTGGCTACAGTAAATTACTCCTAATTGTGAAATGAGTGTGTAAATGTGTTTCTGTGTGTGTGTGTGTGTGTGTGTGTGTGTGTGTGTGTGTGTTGTGCTGTGCTAGACTGTACTCACCAGGAAAAGCACGTGAGAAATCCAGCACACACTCATACAGCTGGCTGATGCTGTTCCAGTCATTTAGAAACATTTCCACCACCTTCCGTCCTCCCACCGGCTCTGACAGGGGGTTCTCATACGTCAGGTAGACATGTCGCGTCGAAGCTGCATGAACACACACAGCCAGACTCATAATTGCTGAAGCGCAAACAAATCCATTTATGTCTGGTTCCTCTTAGAACATCGTGAATGATCAAATAAGTAAATAAGTTTATTTCTAATATGCATTAAGCCCCATTAGACCAAGTCCAGTGCTGCTGTACTAAAAGCCAGCAAGAAATAATTTAATCTCACCTTGTTCTTTACTTGAGGTGCTGTTGAGGGGGCAGTTGGCAAAGACCAGCTCTGCCACCCATGTGCGGTTATTTCGGCCCTGCAATCTGAAGGTGCAGTCCAGCAGAGAGCGATCCAGAGCCTTCCTCGTCTCCTCACCCACACCTTTAGCAGGCGGCACCCTGAGAGGTGAGGAACAGAAAGCTACATGGTGAAATAACTAAGCCAACAAAATATAAACAATCACTGGCATGTCTCTAAGCACACTGTGGTTTGAAACGGAATTCTGTACATGCTTCTACATGAAATGCACACTACATAGTGGTATATAGCCTTTTTACGGGATACTCACCTGAGAAGACGAATAGCATGGCTACATCCGTCTCCTTCAACCTGGACCCCTTGATGAGGAATCTCCATATTAGACAGCTGAGGAAAAGGACAAATAAATTATGAATTTAAGAACATGCCCACATGTTTTGGAACGTAAAAACAAACAAAACAACAAAAGCCTAAATCTAGTAGGTAAATCCGTACTGTACCTCACAGCGCAGGCCAATGAGAGGCATGTTGGTGTCACACATGGCTACCAGGTGAGCCAGCTCCTTATTGAACGCACACATCTCCCCTGAGCGCTTGGGCTTTTTAGGCTCAGTAGCACCCTGCTCTGCCGACAACTGCAGAACAATATCCATTTCACATGTTTCAGATTTGGAAAATATAATTAAAGAAATATTCTGAAGGGAAAAAAAAACAATCTATCCAATTTTTCCACCCATAGCCCAAGTCAGTCAACCAAGATCTTAATTCTGAACTGGAGCTATAAGAGTAATGCAACTAATACATTAAAACGATAAAAACTTCTCACAAGCAAACATTCTCCGAAAGTGAAAGTGTGGAGTGTGGCCAAGTACACAAGTGTGGTGACCCATACTCAGAATTTGTGCTCTGCATTTAACCCATTTAAGTGCACACACACAGTAGTGAACACACACACACACACACACACACACACACACACACATACACACACATACACACCGTGAACACACACACACACCGTGAACACACACACACACCTGGAGCAGTGGGAAGTCTTTTTCCATAAACACACACCAAAATCTTCACATACTACGCAATTTGATTTTCAAATAACAGATTAATCAGTATTTATGAATTTTAAGTTTATAGATGAAGTATGTATCTGTATATAAAAATTATTTCTTTAAACTTTTTGTTTACACACTAAGGAGAAAAGTGTTTCTGAGTGTCCAACATGGCTGCCTGTACAACGTTCAACTTTTAATTTTTAGAGATTTTACTACTAAAAATTTAGTAGTTACTACTAATAATGATCGATTTTACCGTCTCCACCGCACTCTCATGGGCTGGAGCCAGCTGAAGCAGCGCAACAGAAACATGACATGTTCCATGACAGTGCGACAGTGCACGAACAGCCTACTCGTCTTTTTTCTGGTGAACCACTACCATCACTCGGCTAGTAAAACTACAAGTTTACAGCATATAGAAAGTGTGATTGTAGGGCTTCAGTTTATTTCTATGGAGGTTGTGCTTCACTTATGTTCCCGAGTGGAAAAAGGGGGGGAGAGGAGCATGACACATAGCCTCGAGTTTTACACACTTCTAACCAAAGAATGTGGGTGAAATGGAGCAGCAGCATTTTCCGCTCTCCTCTTTTTATTGCGTCTGCTAATCACTAATCACTCCACACTGCTCACAGACCCTGCTTCACCCTCACCATTAGTAGTTTTATTTAAACATGTATTTTTGATCATTTCCAGGCTCTTTGCAAAAAAATACTTGGCAAACTCCACGCTTTTAAACAAACAACATAGTGTGCAACTGAATCAGGGCCTGAATTTCGTTTTAAACTGGGGGGG
>CM074949.1:12841870-12863834 GCA_037577455.1 Pangasius macronema
AACAGAGATTGGCAATTTATTGAAAACTGCATTTAAACTCAAACAGGCTGTTCATCAGCTGATCAAAAGTTTAAGAGTTTGTAGTTTCCTCTCCCCCCTCTCTCTTTCTCTTGAGTTAATATGACAAAAGCCTTGCAGCTTAACATGTACTGAGGAACCAGAAGATCCTTTGTCCTGATGACTCTTCTGTGGTGGAAAATGTATTGATCGTTACAGAGTGCTGACACCTGAGTCTCCTTCCATAAGCATTAAATAAATGTCTCCTTACAGAAAGCTTCAAGATAGCAATGATGATGCAGTTTGTTTGTTAAATACCAATGCCTTTTCATCCATTATTAGCCTGAGGTTATGTAGCACATCTCTCATACACATCTTTGTGAATGAGTTATTACTACGTATAGAAATGATAATGCATTAGACACGAGCATATTGATACGAACTTGCTCATTAATCCACACCTGTGCATTGTTGTAAGAGTCATGCTGTTATAGAACATAAGTCACCACTTTCTGACTAATCAGATTTGAGAATTAAAAATGTTGAGGTGAAAATGGGGCTTATGATTTAAAGGATTGCCTAAATGATACAGAAAAATTGGTGTCACTCTTGACTGGACTTTATTGAGTAGATGATGTAATGAGAAAACAAAATATTACAGAGAAAGGGAAATAATATGAAGTGCTCTTGCAGGCTTTTAGCTCCTTTGGTGAGCTCATTTTATTGTTTCTGCAACTCTACACTTCTTGTGCATTAAGACATTGCACAAACAGTGTTGCTCATCATAGGGCTGAAAACAAACAGACAGCCTTCTTTCAACGTACACCGTGTATAACCACCTCGCTCTCTCTTCATGGACGGAAAAAATCTTTTCCTTTCGTCATTGGAATATTCAGATCACTTGTACATTTGTGTCTGTGTGTGTGCTAGTGCATCTCAAGACTCTCCCTTTTTGTTTGCTCTATCAAGGGCTTGTTAAGCGTGTGTGTGTAATGTGTTTGTCAGGCTTAATAATTACTACAGTATCTGAAAATGTCAATCCTTCAATTGTTTTTTCTTTGATTTCTGTCCCAAGGACTCGATGTCAAGTGCGAAGCCTGCCAGAGATTTTTCCGTGATGGTTTGACAATATCTTTCACCAAAATACTGACTGATGAGGCTGTCAGTGGATGGAAATTTGAAATCCATGTGAGTTCTGTGATTGGAATCTAGATACTATCATTATTTTTCCAATACCATATAGGCTACTCTAACTAATAGTTTGTGTTCCTCCGAGCCAGCAAACCATCAGTAATGCTCAAATCAGCAGAGTTTAATTGAGTTTTTTATTAGCCAGCCGAGCTAATCAATGTTATTTTCAGCACTATAGTCTCTCTTTCTTGCCTGTTTCATTAAATCACCACAGCAGTGATCAAAGGCCTCCTTTCACCAAAATCAGGGAAGATGCCAGCAGTAGGAGACCGCTCTGACTCATACCCCTCTTAAGAGGCAGTGGCTTCTTTTAGCTCCACACAGTTGTCCAAAATAAGATAGAGATTTCTCACAATACTGAGGATTCAGTACGTCTTTCACAGTATAACTCAGACTTTATTTCTGATTTATCACTTATTGATTTTTTTTTTTTTTCTCCCCAGAGGTGCATAATCAACAACACCCATCGTCTGATGGAACTGTGTGTGACCAAGCTCTCTCAGGACTGGTTTCCCCTTCTCGAGCTCTTGGCCATGGCCACAAACCCCCACTGCAAGTTTCACATTTACAATGGTACCCGGCCCTCAGAGACGGTGCCTGCTGGGGTGCAGCTGGCTGAAGATGAGCTCTTCGCTCGCCCGCCTGACCCTCGCTCTCCCAAGGTATGGTGTTGTCTTTTTTTTGTTTTGTTTTTTTCCCCCTCGTGATTGGTTTCTTTTTAACAGATTGAATTCATTGAGATTTCCATATGCTTCCTGTGTTTTTCTGCAGGGCTGGTTGGTGGATTTAATAAACAAATTTGGCACATTAAACGGGTTTCAAATTCTGCATGATCGATTCATGAGTGGTCAAGCTCTGAACGTTCAGATCATCGCCGCACTCATCAAGTAAGGGAGCTCCAAGGACTTTGACCTCTTTATGTATATGGGAAGTGTTTCAATTCTTAGGGGTTAACAATGATATGTTTGTGTGGTTTCTTTGCAGGCCTTTTGGGCAGTGCTACGAGTTTCTCACATTGCACACGGTGAAGAAGTACTTCCTTCCTGTTATAGAAATGGTTCCCCAGTTTCTAGAAAACCTTACTGACGAGGAGCTGAAAAAAGAAGCCAAGAATGAAGCCAAAAATGATGCTCTGTCTATGATAATCAAGTCATTGAAGAACCTGGCTTCACGAGTACCAGGGCAAGAGGAAACGGTGAAGAATATGGAGATTTTTAGGTTAAAAATGATTCTTAGGTGAGGATTTCAGGAATTTAGTACAACTACACAATTTCAGTATTTAGTAGCTTATGTAGTTTTCGGAAATAATTTTGACTAACCGCTTTTGTCACAGGTTATTGCAAATTTCTTCTTTTAATGGCAAAATGAATGCACTAAATGAAGTAAATAAGGTGATCTCAAGTGTCTCGTACTACACACACCGTCACGGCAACCCAGAAGAGGCCGAGTGGCTCACGGCAGAGCGCATGGCGGTAAGTCGTGCTTGTCGTCCCGTTAGAAGGCTTGTAATGCTTACCAGGTAACGATGTTTTGTGTGTGTTGTTTGGTCTTGATTGGATGTGGTTTGCCCTCTAACACTTGAGAAATGTGCTATGTCTTCATATAAGAACTATAAGTGTAATGAATGTAAGCTTTTGTCCTTCAGGAGTGGATTCAGCAAAACAACATTTTGTCCATTGTGCTGCGGGATAGCCTTCATCAGCCCCAGTATGTGGAGAAACTAGAGAAGATCCTGCGCTTTGTCATTAAGGAGAAAGCTCTTACACTTCAGGACCTGGACAACATTTGGGCTGCCCAGGTATTTAAGAAAAGAATGCTGGTTTATTTGTTTAGATTATTTGGATAAACTGTTAATTGGTCTCCAAATTGCTCTTCCAGTTTGCTTTTCCTCTAAGGAAATAAACAATTTTTTTTTTTTTTTGCCATCCTAATCTGTAGGCTGGGAAGCATGAGGCTATTGTCAAGAATGTTCATGATCTCCTTGCAAAACTGGCGTGGGATTTCTCACCTGAGCAACTAGACCATCTTTTTGACTGTTTTAAGGTTAGTTTTTGGTCTGATGAGATACTGGAGAACCAGGAACATGCACTCTACAATTAGCCATATAGTGTAGTATATTCTCCTGTCAACTAATTGAGTAGTAAAGTGAAAGTCAAAAAATCTCAAAGGATTCACAAACGAATACGTTGTCTTCTAGATTGATTATGTATAAATAAGACTTAAGGCAAAGAAAGAAAAGTAATTAAGACCAAACATCTTGTTGTATCTGATTCCAATACCTGCTGAATGGTTTACAGGAAAGCTGGACAAATGCGAGTAAAAAGCAACGGGAGAAGTTACTGGAACTAATTCGTAGGCTGGCAGAAGATGATAAAGATGGTGTGATGGCACACAAAGTGCTCAATCTGCTGTGGAACTTGGCCCATAGTGATGATGTCCCTGTGGATATCATGGACCAGGCCCTCAGTGCTCATATCAAGATCTTGGACTACAGCTGTTCCCAGGTATGAGCATGCACAGAACCTCCGAAAGTCTTATAGATAATAGACTCATTCATAGACCTGAACTTGGGATAGGTGACTTGCCTCAGAACTGGGAAGTTGGAACTCGGAATTATGTTGAATACATATATATTTTTTTAAACCTCCATGCGATTGAGCTACAGAGGGGGGAGAAATATCCTTGGATGTATCCATGTTCAACTTTTGTTATCAACGAGCAAGCCATAGGGAAAAGTGATGTATATTTACCTCCTCAAAACTGCAAACTGTATGTTACAGATTTAACAAGCTGCTGTATCTGTATGCAAAAACTTGGATATACAGCGTAACTCATTTAAAGTGCTGGTTTGTTTACTGTTGTTGCTGTGAGCAGCCATGTGGATTCGCCATCGCTTGCTGAGATTCTCACACTGTTTGAAATTTGAATTGGTCGTTGTTTACTCTCAGCCTAACAGGAAATTAGGTCTGCACATAAATAATTGAAGTCTTGATTCCTGCCTCAATACAATTCAATTCCAGATCAGCATCAATTCTGCAGCATTCACACCCACACTTCAAAATGCTGCATTAAACAGAGCATTAACTGTTCTCCCTTATGTGCAATGACCATAGACACTGTACTATATGAATTCATCCCTGACTGTTCACACTCTATGTAGAGACTGATTCCTGAAACCAGTTAGGATATTCAGCCCATGACAACTTACTGGGCTTCTTTTGACTTTGATATTTAGAATTATATCTGAATTGTTGGTAGTAGCTTACCATTTTTTGGGCTGTTTTTCCTTTAATCGGTAAAGCATTGTTGATGTAAATCTCATTTCTTTGGTATTTCTGACTGATCTTTAAATTTGATCAACCTAATTCAGTTTTCAATTAATTGGTGACTGATGACTGCTAACAGTCAAAAGCCTTTGGCAAAACATGCGTTATGCATCTTAATTTGGATGGATTTTTTTTTTTTTTTTGTCTTTTAGGACAGGGATACCCAGAAGATCCAGTGGATAGATCGCTTCATTGAAGAGTTGCGATCAAATGATAAATGGGTAATCCCTGCACTGAAGCAAATTCGAGAGATCTGCAGTCTGTTTGGAGAGGCTCCTCAAAATCTCAGGTAGAAATGCAGGCCTGTGTCACTGTATGTCATTAGCAATGATCTGTCCTTGTTATGGTTTCAGAGAAAAAGTATACACGTGAAATGCTCATATTAACACATTACACATATGCATCCAGTTAATGTAATACAACTGTAGCAAACACATCGTGCACATGCTGTTTTGCAGAAAGAAAATACCTATTAACTTAACAAGCTTAGTAAGGTAAGTATAACATTAATTTAGGATATAACAATTGGTTTTAACATTGTTGGATTATTTGCTCAGATTCGGCATAAATCTGTGGGCCTGTTTTTCAGAGTCAGATTGAATAAGTTTATTTCATAGTCTGAGAATAATTTTCTACCAAGAAGTCTTTTTTTTTTGTTTTGACTTAAAACGTCTTTAATTTGTCTCTGATAACTGGCCCTGAAAACTACAACAGCTTTTAAAAATCATCTTAATTATTCCTCTGTCCTCCTCTTTCTCAGCCTAATCTAACTATTAAATTGCTGGCCACAGCAGGGTAGCATTTGGATTCAGAGATGTACTGCATTTACTCACACTTCAAGTGCTGTTTCCTCTCTCAATCTCATCTCATACGATTCCTGATTTTAAAATCTCAAAACCAATAAACGCAACAACAGAACAGTTGACTGCATTGGATTTTTATGCACTTCTCGTGTTTATTTATTTATTTATCCCCCCCCCCCTTCTTTCTTTTTTCCTCGCTTTCTCAATTCTAGTCAAACGCAGAGGAGCCCACATGTTTTTTATCGCCATGACCTTATTAACCAACTCCAGCACAATCATGCACTGGTCACTCTTGTAGCTGAGAATCTGTCTGCATACATGGAGAATATGCGACAGTTCTCCAAAGGTAGGTTGTTTAAGATGATAAAAGGTTAAGAATTTAAGACGCTCCTCAGTGTTCATTTGTGTTGGATAGGCGTGATTTGTGACTTTTGCGATTTCAGCAGAGCACACAGACTTTGACCCTCAGACGGTCAGGCCTGGAAGTCGATACAGTCATGTGCAGGAGGTGCAGGAACGTCTGAACTTTCTGAGGTATGAGAATAATGAAAATGTTTGAGAGTCTGCAGTTTAAGCTGTATTGCGTATTTAAAAAAAACAAACAAACAAACAAAAAAAACATGTTTGGTATACGCTCTATATTCTAATAGCTGTCAATAGAGAAGATACTCTGAAGGGAGGGGAATCCAGTCTCTTGTTTTTTTAAAAAAAAAAAAAAAAAGACCTCTTATCACACCTATTGAATGCTTTAAGCTAAAGCACAGACATGTCCTTGCATGCGTGTCAATCAGTAGGCAGAAAGTGCAGCCATATCAGAAGATTAGATGTAGGACAAAGCAAAGGTTAGGGGGGTTATAATTGTAGAGTGCACAATAAAATGTCCAAACTTTGCCTGTGAATAAAAGAATGAAGACGTACCATGTAAAGAAGTGGGTATGTAAACAATCCCGTTTGAATTGAAAGAAATGTCTTGATGGTGCGCTATACAAAACGTCTTGTTCAGAGATGTGTGTCGAGGACATGACGATTACTGTACAGTGTTTGGGTCTTATTTCATTCTCACACTCAGAACACATTTTTTGCTCATCTTACGATGATCTGACACTATGGTGATAAATAGCCCAAATATACATGTTTTTTTTGCTATCAGGCATTGGGGGGAGACGTGGTGTGTAAATAACAAACAAAAGAGAATCTACAGCTTTGTAAATCCCATTTCTGCTGCTGTAATAAAACACTACAGAGGCAACTGAAGGAGTTGCCTGAAAACTCTAAGGTCTTGTGTTGTTAAACCTTTAAAAAGGAAAAAAAAATTCTGTTTTGTATCCATGGTTTGCTTAAATATGCACTATATGGCCAAAGGTTTGTGGATTTAGATTTCCCTTTACTGGAACTAAGGAGCCCAAACGTGTTACAGCGTGAGAATGCACCTGTGGACAAAACAAGGTCCATAAGACATGGTATGCCAAGGAGTCATGGAACTCTAGTGGCCTTCATAGAGCCCTGACCTCAACCCCACTGAACACCTTAACATGGTTAAGGATCTGGGTTACTGATCAGATGGTCAGGGGTTCAAACCCCAGCACCACCAAGCTGCCACTGTTGGGCCCTTGAGCAAGGCCCTTAACCCTCTCTGTTCCAAGCACGCTGCTTCATGGCTGACCCTATGCTCTGACCCCAACTACTTGGCAAGCTGGGATATGTGAAAATAAAAAATTTCACTGTACTGTAATGTATATGTGACAAATAAAAAGGACTTTTATTTTTTTATTATTATTATTATTATTATTATTATTATTTTAAATTTTATTTTATTTTTTTTAAACCCCCAGGTTCTTGCTGAAGGATGGGCAGCTGTGGCTCTGTGCCCCTCAGGCCAAGCAGATCTGGAAGTGCCTGGCAGAGAATGCGGTGTTCCTGTGCGATCGTGAAGCCTGCTTCAAGTGGTACTCCAAACTGATGGGGGACGAGCCGGACCTTGACCCCGACATCAACAAGGACTTTTTTGAGAACAATGTGCTCCAGTTGGATCCTTCTCTGCTGACTGAAAACGGCATGAAATGCTTTGAGCGCTTCTTTAAAGCAGTGAACTGCCGAGAGGGCAAGCTGGTGGCCAAGCGCCGAGTATATATGATGGATGACCTGGAACTGATTGGACTGGATTACCTGTGGAGGGTATGTGTTTCAACCCAAACAGTTTTGTTTGTAGTTTAAAGTATCGCCACTGAGTGGTGCAGAGTTTCAGATGATGGAGTTAATGAGGTGTTTTCTAGCCTACAGTAAGAGTGGCTTGTTCAATTCTGTCTACAAGATTCATTTGTTCTTAAAATTTCTTAAAGTATGTTTGTCGTCATCATAATTATTCAAGAACACACAGAATAATACATCTCTTACTCCTCTTTATTGGGTTAAAATCCAAATTCTCCACGTAAGCCTGAGTGTCAGCCTCTGAAAATAATCACACTAAAGATGTTACCCTGGCAACTGTATTTCTATATCCTTAATGTACGAAAAACATGGATTTTGGAGTGGCTGTGACCTGGATATTTTCACATAATAGAAGAACAAATGTGAGGCTTATAGGAAGCTCCTTTGTTTCTGGATTTAAGAAGAACCTAGCGTAGTGTGTGTCTCTTAAATCAGAACGTTCCTCATATATAGCAGTATAGAAATAAGGCTGTTTGCTAGGCCATTTCATCCAGGCCAGTACTTTCAACAGCAAGGTTTAAATTTAGCTTGAATTCACTTTTCTATTCTCTGGGCATCTATCAGGTCAGCTAGGTCTTTGCGGAGAAATTATGTGCTCTTGTTTTTAGAATTTTTACAAAACTATCATGATAGTTTCCCCACAGACCTGCAGTTAGATGTTTGAATATTTGTTGGCGAATAATTGTACTTTTTAAAATTTAAAGATGCACCAAGCAGTTATTGAGCGTCAGTCTTGAGGCTGATACTGGCCTTAAAATTTGAATCCTTATCAAGTCCGATTTTCCAAAGTGATCTGCTGTCATGTTTTATGCCATGAACTCATGTAACACCAATGGACAACATACAGATGTGAACCACATGTCTTAAAGCCCTCTGCTGTTACACCTGTGACATTTCCATTCCAGAGTACTGTGGATGTATCGCTTAGTATGTCTGTATTTTGTATTGACTGAGACCCAGAGCTTTGATATTCATTTATTTAAATTTCACAGAACAGCATGGGAAATCTCTTAATCTGTTTTTTTCCCCCCTCTAAGGTTGTGATCCAAGGAAGTGATGACATTGCCAACCGAGCAATTGATTTGCTTAAAGAGATTTATACAAACCTTGGCCCAAAATTACAAGCCAATCAGGTAAGATGTCTTTCCAGTTTTGTGACTGTACAGGCATGTCTGCTGCTGTTGTGGACAGATTTTTTAAAAAAAAGCTAAAAGCTCACTGTTTTGATATCAGTGTTGCGGTGCATTGGTTTGCAGGTGGAGATCCATGAAGATTTTATTCAGTCTTGCTTTGACCGGCTCAAAGCCTCCTATGACACGCTGTGTGTGCTGGATGGAGATAAGGACAGCATTAACTGTGCCAGGCAGGAGGCCATCCGCATGGTGCGCGTTCTCACTGTGCTCAGGGAGTACATTACGGAATGTGACAGTGACTACCATGAGGAGAGGACTATCTTGCCAATGTCCAGGTTTCTCACATGTGCCATTATTGAAGGCCTTTGGTTTCACTGTTGAACTCAGCTTACTGAATTGTAGCCTTTCTTTCATGCTTGTTTTCTTCTTTTTTTTTTTTTTTGCAGAGCATTTCGTGGGAAGCACATCACCCTCATTGTGCGATTTCCAAACCAAGGTCGGCAGGTGGATGATCTGGACATCTGGTCCCACACCAATGACACCATCGGTTCTGTGAGACGCTGCATTCTCAATCGAATAAAGGCTAACAGCGCACACACCAAGATCGAGCTCTTCATCGGCGGGGACATCATTGATCCTGCTGATGACAGGAAATTGATTGGGCAACTCAATCTCAAAGACAAAACAGTAAGGATTTTACACCGGCCTTTTTTCTGATACAGTGTGCTCTGGCTGTTTTATTACGTTAAAGCAAAACAGTTCTGAGCTACAGATGATTGTCGTGGTGTGTTCCATCTTCTTGTTCTCTTTACTTCTCAGCTTATCACGGCCAAGCTCACCCAGGTCAGTGCCAATATGCCTTCAAGCCCAGACAGCTCCTCTGACTCTTCCACCGGCTCCCCGGGGAACCATGGCAACCACTATAGCGATGGACCAAACCCTGAAGTTGAGAGCTGTCTTCCTGGAGTGGTGAGGACCATGACTTTCTCTTAATCAGAGTCAATCTGTATGCTTTCCTGTCCTCTTATTAATCTGTAATGATTCCAGAAATATTCTTGCCCAGACAGTTCAGAAAGAACTGCTGCTAGTGTTGTAGTATTGCCATTAATAACCATGTGCACTGTTTTGTAGATAATGTCCCTGCACTTGCGCTATATCTCTTTCTTGTGGCAAGTTGCTGACCTGGGCTGTAATCTCAACATGCCTCTTCTGCGAGATGGCGCTCGGGTTCTTATGAAGCTCATGCCTCCAGGTGCTTCAATTTGTCTCTCTTGACTATGCTTTTGATCACTATCTACAATTATTGGATTGCTCAATTCATGCCCTACTCATGTTCTTTACCAGATAACACTACAGTGGAAAACCTGCGAGCCATCTGCCTGGATCATGCCAAACTCGGAGAAAGCAGCCTTAGCCCCACCCTCGACTCCCGCTTCTTTGGTCCTTCACCTTCACAAGTCCTTTACTTGATAGAGGTTTGTCTGCTGTGCCTGTTCTCTCAGACGTGCACACTTCTGTACTTATTTTAATTGTCCTGTCGGTCTGTGTTAGGCAAAAAGAATGCTGATTGGTGGCAAAAATATCATGTTATAGTACTTCAGAATAGTTTGAAATTACACCTGTCTGAATTCACTGTATAATTCTCTCTGCTCTCAGGTGGTTTATGCCTTACTGATGCCAGCTAGTGGCACACTGGGAGAGGACGCTAGTGACTTCCAGTACAACTTCTTGAGGAGCGGCGGCCTACCTTTGGTCTTGAGCATGCTGACCCGAAATAATTTCCTCCCAAACGCTGACATGGAGACGCGCCGAGGAGCCTATCTCAATGCACTAAAAATAGCCAAGCTCCTGCTTACAGCAGTGGGCTTTGGTCATGTGAAGGCTGTGGCTGAAGCCTGCCAGCCTGTGGCAGAGGGGAACATCCCAGTGTCACCTGTAAGTTTCGTCCTTGCAGCTTCGTGCAGTTTCCTTGAGAATAGGTGACACTGAGATGTACTGATTATCAGATAAGAGGTAGCAATTGTTTGCTGTGTTTTTCTTTAACAGAACATTTCTTTATGTAAGATTAAAAGAAAAGAATATAAAGGGGAAAACATTATTGCTAGATCTGTCAGTGCAAATGTGACCTTTCAGTACAATTTGCCTAAGGGTCCCCTTGCTGAAGACTTTCCATCACACTTAGACCATACTGGCTCTCTCTGTCTGGGGCTCAGCAAATGTCAAGAGTATATGGTGTCTTGAGAGTTCGAGTACTTCGATTACAGGCCCATGCCTGCCCTTCATAACGATTCCCTCCGTACGTCTAAAAAAGTGCAAGTCATCTCTGAGTCTGAGTGAATTTACTTTGAAATAGGATGCTCTTCTTGTAAGCAATAATCTAGGGAATTACACTTCCCAGAAACTCACTTTCGTGATATTTGTGATTAAATCTGAGTCTGAATCTGAGCCCCCATTTGTGATCGAGATTATAAATTTTTCTCCTCAGCCACCAAGTGTTTTGTACCTTATTCAGGCTTTTTTGTTGTTTCATTGTCTTTTTCATTCATTAACCTAACAATGTGGCCTCTGTCTCTCTGGCTCTCCGCAGATAAACCAGGCCACTCATGACCAGGCGCTGGTGCTTCAGAGCGCCCTGCAAAACATCCCAAATCCCTCAGCAGAGTGCATGCTGCGCAACGTGGCCATCCGTCTGGCTCAGCAGATCTCTGATGAGGTATACTTCAAATGGTTCAAAGCAATTCTCAATAGTAAACGCTTCCTTGCTCTTTTTTTGAGCCTCATCCGAAGAAAAGCATAACCCAGTGTCCGTCTGAGTTCATAGCGTGTTATCTTTTCCTGTCTTTTGCTTGTTTTTTCCCCCGACCCTGTTTCTGTCTTAAAGCTTCACTTCTAACTAAAGTAAAATAAATGTAGAGTTTTTATTCTTTCTCACGCAGAATTTTTTCCAGGCCTCTAAGTATATCCCAGACATCGGTGTGATCAGAGCAGTTCAGAAGATTGTCTGGGCCTCTGGTTGTGGTTCTATTCAACTTGTCTTCAGTTCCATTGAGGAGATCAGCAACATCTATGAGAAGGTGCCATATCAGTGTTGGATTTTACCTTTATATGTGGTTTCAGTGATTTTTTTTCAAATCTGAAATTTCCTTTAAATGGTTTATTACTGCTGGACTACAATGTGTGTACTCTGTGCTGTATGTTCTTTTGTAGACTAATGCAGGGAATGAGCCAGATGCAGAGGATGAGCAGGTGTGCTGTGAGGCATTGGAGGTCATGACCCTTTGCTTTGCCCTTATCCCGACTGCGCTAGATGCACTTAGCAAAGAGAAGGCCTGGCAGACCTTCATCATTGATTTACTGTTGCACTGTCAGAGCAAGTGAGTTGCACATATTCACTCAGCAAGTGTACTGACCATGGCAAACCTGCTGTTTGCTCAGTATGCTGATCTGTATCATGGGGCCATTATTTTTATGTTGCTTGTTTGTTCTCAGATCTGTTCGCCAAATGGCCCAAGAACAGTTCTTCCTCATGGCCACTAGATGCTGCATGGGTCACAGGCCTCTCCTGTTCTTCATTACTCTCCTCTTCACAGTTTTAGGTGTAAGTGTTGAGCATGTTTAACTACTGGGAAAAGTAAATAAAATGAGGAAATTGACATGCGGATTGAAAAGCGTAATTTTGCTGATGTATGTTTTTGGATGTTCTAGAGCACTGCAAAAGAACGAGCCAAGCACGCTGGTGATTATTTCACCCTCTTGAGGCACTTGCTCAACTACGCATATAATAGCAATATCAACCTCCCCAATGCAGAAGTTCTACTCAACAATGAGATTGATTGGTTGAAAAGGATCAAGGTATGGTTAATTCCCGCAGTTTTTCACTGAACTTGTTGGAGTTTTTCCAGGAATTTGGGTTTCACTTGCATGCAGTCTGAAGTTTTTTTTAAAAATTTTTTTAAGGACGAGGTTAAGCGAACTGGAGAGACAGGAGTGGAAGAGACCATATTAGAGGGTCATATTGGTGTCACAAAGGAGCTACTGGCTTTCCAGACAGCAGAGAAGAAGTATTATATAGGTTGTGAAAAGGGGGGAGCCAACCTCATCAAGGTAAGCCATACAGTTCTGGTTTATTTTAACAACTTTGTTTTCTGATTGAGTCGTGAGGCAGGAGTTTTTATATTTGGCTGTAGTGGCATGGGAGAATGGCATCAACGTAATATGTCCGTTCTTGATGTACAGATTGTCTTTTGGGTCGCTCTTTGCTTACCAGTGCCACTTTTTTCCCCCCCAGGAGCTGATAGATGACTTCATCTTCCCAGCCTCTAATGTCTACCTGCAGTATATGAAGACTGGAGAGTTCCCCCCTGAGCAGGCCATACCTGTGTGTAGCACTCCTGCCACCATCACAGCTGGCTTTGAACTCCTGGTCGCACTTGCTGTTGGATGTATGCGCAATCTCAGACAGATTGTTGACACCCTAACTGACATGTACTACTCAGGTAAGGATCATTTCCTATTTGGATTAAAACTATTATTATAATATTTTAAAGCTAATATTTAACTGTAATGGCTACACTGTGGAAAAGCACTTTAGTTTCAAGCTAGTACAGCATGAACGGAGATAAGCTAGATTAGGTTGCTCGTGACGTGTGAGATGTGTAACTGTATTATTTTATGTTTGTGTTTACGTGGTGTATTTCTGAAAATCCCCTTGCAGGTTGTGAGGCACTTACAGAATGGGAGTACTTGCCACCAGTGGGCCCAAGGCCCAATAAAGGCTTTGTAGGGCTGAAGAATGCAGGTGCCACTTGCTATATGAACTCAGTCATCCAACAGCTCTACATGATCCCACCCATCAGAAATGGCATTTTGGCTATTGAGGGCACAGGCAGTGATGTGGATGATGACATGTCTGGGGATGAGAAACAAGATAATGAGGTACCAATGACCGTTTCTGGGTGTAGTGCACACTGCCCCGTTGTAAATGTGCATGCCTGGACCTTATATTTCTAAATAAGAGTGGTGCTGTCAGCTTAAATCAAGAGTTTTCCTTCTAAAGCACGAATTAAATCAGGATTTTGCTCTTTATTCTCCATCTTTCCTTGTAAATTATTATAACTACAGTGAAATCATTGCCCGATGATAATGATGATCATCCTTTCTCAGACTCATCTAACTGACAAATCGGCCATCTCTGGGTGTCTGTGCCAACTTAGCATTGCCTAGAGCTGAGGGCAAATATGCACATTTGTTCAGTGTAATGCTGAAGTGGAAAGCTAGGCGTGAATTCAATTTTTAAATCTGAAGCTACTCTTAAACCCCACTCATATGACTCATCTGTAGTTGGCTCATGTATAAAGGGGTTGGGTGAGAGGTTGCCACTCTTAGAAAGAAAGAAAGAAAAAAAAGCACTTTTTTTTTGTAAATATATCGGATGTTAGCTGAAAATAACCCTGATTGTTTCTGGGATGTGTCAGTAACTGCTGATGTTTTTGCAGAGCAATGTTGACCCACGTGATGAGGTCTTCAGTTATCACCACCAATTTGATGACAAGCCATCACTCAGTAAATCAGAGGACAGGAAAGAGTACAACATCGGGGTTCTGCGTCACCTGCAGGTGATCTTTGGACATCTTGCTTCTTCCAGACTGCAGTACTATGTTCCCAGAGGCTTTTGGAAACAGTTCAGGTAAATGTTCTTATTCTTTGATTTGTATGTAAATGTTTTCTTTCATGTTGATGGCAAGACTCTGCGCAATATTTCACAACACATAGCCACGGTAGTAATGTGGCTATGCGGCTCTTTCTCTCTGTGCAGGTTGTGGGGCGAGCCAGTGAATCTGAGAGAGCAACATGACGCCCTGGAGTTCTTCAACTCGCTTGTAGATAGTTTAGACGAGGCTTTAAAAGCACTGGGCCATCCTCCCATGCTGAGTAAAGTGCTTGGTGGTTCCTTTGCTGATCAGAAGATCTGTCAGGGATGCCCTCATAGGTATGTCTAGCTCGAACAAAACATTCGGTTGGTTGAATATGAATGTTCTTAATTACTTATGATCGTTTTTATTATATGTCTCACCTTCTAGGTATGAATGTGAGGAATCGTTTACAACACTGAATGTAGACATCAGAAATCATCAGAACCTGCTTGATTCCATGGAGCAGTATGTGAAGGGTGACTTGCTTGAGGGTGCTAATGCCTACCACTGTGAAAAATGCAACAAGAAAGTAAGCAATTTTTTTTTTTGATTCTGTGATCTGAGAGTTTGTTGAATTGTGAAGCATCGATTTTTGCATTTTACAGGTGGACACCGTGAAACGCTTGCTCATTAAGAAGCTGCCTCCAGTACTGGCCATCCAGTTGAAGCGATTTGATTATGACTGGGAGCGGGAGTGTGCTATTAAATTTAACGATTACTTTGAGTTTCCCCGGGAACTGGACATGGAGCCCTATACAGTAGCAGGAGTAGCCAAGCTGGAAGGCTCTGATGTCCACCCTGAGAATCAGGTACCATGTGAATTAAAACGGTCATGATCTGCAGGGTTTAATGAATGCCTTCTGTTTTATCCTATAACCAGATGCACTTGTCTGTTGATGATAAAATACAGGTCATCCAGCAGAATGAACCCTCTGAGCCAGAGGCACCATGCAGCTCACGCTATAGGCTTGTGGGTGTGCTGGTGCACTCAGGCCAGGCCAGTGGTGGTCACTACTACTCTTACATCATCCAGAGGAATGGCAGTGGCAGCGAGGGTGAAACCAATCGCTGGTACAAGTTTGACGATGGCGATGTCACAGAGTGTAAGATGGATGATGACGAGGAGATGAAGAACCAGTGCTTTGGTGGAGAGTACATGGGCGAAGTGTTCGACCACATGATGAAACGCATGTCCTACCGGAGGCAGAAGCGCTGGTGGAACGCCTACATCCTGTTCTATGAGCGCATGGACTCACTGGACAAGGACGGGGAGCTGGTGAAGTACATCTCCGAGCTGTCAGTAAGCAGCAAGCCACACCAGGTCAAGATGCCACCAGCCATTGAGTGCAGCGTGCGCAAGCAGAACGTGCAGTTCATGCACAGCCGCATGCAGTACAGCCTGGAGTACTTTCAGTTCATCAAGAAACTCCTCACCTGTAATAGTGTCTATCTGAACCCACCACCAGGTAACATTACTAGTTCATTTTTCATTCACAATTTATAAGACCTGAGCTGTATGGAGCAACGGCTCTATAAATGAAAGCATTCCTATTGTTTTTTACAGAAATAGGGTTGTATTTTGGAGCTCAGTAAGGCAGTGTTTAAGTTGGGCCACTACAGGAAACCACTGGTGAAAAAATGAATAGTGCATCTGTAATTCGTTTAATGTTGATGAACTTGATCTTTATCCCACAAGCCTCCACGAGAGCTGTTCGTTAAAATTGCACATTTAAGGAAAACTTTGCTCGCATGACTTTTTGTTTTTGTCACCCAAAACACACCTACTCTACAGCTAGCAAACTTTCTTTAAAAAAAAAAAAATCTCCTACAGTTCGGCTCTGTATTTATATTTGTTTGTCTCAGTCAGTCAAACACGTCATTTTGGAGTAGATCAAGTCATCACTTACAATGAGACGAAGTTTATGTCTTTAATATAAATTGTCTCTGGGTTGGTGAGAACATGTTTTGAGTTAATTAATTATTAATAGAGTTAAAATGCTCAGTGTTTAGGTCATTCATTTGCATTAGTGATTAGCATCATGGGAATTCATTTGTTTTTCCCTTATTTTCATTTAATTAGGACAAGACCATCTTTTGCCTGAAGCGGAAGAAATGGCTAAGATTAGCATTCAGCTCGCTGCTCGATTCCTCTTCAGCACAGGATTTCATACCAAGAAAGCTGTCCGTGGCCCAGCCAGTGATTGGTACGTAAGCATTCCTGAGTATTGCAGTGGGATTTTTACAGACGACTAAAAACGTTCTGAGGGGTTTTGACGCTTGATCGTCTTAAAGACTCCCTGTGTTCAAAAACACAAATATTGTTTAAATGTTGGCTTTATGTTGGTAGTCACTTGTTTATTTGGGTAATGGTGTGGTTATCTTCCCAGTGCGTTTTTAGTACTTTTTTGGAAAGAAAAAAAATTACAGTTTATTAATTAAAGATAGATCATTGCAATTTTATTTCTTTTTATTTATTTATTTATTTATTTTTAATAAGTCTACTTTAAAATTAATTGCATGTATTTAATTTTTAGGTATGATGCCTTGTGCATCCTCCTTCGACACAGCAAGAATGTACGCTGCTGGTTTGCACACAGCGCCCTGTTTTCCTACCCAAACCGCTTCTCGGAGTACCTGCTCGAGTGCCCTAGTGCTGAGGTGCGGGGGGCCTTCTCCAAGCTCATCGTATTTATTGCACATTTCTCTCTGCAAGATGGACCCTACCCATCACCTGTTGCCTCACCCGGACCATCCAGTCAGGTAAGCTCATCAAATCCATAATGAATGAACAGTGAAATTTTAAATGGAGATATACGACTGTGTTTGGATGAGTTTATCTTTAACTTGTTTCTGGACTTTGTGCTAGGGCTGTGATAATCTGAGCCTAAGTGACCACTTGTTACGTGCTGTGCTCAACCTGTTACGGAGAGAGGTGTCGGAGCATGGCCGTCACCTGCAGCAGTACTTCAATCTCTTTGTCATGTACGCTAACCTAGGTAAGGAATTAAGACCTGTTCTGAAAAGATTTACGATTAAAACTCCTGTAAGGGTACCCTTGCTAGCCAGACTGAATACCAAAGGTAAGGGGACTGATCTTGTTGAAAAAGGCTGTGTAGAATGGGATCGCTCATGATTTTGGGTATAGGCCAGTATCTTTTTAACTTCTGATCTTTGGTGTAGGTTTGGCAGAGAAGACGCAGCTATTGAAGCTTGGTGTACCAGCCACCTTCATGCTGGTGGCTCTGGATGAGGGCCCAGGCCCACCGATTAAGTACCAATATGCTGAGCTGGGGAAGCTGTACACGGTGGTGTCGCAGCTGGTGCGTTGCTGCGATGTAACATCCCGTATGCAGTCCTCAATCAATGGTGAGTTCCAGACCAATTTTCTTCTTCCACAAGTATCCTGTATTCTGTCTCAGTTTCTGTAGCTGGTGCCTGATGATGATTCACATCCTTGCTCAGTGTTGTGTGACTGACAAAGCAGCCATCTCCAGGTGTTTGAGCCTTGTTGGCTTTGCCTGGAGCTGAGGGCACTTGTACAGCAGACGTTACCATTACCATACTACGGCAGAACAAACTGTTCTGTTAAAAATCATTTTTGTGATGATCTTGTATAGGCAACCCTCCGCTTGCAAACCCTTACGGTGATCCCAGCTTGACTCAGCCCATCATGCCTCTGCATCAGCTGGTGGCCGAGATCCTGTTTGTGCGTACCAGTTATGTGAAGAAGATCATTGAGGATTGCAGTAACTCTGAGGAGACCATCAAACTGTTGCGCTTCTGCTGCTGGGAGAACCCACAATTCTCCTCCACTGTGCTCAGTGAACTTTTGTGGCAGGTAACTTTTGGTCATTGCTTTGTTAATGCTTCATTATAAACCACAACACTGTTGAATGCTTGACTCTGATTGACTTGGAAGATAATTTTCTTTATCAGCACGGCATGGACAGTAGTTCTGGACACAAAGTCGATATCAGCGCACTTGTTCAAATATTATAATTTCTGTAGTAACAACTCCTTCATAGAGACTTGTGTGGCAGATGCTATGCATAAATATGTAGCAGCTTTGGATGGAGTCTCATCTCAGTGCATTGTAACAGATAGATTAAGCTGTAACTTGAATTTTTTTAGATACAGGATAGTCTTCAGGATGAAGGGTTTTGTGATTTTGCTGCAATTTTTGTCTTATTAACTTCAAGAGTGAAAAATAGAGTGGTGAGGAAACAGCTTTTTATAGCTGTTATAATGTAAGTGATAACAGGACATTTTTTTTAATGAACATTACACATTAAATGCAACTATAAAGGAATAAAAAGGACAATGGTCATTGATTATTTTCCTTTACCAGCATATCCTTAAGTTTTTTAATTTCTTAGTAGTTCACAGTAGGCTTAGTAGGCTGCTTATTTGTTGAGTGTTAATGTAAATTTAAACTATTGTTTTTTTGTTGTTGTTTTTTTTCCCCCTCCCCCCATATAAATAGGTTGCTTACTCCTACACATATGAGCTAAGGCCTTACCTGGACTTGCTGCTACAGATCTTGCTTGTTGAAGACTCTTGGCAAACTCACAGGTCAGTGGATACTTGCCCTGCTAGCAGATTGCAAACCAGAACTACTTGAATTACATTGTTACTCATTCTTCCTTTGTGATCCACCAGGATCCACAATGTACTCAAGGGAATCCCAGATGATCGCGATGGCCTGTTTGACACCATCCAGCGCTCTAAAAATCACTACCAGAAGAGAGCTTACCAGTGCATCAAGTGCATGGTGGCTCTGTTCAGCAATTGCTCAGTTGCCTATCAGATTCTTCAGGTACCCCAGACAACTTGGAGATAATATATGTGCAGGTTTATTTTAGAATCACTCGTTAATAAATGTATTAATGATTCCATACTCATTAACATATCCTTCTTCTGTATGTGCTTACAGAGTAATGGAGACCTGAAGAGAAAGTGGACATGGGCTGTAGAGTGGCTCGGTGATGAGCTAGAGCGCAGGCCATATACTGGCAATGCCCAGTACACGTATAACAACTGGTCACCTCCTGTTCAGAGCAATGAGACCTCCAATGGCTACTTCCTGGAGCGTTCCCACAGTGCCCGCATGACTTTAGCCAAGGCCTGTGAGCTGTGCCCAGAGGAGGTATGGAAAATGCACACTGCCTACGAAAATCCTTAAAATGTGTATTTCAAATGCTAACATGGTAACATTTTATCGGGAGATAGAATTGCTTGCTAGAGGCACGTCATAATTTTTGCAACATGGCTTCCATTTGTAGTTTTTTTAACTTGTTATACTCATTTAGTTTAATTTGCACATAATTGTAAACTTTCCCTTTTGGTACTGTAGACTAATTAAATGTTTTAATTCAGCATATGTTCCTCAGTAACCCATTTTAAATCTATGATAACTTATTTGGATACCAGATTATATAACACAAAACCGCATGAATTTAAGGCGAATTGGTCTCTGGATGCTAATGGGGTTTTAACAGGGTTTGTTTATTAAATTCTATTTGTCTTCGGTTGTGCTTATAGCATGGCGTAGTGACGACAACATGTCAGTACTATATTCAACTATAGATAGGGCTTTGAGTTTTCGAAAAATTTAATTTATCTTTTTTTTATTATTATTTTCCCAGACAGAATGTAAATGTTTATTGTGAGCATTTATAAAAAATGGATAAGCCTTTTTATTCTTTTTAATTCATTTTCTGCTTAATTCTTTTTTTATTTGCTTAGAAAAATAACCGTGGCCTGTTTTGGTTTAGCTTAAAATAATGGAAATTTGATAATGTTAAAGTATCGCTTGACTCTTGTGTAGTATACCGAACACACTATTAACTGCCATTTCAAACTAGTGTCACTTAACGAAGCACGAGGTGGTGTCTGAAGAGGACGCAGGCCGGAAGCTGTCCTCGCCACAGCAGCTTTTGCCAGGGGAAGTGACAGGCCAGCAGCAGCACACTGTAAGATTCGTATGCCCCGGCCACACTGGTGCCATCTGCGTAACCCATTGGTGTTCACAGCGCATGGGGAAGCTAAATCCATTACCCACTCCCACAAACAAACACTCCCCACTGTGAATTAACTGTCTTTTGTCCAGATGTCATAAACACATCAATGTGTTTATGAACTCAAACTGTTTCTTCCCACATTGTTATGCACAACATGATCGAAAACTCTAAGCCTTGGCTATAGTGTTGCAGTTGACCCCTTTTACTGTGTTTGAGTGCCTTTTTTTAAATACCTACATACACCAAATGATTGGCTTAAAGGACACACAAAAATATAGAAGTCTTAGTATGACTGGGTGCAGAAACAATGTATTTTTGCATTCAAGAGAAGTCTAGGTTTTTCTTGTTCAGGTAGGCTATTTATATCAGTGTGCTATTTAATGCATAATTGTGTTTGTTGGCAAGTTCCACTTAGGAACAGTAATTGTGCATGTTGTATAGTTGGTTGTCTTTGTCTGCCACCAGGTTCTTTTATATGTTGTCATCTTGATTATCTGTAAGGTTTTCCTTTAGGCTAAGGCTAGTCTAAACTGTGTCCCTTATGCACATTTAACACAACTGCTTAGCCAGCCTTCTTAGTCGAGGCTTTACTCAAGCTGGGTCACCAAGACAATGGGTATAAAAAGCCTACACACCCCTGCCAAAAAGGCAGGTTTTTGTGATGAAACCAAGATTAATTATGTTAGAACCCTTTCTACCTTTATGCTGAAATTGCAGACTATAAAGTGAAAACAGTAAGAAGCATTTTTTTTTTGTGGGGGGTGGGAAAACGGGGAAGCAGTGTGGGGGAATGGGGGGAAATTTAAAAATGTACAGTAACCTGGTTGCATAAGTGTGCACACCCCTAAACTAATGCTTAGTTGAAGCACCTTTTAGATTTGATCATGGTATTCAGTCTTTCTGGGTAAGGGTCAATCAGTTTGACACATCTTTCCATTCTTCCTTGCAAAAGCATTCTAACTCTGTCAGATTAGCTGGGCATCTCCTGTGCACAGCCCTCTTCAGATCACCCCACAGATTTTCACTTGGATTTAGATCTGGACTCTGGCTGGGCCATTCCTTGATCTTGTTTTGGTGAAGCCATTCCTTTGTTGATTTGGATGCGTGCTTCAGGTTGTTGTCATGATGAAAGGTTCATCTTAAGTGTTTTAGCAGAAGCGTTAAGATTTCATGCCAAAATTGACTTGTATTTGTGGCTATTCATGATTGCCTCTATCTTAATAAAAGCCCTAGTTCTGGCTGATGAAAAGCAGCACTAAAGCATGATGCTGCCACCACCAAGTTTCACTATGGGTAAGGTGTTATATAACACTAACACACACACACACACTTACCCATAGTGAATGGAATCGATATTTGGCCCACTATGTTTTATTTATATTTAGCCTAGACATGTGAAGAATATGGGAGATTGTTGTCACAGCCAGAGAGTAATCAGTACTTATCAGATATTCCTGCAGGTCCTTTAATGTTGCTGCAGGTCTCTTGGCAGCCTCCCTGGTAAGTTTTTGTCTTCTCCTTTTGTAAACTTTGGAGGGACGTCCTGTTCTTGGTAACGTCACTGCGGTGCTCCATTTTCTCCACTTGTTGATG
>CM074949.1:12863934-12889137 GCA_037577455.1 Pangasius macronema
GTGTAGACTTTATATCCACTGTATCACACACTTCTGTTAATTTTGAAGATAACTGATTGCTGTTTGGCTCCATGTTTGAATGTTTGATTTATGTGTGATCTTAAAGTTTAATAAGCGAATGGTGTTTTTTTTTTTTTTTAGGAGCAGGATGAGCAAGAGGCCCCTGATGACCAGGACTCCTCTCCACCAGAGGACACGTCTCTGTATCCCCACTCTCCAGGGACACAGTATCAACAGGTAATAGACGATCCCCATTTAAATAAGAGGAAAAACAAATCGTCTTTTAAATAGTTCCGCATTTAAGTGACACACTAAAGATGGGCTTTGCCTATTTCAGCAAAACAACCTTCCCCACACTCAGCCGTATACTGGCCCGGCAGCACAGCATATGAACAATCCTCAACGTCCAGGTCCACGAGCACAAGAGAACTGGGAGCCCCCGGAAGAGGTGCCACCTGCCCAGACGAAAGAGTAGCACCATGTTTTCATCCTGTCCTCCATCTGAGCGCAAGACGTTCGAGCAAAGAGCGAGGTCCCAGGCCCCACCATGCAGCGTCACTCCACAAACTGTGTCTCCAGAAACTTCTGCTCCCTGTCCTCCTCACCCTGGGGTGGAGTATCACTGTCTGCCCTGCAGTATTACAACCTGCCTGCAGTGGATGGTGTATGGTGGCGTAACAAGCCAGGCCTGATGCACTTGTCTCATGTGACAGTGGTGTACATATTCTAATAGTTTTGACTGTTCAAAACCATCAGCACCACATGCTGGTTGGAGACTTGCGGATTTACAAAACTTTAAAACCACAAAAATGCAAAAAAAAAAAAAAAAAAAAAAAAAGTAACAGAAAAAAAAAGCCCTGTTTAATCACCTGTGCGCAGTTGTGCAGTTTGATCTGCCTTTTGGCCCTTTTGGTCATTCAGCTCTACATTATTTTATCCATGTCCACTCTTGGTTAATCTGTCCCACCTCTGGAGCTGGAGATGGCTGGACTGTGGGCATGATGGAATGGTTGACTGATCCTGATGCTTGGTTGACATAAGTGGTGATACAACATTGTTCTGGAAACTTTCATTGCCTTTCCTCTGTTTTGGTATTAATTGAGTCATTTGAAAGCTCTAGTTGATATGCTGTAACGTTTTAGCATGGCTTCACACCAAACTAGTGTAGCCAAAGGGAAGTTCTGTGATCCTAACCGCCATAGTTCCTAATCGACAGCTATTTTGACAAGCCGTTCCCCCTCCCCAAACCAAATCTTTTTTTTTTTTTTTTTTAAATCAATGTAAGAACAAAAGTGGCTTCTGAATTGCACATATGTATCCACTGACTTAACATTTGGCACTCAGTTTGTGGTGGGAATAAATGTTTAGTTTGAATTATAGGAATTTTAGAAAGAAAAAATGTATATGCAACAGTTTGCTATGCCAGGATGCCTGGAGCATTAGTGGACTATACTCAGTTTGCTTGTTTGTCTCTCCATGGTTGAACCTTGTATTAGACAAACGGAAAAAAAAGATTACCATTGGCCACTAAAGTCGACAGCCTTCAGGTGCTGTCTGTTCACTTGCTTATTCTACTTGAACATAGATTCTGCCTGGGGACTCTATTGGAGCAGAATGGACAGAAGCAGGGTTATACTATAAGAGAACTGCTGGTTAGTTACATGGCAACTTAAACTAGATAAGGTAATATTTAGGAATAAGGGTAAACACCAGTAAATATTGTATTTAATTGGTAACTTGAAAGCATTTTGGATTATCTAAAAATACCAAATACTCCTGCAAATGAATTATTCTGCCCACCATATTATATTTAAATATTTTGCTGTTTTATTTTATAGAATTTATTTTGTTGTATTTCACTGAAACAGAAAAAAATAGAATTTGATTTAAGAGGAACATTTTTGTCCTTGTGTTCTTTTTAAAAATACTGACTGTACAGAGTTCTTGCCCTTTTTTTTGCTGACTTTTGTTTTGGCCATAGTGACATTGAATTCTGGAGCCACAGTCGCAATGTTAACTTTCACTTTGTGAGGTTTTTTTTTGTGCACAGAACTATTACAGACATTGCGCCCTTCAAGAATAAAGAAAAACTAAATCTTGAAAGTGTATTTGTTTACATTTCTACATATAGACTGTAACCTTTCAGTGCCCAGGTTAATAGCTGCTGAACCTCTCTGGACATGTTTGTAGGTATTAACCAGATTATCATGGACAATTACCATCCTCTGTCCTTACATCAGTCTTAGTTTTCCCCCAACCACCACCATGCAAAAACATCTTTTACCCCTTAGGCAAGTTAATCAGCTCACTTGACAAGTACATCTAATCCACGCATCACTAATTAATACTAAACTATCCTGTCCACATTCCTCAGTATTTCTGATACTTGGAAATGCTTAATTATCCGGATGAGAAAAAGGGGACATTAGACAAGCCCGACGTGGTTGGACACATTTTATTATGAACATGTAGTTTAGTTTTCTTTCTCCTGGACGGTCTTTGTTCCGCGCAGTCTGCCAGTACGGCGGGCAGCGATAAGACCGACCTTGCGTCCAGCGGGCGCGTCCCTCCTGATGGTCGAGGGTTTGCCAATGTGCTGATGGTTACCACCACCGAAGGGATGCTCAACAGGCTGAAAACACAATTCAGGCAGGTCAGAGTAGAAGCACACAAACTAGATTCATTTCTAATAGCTGCCAAAATTGTCATCTCAAAGTTACTAGCACCTTAAACACGCCAATCTTCTGGCAATACTGACACACTTAACAAAACGTAAAGAAATCGCACAATACACGAGGTGGAAAATGGCCACTACTTACGTTCATAGCCACACCACGGACACGAGGCCAGCAGTTCCTCTTAACCTTGTATTTGTGGTAGGCACGGCCTGCCTTCAGGATGGGTTTGTCAATACGACCACCACCAGCAACAACACCTTTTACAGATTAAATAAATAATCATCAACTCTTCATATACAGAAGACTGAACAATACTCAAAATTCTTAACAGCACAACTGAGGAAAGCACTAAATTGTACTGTAGTGGTGATTTAAAAAAAATATGTAACATGCCACTTGCAGTCTTTCCTTCCAAGTAAACCATGTGATTAGGAGCTCACTATTCTGAGGCAGACAGCTGGCTCTTATGGGATCTAATGATGATTGTTTGCATATTTATCACCGTATGACAAACTTGCTCTGATACAGAAATACTTTAGCAACCACACACTTTACAGTGCCCTTACATCATATAATTCAATATACCTAAAAGAGGTCATTATGTGTACACTTTAACCAGTTTCCAAGCAAAACACTTTATGCCCATCCAAATATTTAAAGTTAAACCGCTCACGTCTCCACAGGAATCATATTCATTAAACTATAAATTTAATTTCACTGCAAATGTTTTGCTGTTACTTTCGTTCTACGTACCAACAACAGCTCTGTTAGTGGAGGAAATGACCTTCTTGGCCCCAGAGGGGAGTTTGACTCTGGATTTCTTGGTCTCGGGGTTGTGGGAGATCACGGTGGCGTAGTTTCCGGATGCGCGAGCCAACTTTCCACGGTCTCCAGGCTTCTCCTCCAGACAGCAGATGATGGTACCCTCAGGCATGACACCAACAGGCAACACATTGCCAATGTTCAGCTGGGCTACAAGTCAGAGAATTATAACATGATTCCAGACATCTGAACTCACACACGCACAAGTCAGGCAAAGGTTAAAAACATCAACACGTACAACACTAGGCATATGGAAAAGCAGGGTTGCTGTGTGTTACCTTTCTTGCCGCAGAAGACGAACTGGCCGGTGTGGATGCCCTCAGCTGCGATGAACAGCTCGGTCCTTTTCTTGAACCTGTACGGGTCGCGGAAGACCACCTTAGCGAGTGGAGCTCCACGGCCGGGGTCATGGATGATGTCCTGAAAGAGATGGAAGCATTCTTTAAGTCTGTTTTCTTTCACTAAAGTGGTTAATCGACTTCGGAATAAAAGCCTCACCTTCACAATTCCCTTGATGTAGCCATGGCGCTCAGCGAAGTCGATGTGTCGGAGTTTAGCAGCACCTTTCCTGTGCTTGATGTGAGCTTTGAACACGGAGCCCGCACCTTTTCTCTGCGCCCTGATCACACGACCCATTGTGCCTCCTGCACATACAACACAACACACTCAACAGTCTGATTTTCTCTTTCTCTCTCTCTCTCTCACACACACACACACACACACACACACAATATACCTCAACAGAAAACAGCAGGGTCAGAACTCAGACCCCTGTACACAACCCTGCCTACTTTAAACTTCTGTCTCATCCAACACACCACAGTGAACTCGCCTGTGTGTTACAGAGAGTACAAATGTATATTTGCATGGCTGTGGGTTTTCAGGACTCAAGCTCAACATTCCTGCACAAGCTCTTAACACATACACAGCTGCTCAGCAGGTTAATAAACCCTGGACTTAACTAGCAACCCAACACTACAGTACCCTTAACTATATAACTTAACAGAAAAACAGCTCTGATTCAGCATCAGTCAGTCAGGACAAGCAAACTGGCACAGAGGAGGAAAAAGTTACACCACCAGCAAGCTAGCTTAAGCAGTTAGCTCTGAGGCTAATCAGTACAGGAGCCGGTCGTGGCACTGGCTAGCATTAGAGCTTCCTTTAGCAAAAACATGACCTCTTCCGTTTTAACAGCTATAAAATTATATAAAACCACTGTCTTATTTCTTAGAGCCATCACAAACATTAGCACCGGTGGCTGCCGGTGACACACACACACACACACCTAAGGCCTGAACATGACTGCAGTAAGACGTGAACGTTTAACGCTCAATTTCACCTACAAAATCAGCACTGTTTAACCACAAAGCGGTATAAAAAGGGACATAGGCATCATACCAGTGTTTATTAGACTAATTTAAAAGTGGATGGTTAAAATTAAACAGAGATTAGATCAAGATTCAACGGAGAGAAACAAAGACAGCCATCATACCTAAACTCCGTTGAGGGAGAAAAAGGAAGTAAAAGGGCGAGAGAGCGATTTTCTTCCGGAGAAATAGAGCGCGCGCGCCGGCGCCCCCTAGCGGTGTAAATGAGTGGCGCCGAATCCCGGCCGCTTCCTTTTCAGTGTGTAGTGCACTTCATAGGTGTCTTGTAGCACACTTATACAAGCAGTGAGCATCACGTATTTAAGGACAGGACAGGCGCTGAGTGTAAACATACCTGCTAGGAAAACAACATACTGGTGCACTAAACAGTATGCCAAAACTAGTCACGCGATGTATGACTGTCCTCATTAGTCACACTGTTTAGTGCGCTAGTATGTGAGTTGGAACGGAACCGGTGAAACTGGACCAGCAGGCTTCAGGTTATGGAGATTTGTGTTCATGTTTATTGTTAGCTCTCAGCTACTGGAACTCAATAAGTTTAACATATTCTTAAGTCAGGTTTGGTAAGGCAGATCTCAGTTTTACCTGAAATCAGTACATAATAAAAATTATAAGCAAATGTATTCTGATGTTCATTATAAATACAATACAATGTGTATTTTGTGCTTTTATTTAACAGGGACAGCAGCTAATTTATCATTTCCCCAGCATTAGGTACAAATAAATTTTCATCCGTCTATGTATTTTTTCCCCTTTCCAAATCAGCCAATAAATTATTATTTTTTTACAGAGTTAATCACACTGGGCCCATGTTATTCTTGACTGAGGCAGGCAGTAATTTAAAGAAACCTGGCTAGTATTAACATTTAATCTATGGATTATTGTCTAGTATTCTGCAATGGTGGGAATTTTTTTTCTGTGAACTGACTTTTGTGTAAGACAGATTTAGATCATCCAGGATTTCCACAAATGTTTTAAAAGATGGTTAACTGCACTGTTTTAACCATAAATGTTTTTCATTTTCTGTCCAAGTGAGTCAACAGAATGAACATTATATTTTTGTGCAGTGGAGTCTGACGTTTTTGATGATCTACCATGACATGATCACATGAGATTGGGCTTCAAAATTGCTTTAATTTAGTCAAAGCAGAACATAAATGAAGATGAAAGCATGGTTTAGACGAATGACAGTGATTTAGCAAGTATGGTTTTTTGTTTCTTCAGGCTAACTCTAGGGTCTGTTTCCAGTTGACAAGAGCATGCAATTATTTACGTTATACTGTAGAACATAAAACAGAAAATAAAAGGGCTTGTATAAACACATGACTATGTGGCAGTTACCCTATATAAAGGTCAGTGTTTAACTGCTTTTTTCCCTTGTCTCATACTGGATGTAGAACCATCTGTCGGGTTCGGGATGTAGGATGAAATCCCTGCCTCTGGCACTGTGTTCTGACTCAGGTCTATGGTATGATAAGCAAAAGATGCATTTATCTCCACAACTGTTTCTGAATGTACAGACAGTGTCTTCATATTAGGACAGTATCTAACCCCAAACGGCAAAATGTCGAATCTTATTAACTACGAGATAAATGAGGGCTTGATGATCATGACTGTGTTGATTACAGCCAGATCAGAGAATGTGAGTCTGGGTGGCAGTGAGTCCAGGGCCTACCTTGGAACACTGAGGCAGCCCTGGATGGGATGTCAGTCCAAAGCACACACACACACACACACACACTTGTTCACTCCTAATGGCAATTTATCTTAGCTACTAGTATGTTATCCACCTACTAGCATGTTTTGGGAGGTGGGAGGAAACTCATGCAAACATGGAGAGAACACGCAGAGAACCTCTATGCAGATAACAACCTGAGCTCAGGATCAGACTGGAGCCTCTGGACCTATAAGGATGCAGCACTACCCACTGCACAACCATGCCACCTCCTCTTCTACCCTTTTCATTACCTTCAATTATTGCCCAGCTTCTTTATTACTTGTCTGAACTGATCAATAAATGAGATTTTCAAATTGCCTCACTGTTGGGTTATGTTCTTAAGAACACCTTGTTTACAGTGTCGCTTCAGTAGCAGTATTAATTCAGAAACTGTGTCCTTTCTACTAGCATTGTGGTAAGGCAGACTGTTCAGCAGGGACCAAATACAGTATGTCTTAACTGATCGACAGTATTTGGGGGAATTTAGTTTGGCTGAACTATTCCTTGAAGCTGTAAATAATCGTCATAGAGAATAGTCCCTGTTAAAGCAGCTTCTTCAGACAGGCTCCTCTTAAAGAATGAGATCTTTACTAATCTAGGTTCCTAGCTTGTATAACCAGCCACCCACACACCACACACTAGATGTAACATATCACCCTATCTGTGCACACGTGTATATGGTCTAGGCCATTCTGTACATTGATAAACTGGATTTAGAAAGATATAAAATAGATTTTAAGAAAATATAACTCTTATTCTTTGAAGGCATGGAGCTAATATACTGTAAAGGAACGTGAGCATCATCTTACATTAGAATATTTTACAGATTTAGTGCTTATTTCATGTTACTCAGCTTATTACTTTGACTAACAGATGCATCCACTAAAGAAAAAAAGCCAAACAGAGGCTGTATTCAGTTTAAATGCCCTCTTGAATAGCAACACAGTAAACGAAATAAAAACTGCTAGTGATAACTCACTAATGATTCGTTCCCTAATTCATTTATTAAGATTAAGGTAAATTATGCTTTTTCACGTTTATAACGATAAATGTTATGCATATGCAATGCATAATAAAGATTAACCACGTACATTGTTATTTTCTGTGATAAACATTCGCTCCAATAACACACACAACTTCCTGCTAGAATAATCTCGCGATACTTTCCTTTGAGTTGCGTTGCCGCGGACAATGAAATCTCGCGATACCTGCGCTCAGTTTGGGCTCTATTTCACGTACCGAATATTGCAAGGTGCTGTTAGGAACAGACTGAGTCTAGACGTACAGCTAGTTAGCTGTTGTGAAACTTCGGTGTAAGATTTTTTTTAATTGCTTCGCAGTTAAGTAATAATTATTTTGTACGTTTGTATTCTTTGGCTTTGGCGCAGTTCGCTTTTGAACCTAATAAAGAAGAAGAGGATAAGTGACGCGTCGTTTGTGGAGGAGCTTTTGGCTGGGTTCCTTTAGCTAGCTAGCCGGCTTGCTAACAAAGAAGATATTTTGTGAAAAGGAGCAATCCTCCTCACTACTTTCTCTAGTTATGAGTCATGTGGCCGTCGACGGTCTAGATCAGCAGGTAAGTCAGGATTTCCTGAATGGCCTGAAATCTCAAAACATTTACTTCCATAAAAATAACGACGCATTTCTTTAAAAATTCCTCTCGGTGATCACGGGCTTTTTTTTACACAGCGCTGTCCTGAAGACCGGCAACTGGCTTGTCCGGTTGTTTTGTCTAATCTAAACCGGATACCAATCTGCTGTCCAGTCTGGCTGCGAAGCTGTCAGGATTAGCTTACATCCTTAGTTAGCTAGCTAGCTTGCGTACTACGCATTTCGCCAAAGTTAGGCGCTGCAAAATCACCATCAGTGCAGCTGCAGAAAAATCCTGTGCGTTTAACAGCCAGTTAGATAGCTTCCCACATAATGTGAACAGCACAGCGTGTGGCGTGGTGTTAGTTTGTTTTTCTTGTATAGTCTGTGTAAGTGAACTTCATTACGCGTTGTTTATTTGAAGGCTGCACTCGATGCTGAAGCATTACACGTGTATGCAGAGCTAGATAAAGCTAGCATCGGCTGCAGCAGTCGTGACCCTGTTTACTGATGAGGCCCACTCAAGAGTCTGCTAATCAAGCCCCTGTCTGTCCTCACGCCAGCTACGGGGGTGCCATTAAATATACTCGGCTGGCAGATCTGCTTTTCCAGATCGTTACCAGCACTCGCTAAGGTTTCATGTTGAGGATGATTAGCCACAGGCTGCTGCTGCTGGGTTAGCTTTGGCTTCTCCCTCTCTCATCAACATCTTGTCACTTCCACCGTCGGACATTTTGTTCGCTTCGCAGATTAAAAAAAAAAGAAAAAAAAAAGAAAATCGCAGATGATCAGATGTTATACGCGATTATGCATAAAACCTGGTAAACAATCCAGTAATGTATATGCATGCATATATCAGTATACATATATATTTTTTCAAAAGTAAACACATTGTTCCTAGGAGTGATTTATGGTAGAAAGATGCATGCAAAATGCGCCACACTACAGAGAGATGCACGCGCTCCCGGATGCAGTCATCACTGCGCCTGTCATCCAGCCTCACATCTCTCTCTCTCACACACGCGCGCACACACACACACACAGCTTACACAATGTACACAGTATCTCCAAATATCAGTGCAGTGATTGCAAAATGTGCAACAGTCTTGGACAGTGTGCAGATTGTGGTTACAGTTAGTTTGTGCGTTTCTCCTTTTGGTATACTACAGACCACTGGCTCTCAAAGTGCAATAAGCCTGAGGTCCCTGACTGTGTTTTTCTTTTTGTTACAGGAAATCACAGTCCACCTTTATCAAAGTTACTGTGTTTATTATTGAGTTCTTATAACTATTATTCTGTTAGACTGGCTGCTTGATTTGTATGGCTTAACTCAAAAACAATAAATAATGCCAACTCTGTCAGTGGAAAAAAGCTGTAGGGTTTAAATAACTAGCCAAAATACCTTTGAGTAATAAGCCTAATGTTTAAAGAATTGGCATATGTGCATTAAATAAATCTATACTGAGGGTGTCTGTGAAAACGATTTTGCAGTTAAAGGTTCCAAAGTGTTTGTGAACCTCTGCTAGGGACTGTGGTAGTGTGCTGCTTAAATTATTGTGCAGTTAAGCAAGCGACCAATGTAGTCCACACAGCATTCCATACTACAATCAGCAGGCACTAAAAGCGGATTATTAGTACTTGCACTGTGTCATTTTTAGTGACTTATAGTTGACTTGCCCTTTTCTTTCCCCCCTCTTCTTTTCCCCTAGCTTTCTGCCCTAGACTTGAACTCTGCAGACGGGCAGGGTGGAGGCACTGGCAGTAAGTTTGACTTTGACAGTCCCAGTTTACTTTACATGCATTTTACATTTGCATTCTTGGGAGAATTTATTATTTTTTTTATCTATCACCCTTAAGCATTTATCGGTTTGTTTATCCATTAAAGGTTCTGTGTGGAATCCCACAACAAATGCTGTGTCTTTTCAGAGAGGAACCCATTTTTTCCCCCCAAAGAGTGTATGCACATGTTTAATAGTTATTTCTCTTACACTATATGGCCAGAAGTTTGTGGACCCATAAATTACACCCATAAATCCCATTCCCGATTCAGTCTCCCTTTGCTGTTACAATAACCTCCACTTTTCCAGGAAGGCTTTCCACTAGATTTTGGAGTGTGGCTGTGGGGATTTTGTCATTCATCTACAAGAGCATTAGTGAGGTCAGGCGGAGAGGCCTGGAGCACAGTCTGCATTTCAGTTCATCCCAAAGGGGTTCAGTGGGGTTGAGGTCAGGGCTCTGTGCAGGCCACTCGAGTTCTTCTACAACAGACTTGGCAAATCATGTCTCTGTGTGCTTTGTGCACAGGGGCATTGTCATGCTGGAACATGTTTGGGCTTCTTAGTTCCAGTGAAGAAAATGTAAAGCTACAGCATATACAGTTGTGTGCTTTGTGGCAGTAGACGCACATATGGGTATGATGGTCAGGTGTGCACAAACTTTTGGCCATACAGTGTATGTTTTTGTTGTATTCTAGACACTCTCTTGTCAGTCTTTCTGTTTGGTTTGTATAGTATTATGGCAGTATATGACTAAACTGTACATGTAACGTTGACTGAAATTTAATGCTGTAAACCCATTTAAGTGTCCATTCATTGAGATTTCTTTTAAACACCAGGGCGTTACATTCCTCCTCACTTGAGAAACAAAGATGCTGGTAAAAATGGTAAGTGTTTTCAGATAGGTTTTACCAACAACCAGTTGTTGCTTTTATTGAAATGTGTCCCATCACTTTTCTTTCCAATGACTCCAAATTAAAAATGCAATTGTTTACAGACTGCAGCTTTGGCATTCTAGGAGCCGAAGATGCATCTATAACAGATGTGTGTAGATAGATCCATTTATTGTTACTCACTGCTTTTAAGTATATTTTAAACACAATGCAGATAATGCAGTATGATTTCCAGTGCAGCGATTAAGCTTTACTGTGTATTTGAGATTGCATGAATTGTCACTCTCAAAGCTTTGTTAGTTATTGTAGGTCTCTCTTAAATTATTGCTCATACATTTTGCTACTTTTTTTTTAATATAGCGTTAATTTTTGATTATGGCTCATTTGAAAGAATCTGTTACATTTTGCTGGGTTTTTGAGTTTAATGTGAGCAGAGAGTTGTGTTGATTGTTTTGGTAAGCTGATGTTGAGTTGATGAGCCACATTCTTGTGAAGAATTATTATTATTATTTTTTAAAAACATTGCTTTCCAAACTTTGGTAGGAAAAAAACAGGTTTATTTATTGTCCTTTGTATTCTTTTTTTCTTACGTTTACTGCTTTTTTAAATTTTTTTATTTCTTCACAGCAGGAAATGCTTATTCCTCTAGTAGACAGAGCGGTTATTCAGTGCCACCAGTACTGAGCTGTAAGTTTGTTTTGTCAGCTTTGCTACGGGTGCTCTGCATTCCTAAATGCATGAAAGTTTAATTACATGTACAGATCCAGCATATAGGGCCAATATATAAAGCTCAGAGTTTACTGGGCATAGTCAATGATCTTACCACTTTGAACAGATCAGTGTAATGAATCCTTCTCACGCTTGAGTGTTCTGTTTTGAGAGGAAGCCAAACCGTGTGCGCTGTGACTGACTTCTTCCTGCTCTACACAATTAGCCATCAGCTGTAGTCACTTGGGTTTCTCTCCTTTTCTCTCTTCTTTTCCAGTTGAGTTTAGGGTTGTGCAGGGTGTGGAAGAGGGTTGTGGACACTACACACTTCAGTATAGACAACACATTTTATTTAAAGACAGTCACTTGGTTTTAAACAATATGAAGCTGATTCGTGGATTTCTTCTAAACAGTGTCCATAAACTCAGCTCCCTGAGAGAAACAGCAATTACTTTACAACTGTATTCATAGCCATCATAGCCATTAGAGTAAGCCTTGTTTCTTTTGCCTTTTTGTCCATCTGAAGAGAGGGGTTTTCCATAAGTGCACTATGCCTCTGCTCAGGTTACCCAAGATACCCATCTCAGGAGCTTTCCTTCTATCACACGTACGGTGGTGGCTGGCCAGACAGATGTGGTACACCTGTATCTCTGTATTTGCATGGGACATGTGTACTGTCCCCCCTGCCTTTAGCCCTCAAGCTGACTGCTACAATATGCAGTGATCAGTCACAGCATTATGACCTTTGTGAAAGAGAATGAAGTTAGCAGAATTTGCAAACTAATAAACGCTCTAATATTATGATGGGAATGCCTGCTTTTGCTGCATGCTTAACTGTATTTATTTATTTACGTAGGTTTATATAAGTGTTCTGATTGAGATCAGCACAAGTGTCTGATATAGAATTTAACTGTGGAGGCAAGAGAGTAAAAATAATAGTAACTATTAAAAAATTATTATTATTTGTGCCATTATTATGTGTTCTATATTGTTATTAAATAATTAATGATCTTAATTATGATAGTCTGATTGTTTTGAATATTTGGCTGCTCTCTGTAGATGGCCAATGGGGCCTACTGCCCCAACACCACAGCACAGAGTTCAGTGCTGATTCTCCTCTTGTTCTCTTACTGTGTCTTGCCAATTTTCATTTGCACAAATCCCAGCTTTGTGTATTTCACAGTGTAAAGAGATCTGCCCAGAACTACCTAATTCCCTCTTCCTTAGCTAGAATATTCCTCTGTTCCACAACAGATATGAACCTGGGAAGAAGTAAACACATGCTTCCTTGATTTATTCGGTTTTTGTTCATATTGATACCAGATGATGGAAAAGCACATTGTTTTTTATCCAGAGAGTACTTATTTTCTTCTTGTTGTCGGCTACATGTGTACGATTAAATTTTGGTGGATTCTGAACAGGATGCTGTGCATTGCGACTTTTTGTCAGCTCTTGAGGGATTCAGGAAAAGGTCCTGTTTTATCGTTCATCTGCAGTTTCTGTCTCTGCAGTAAGAGTAGGATTGGCCTGCTTACTTGCATGTTATGGAGAGCTGTCAGGGAGTGCTGGTGGAGGCTCCATATATTACCCGTGTGTGTCTCCTGTGTGTGGTGTCAGCAGTGTGGCCACCGGTGGAAAGGAGGACACGGTGTGCTCAGATTGGCTGACCACTGTGGTAATTGGAGAGCAGCTGGTATGACATGGCATGACATGCTCTTTCGTCACTGTTTTAGGTTGGCCGATTGTCTGCCAAGTTGCAGCTGATACAGTTCAGGTTGGCCTACTGTTGTCTTAGCCCTTGTAGTGAAGTTCTGTGAATCTGAAAATGATAACTACAGATCTGTGTGGTGTAGTTAGTGTTTCCCATTAACTGAAACTTGAGCTTGGAGAGAAAACAGTGAAGCTGTCTTGGCAAAACTGGTTTGTTGGTTGCCTTTGTGTGGTTTGATTAGCACTAGTTCTACCTCTGATTAGACGCCAGACAATTATTTTAAACTTGGCCTTCCTCTTTGTACCTGGGTGTTTGTCCACCTTTCTCATCTGAATCACTGTATGCAAATGCAGTACTAGTTTGCTTTCACTTGCTTTTTGACAACTACTGCTCGCTCACCCAGAACCAGTGGGAACAGGGCTTGGGAATCCACATCATGCCACGCTGCATTGTGGGATTGATCTGCTATATGGTCTGCAAAAGCAATTAGTTTATCAAGCAGGTGATGATGTGAATAGCTAGTGACAGATAACACAGTGTGGAACATGCTTAGGAAGAACTCAAAAGAGAAAGTACTTGAAATGGCTGAATTATTCCCCCATTTTTTTTTCACAATTTGTGGTTGCCAATTCCCACCAGCCAGCTCTTTCTGATCACATGTGTAGCTGGGGACAGTGAAGGCAAACACTGGTTCCTCCAAGGCTTGTGAAGCCAACCGGTGCATCCTTATGAACTTCTGCTCCTGGCAGTAGGGTGAATGCTTTTCTGTAAAAAAAAAAAAAAAAAAAAGTTCAATATTTTGTAAGAAAAATCAGTGCTGCTATTCACGTTCCTTACAAACTACCAAGCAATAATTGGAACAATGAATGGACTACAGACTCAGAAAAGCTTTGTCTTAATACTGAGATATATATTTTATCAAAAGTATCACTATGATCCCAAATTTGAAAAGCAGTTGTAGCTTGTTAGTGGCAAGTAACTCGTGCATATTGAAACAATACTGCGTTTTCCCACAAGTCATTGCAGCGTGTCATCACAGTCCCAAACCCTATTGTTTTTATGGGCTTGGCTTTTGGCTCCCCTTCCTTAAATGTCTACAATTAGGCCTGCTTCTTGCCAATTGCTTCAGATTTACTTTTTGTTCTCTGTGGAAGACACTCCTGGATGGGATGGTGGTCGTAACAACTGCTTTGTTAATGGATACCATGACAATCGCATGAATGGGGCTGGAAACTTTAATCGTGGTCCCCCTCGCAATGACAGAAGTGGCCGCGGCAGCTTCCGTGGAAATAGGGGTGGTGGCACCTTCAGCCAACCCATGCATAACACAAGTAAGAACTTATATTCCTCTGGTAGAAAACCTTTTTATAAACTTTTATTCTTTATCTAAAATATTTTTACACTTGTTTTATAAGCGTGTACACTGTTCCCAAATGTTATAGGTTAGTCTCAGTTCGACTTGTACATCTAAACATTATTTTTGTAGCCTACAGTGGCTTTGATAACAAAGACGGAGGCTGGAACACAGGTTTGAACAGGGATGCTTACTCCAGCTTCGGTGGACGTTCCGACAGAGGGAAGTCTGCTTTCTTCAATGACAGGGGGACAGGTTCAAGAGGAAGGTAAAGGAAACATAATTTTGATATGTTTCTAGAGAACATTTACTGTTAATCAGTAAACATTTTCATTTAAGGTAAATTATAAATATTCTTGCTAAGTAGACTAAAAAATGATGGGATGCCATGAATTTAAAACAATGTTATTGTTCAGGTATGAGCGTGGGGGCTTTAGCGCTGGAGGTGGAATGGGAAACAGTCGGTGGGTAGAAGAGTCCAGGGATGAAGAGGACTGGTCAAAGCCCACCCCACCCAACGAGCGTCTGGAACAGTACGTACCAGAACCAACTGCTAATTAGGCTTCCCCAAAGAGCCCATCTGCTGCTTTAACTAAGCCTTTCTTCTCTCTCTGTTTCTCTTTGTCTCTCCTCATTGCTTGCCCTCAGTGAGCTGTTCTCTGGAAGCAACACAGGGATTAACTTTGAGAAGTATGATGACATTCCTGTGGAGGCCACTGGCAGCAATTGCCCTGGCCCTATTGAGAATGTAAGTCTCTCAGTGATGATTTCAAAGAAAACTTGTAAATCTCAGACACCAAAGCTGAATGTGGCTTTATACCATTTCTTTTCAGTTCCATGATGTTGACATGGGGGAAATCATAATGGGTAACATAACTCTGAGCCGCTACACCCGTCCCACCCCTGTGCAGAAGCATGCCATTCCCATCATCAAGGCTAAGAGGGACCTAATGGCCTGTGCTCAGACAGGTAGGTCATTCTCCACATCCGGTATTAGTCTAAACGCAGACCTTGTCTTTTTGAGTGGCGTTTTGGCAATGTGCTTTATTACTCATGTTGCATTTGCTAAGGCTCTGGGAAGACTGCAGCATTCCTGCTCCCGGTGTTGAGTCAGATCTATACTGATGGACCAGGAGAGGCCTTGCAAGCATCTAAAACCAGTGGCCAGGTACTAATGCACTTCTGATCTTTCTAACCACCAGTAAGTTATTTGTTCGTGTTATTTTTGGAAAGCCCTTCATGGCTTTCAAATGATTGATATGACCCAAATTCTAACTGCACTGTGCTTTATTAGGAGAATGGAAAATATGGCCGCCGTAAGCAGTATCCCATCTCCTTGGTCCTGGCTCCAACCAGAGAACTTGCGCTACAGATCTATGATGAAGCCAGGAAGGTATGTCCAACAGTTTCCTCACTCTTGGCAGACCTGAATGATCATTTCTTTTCAGATATGATCATTGCTTACTGTCTCTGTTGTAGTTCGCATACCGCTCCAGAGTGCGCCCATGTGTAGTCTATGGAGGGGCTGACATTGGCCAGCAGATCCGGGATCTGGAGAGGGGCTGTCACCTGTTGGTGGCCACACCAGGACGTCTGGTAGACATGATGGAGCGTGGCAAGATCGGCCTGGACTATTGCAAGTGAGTGCTGAAGCCAGAGGCGCAGTGTGAAGAGCTCACAGCAGTGATTTTAAGCACTTAATCCAATGAAGGTACATTTTAAGTCTCCTCAATTGGATTAAGTTCTTCATGTTTTCCTCTCTACCAGCTACTTAGTTCTAGATGAAGCTGACCGAATGCTGGACATGGGTTTTGAGCCACAGATCAGACGTATCGTGGAGCAGGACACCATGCCACCAAAAGGCGCACGTCAAACCATGATGTTCAGTGCCACCTTTCCGAAGGAGATTCAGGTGCATTTCCATACACTCTATACTTTTTGCTTGTGCTCATCATTGCTTTAATAGCAGCCATTAAGACCATACATGTTGTTTGCAGATCTTGGCCCGTGACTTCCTGGAGGAGTACATCTTCTTGGCTGTGGGCCGTGTAGGCTCCACCTCAGAGAACATCACCCAGAAGGTGGTCTGGGTTGAAGAGAGTGACAAGCGCTCATTCCTGCTGGATCTACTCAACGCCACAGGTAGAACCACCTGTCCCTGTGCTAGGCTGTAGTCTGCATAGTAAACAGTCATACCTGTAGAAAGTTCCAATTTCAATACTGCTGAAAAAGACATGAAACAATCAGGGGTAGTAATGAGATATTTTAAAAGGTTCAATGTTTGTTGCAGAATTTGGTGTTCTGTAGCCTTTTGTTTAATGTAGTCCCTAATATCTGCTTGAGGGTCTTGAAGAAAAGATGGATTAATTTATCTGTACTTCACTACACTTTTGAAGTTTTTTTTTTTTTAATAATATTTTTTAAAAAATAATTATAACCTGTTTCAGTGGTAAAAGATGCATAAGGTTTACTGGGAGGTTTGATTCTATTTAAAGTCATTCCAAGTGAGGTTCAGGAAAATGCAGCTGAAACTCCTGAGAGGCCAGGTAAGTGTGGGCTTTGCAGTCCAACATGATAAAACATGTTCACATTCCACTAGCCTTCTTTACATTCTACTTTTCCCTCCTCCATACGCTTTAATATATCGAGCTTTTTAGGTAGGATGCTTGTCTAATACCCATTCACTCTTTTAGCTCTGTCTCTGCCAAAGGTATCATTTTTAGTTTCGGTATGTGTAATTTGCTTGCAATGTGACCCATTTTCCATCCATTTGGATGTTGCCTCTGGAAATCATGGCTAACCGTGGTAACAGATTTTCCAGTTGTGCAGCTGAAGTCATTTTAAATTTGTTGTATCTAAGTAAGCATGTTGCTTTAACTCAAAGAACATGTCCATTTAGTTAAAGCACGTCCTTAAAATGGATGGGAGGGAATAAAAATGGCCTTGATCTGGTGTTTCCATGGTTACCAGCACAACATTACACCGATGAATGTGAGTGGCTGCTTGGATGAGCTCTCATCTGTATCTTACCATAGCAACTTAGCATGGAGACACAAAAGCATGTAGAGACGCATCATTGGTCACTGTTGCCATCTCAACGTTATCTAAGCAAAAGCTGCTGCTGTTCTGCACAGGGCTGCTGGCGAGAAGCTGGGGAGTGAATGGAGTCTTTTCAGAGAAAGGCCTTGTTCACTCCTGACTCACTCACCTCACATCCTCTTGAGCTTTGCTTTGATAGCCATTAAAGAAAGCTGTGACAAACATTGAACCCAGTTAAGTCCATATTCCCTTTTTTTTTTTTTTTTTATTTTATTTTATTTTTTTTTATAATAAAGGCAAGGGTCTGTTTCTCTTCTTGTATTTTTATGCAATGAAGGAATTTCACTTAATGGTTGTCAAATGATGCAAAACTGTCTTGTTTGCCATGTTTCAGTTGTCATTGTACTTTTATTTTGGGATTTTTGTCTAGTGGCTTGCTCTCATGTGGCATGTAGACCTTACTGTGTTTCTGGATGCAGGAAAAGATTCCCTCACGCTGGTGTTTGTGGAGACTAAGAAGGGTGCAGATGCCCTGGAGGACTTCCTTTATCGTGAAGGCTATGCCTGTACCAGCATCCACGGTGACCGCTCTCAGAGGGATCGCGAGGAGGCGCTTCACCAGTTCCGCTCAGGCCGCTGCCCCATTATGGTCGCCACAGCCGTGAGTATATCTGGAGTGTTCTGTAAAAGCCTGTGCCTCTCTTGCTGTGTAGCAGTAATTCTAACAGCACTCCCAATGTCACAGGTGGCTGCCCGTGGTCTGGATATCTGCAATGTGAAGCATGTCATCAACTTTGACCTGCCCAGTGACATTGAGGAGTATGTCCATCGCATTGGGCGCACTGGACGTGTGGGAAACCTCGGTGAGTTCATCAGAGAACGTTAGCAGGCTGAGAGTTTCTGCTTGGTGTAACTCCAGTGAATTTGATATAAAACGTAACAAATACTGTACAAGCTCTTATTTTGATCATTTCTGAGAAAAAGCTGGGTTCACACTAGTCATGATGTCATTTGTTCAAATTATTATAAACATGCTTTATCACTGTGTATGATGAAATAGTTGAAACGAACTATAAATTAGTATAAATACTAATAATAAAGGTGCTTTCATGCATTGACATGAGGATTTATTTATTATTAAGGATTTATGAGGATTTATTATTTATAATGTATTTATTATTAAGTGGCACTAGTTATAATGCTTCAGAGAGCTTTTAATTCCATGAGCGGAGCCTGCAATCGCCTCTCATGATAACAAAATGCAGAATGGAAAAGAATTTCATAGAACAGCCAAAGACTTTGAGGCGTAAGGTTTTGTTGAGGGCACAACCACAAGTCCTGATCAGCTCCCAGCTCTGAGCTGTAAAAAGGACCAAAATGCACATCTCTGTATAGAGTCTACCAGCAAGTAAATAACATGGTGCATCATTCTGTGGGTGACACCCCCTCAAACTCCACTCATCCATGATCACATAAGGGCAGCCAGCAGCTGGTGACCCAATTGGTGTTTGAAACATGGGGGTGTGACAGCAGGAAAAAAGATCTACTACTACTACTACTACAATCTACCTGTTTTTATTTATTTATTTTTTAAATAAATATAATAAATTGTACTTGTGTATTAATTCAGGTTTGGCCACCTCTTTCTACAATGACAAGAACAGTAATATCACCAAGGACCTGCTGGACATCTTGGTGGAGGCAAAGCAGGAGGTTCCTTCCTGGCTGGAGAGCTTGGCCTTTGAGCACCAGCACAAGAACAGCAACCGAGGCCGCTCCAAGAGGTGCAACCTTCTCATTTGTTTAGATCTTCTGTTTTTATTCATTCATTTATGCTTTAGCAGTTACTGTATTGGGTTCTAATGGTCCATGCGTGTGCAGGTTCTCTGGTGGTTTTGGAGCCAGAGATTACCGTCAGATGGCTGGAGGTGGCAGCAGCTTTGGCAACCGTGGTGCTCGTAATACAGGAGGCCATGGAGGCAACCGGGGTTTTGGTGGTAGTAAGGGTAAGCGCAAGTCTAAACCTCCTCTGCTTAGGCAAAGAATGATTCCATTTTTTAATAACAAATGGTCATTTAGTCTAAAATAGTCTTATGTTTAACCCAATTTTCTCCTAATTCTCCAAATTTCTCCTAATTTACTGACCGGTGAGGGTGAAGGGTAACATGCTTCCTCAGATTAACGTGAAGCCAGCCACCATCTTTCTGAATTACTGCTCATGCTGCGTTACAGGGCAGCTGTACACTGGAAGGAAAGCGCTTATTGCCCTCTTCTGCATACAAAAGCTCACAAATGCCCATGATTAGTTACTGTTACTGTGATTGACAGGAACGACAGAGTAATGCCATCCTTTCCAGCCAGAGAGCAAGAACAATTTTGCTCCCTTGTATAAAGTAGGCTTTTGTTGATTGTTATTTATTTATTTAATTTTGTCCCCCTTCATCTCTTTTGTCTCAGGTGGCTTTGGAAATTTTGTCAGTGATGGCTACGGGGGAAGTTATGGAAACTATGGAGGAAGCTACACCCAAGTGGACTGGTGGGGCAACTAAATGTCTCTGCAGTGGCTCACCATGCCAGACTAGCTGAATGGAAACCACATGTTAACTTAAGCCAGACTCTGCGCCCTGTGTAGCTTTAAGAACTCGCAGTACATTACACGCTGTGATTCTCTGCCTGCGTTCAGAATGGCCGTGGCAGAACAGAGCGTCACTTTGTAGTCAGGAAACAACAATGGACACCCATTTATGTTTGATCTAGAACATTGGGCTTAGTTTTCAACTGCACTTTTCTTTGTTTTGATGCAAAAACTGAGGATCATTTATATGTTAATGTACTGTGCCTTTAAATTTAAACAGGACATTGTTTTATCATTTCACTGAATGAACTTGGCCAAGAGCTCAATTTGTTTTTGTTTATAAGGCATATAAAGCTTGTACTTAATCAAACCTTGGCAAAAAGGAAAATGTGGCTTGACTGAGTCACAATTCCATTTGAACTTCAAATTGACTTAGGGATATCATGTAGCCTACATTACAGGCCAGAGAACTAACAGCTCATGGAAGCAGCACAGAAGCGCTGGACAAGTGTTTATTCATATGTGGCAACTTTGCTGTAAAGGATAAAGAGTTCTGAATTTTTGCTCACTCTATCCTGGGTAGGCACCTATTTAGGTATATGGTAGTCTTTAGAAAGGCCATTCCAGTTGTGATAGGAATAGTCATGACAAAATGGTAAACACTCAGTGTTAACTACACTCTGGTTAACGATACACAGTGCTGGAACTTGTTACTCCACTGCTTTTAATTGACTTGACAGTGTTATGGCAGCTAGTAAGTACCACATGCTAGCCACTGTAAGCAGGCAGCATTTTTTGTTATTTTTTTTCTTGAAACATTTTGATGGAAACGAGATATGAAGTTATCATTTGGGGGAGGGGGGAATCTTTTGATAATGTTTCATCACAAAAAAAACAAAAATATGCGTGCCAACTTAAAGGCGAAATTCAAATAGCTTAAAACGGACCATAGTACCAAAGCGACCCTGCCTCTAGTCATGGCCTCTTTGGTCGTATACGCATGCTAGTGTTTTGTTTTTTGGTCAAGGACAGAGGACAAATTCTGTCGCAGGCTTTACTTTATTACAAACGTTTTCTCTTTTCAAGCTGCGTTGGATGGCATGGCTCATTTTCCTAAGCAGAGGTGTTAGGAAATGGCTGAGTTCATTCTGAGGCATCGGCAGATATGCACAGGGTTTTCTGAGTTGGGCCTGGCATGCTCTCGGGCTCCGCTGCACTGTGGTGGTCACTATCACTGTGTGGTGGCCAAACACCAGGTTTGCCCTCCTTTGTGGTACATTTTAATGCTGTCGTCTTCAAGAGTTCATCTGCTCTGATGTAAACTAACCACTGGCTCAGAGCCAGCTTTCTGCTTCCTTTGAGGAGGAAGGAAACCTCAGAGAGGAGGAGGAAAAAAAAGCATTTAACTCAAGTGCAATAGGTTTTTCTTCTCAAGTGTGTTGTGCCTTGACTTTTTTTAAATTGATGAATTCAAGCAGATGCACTGACAGTATTGAGAACTTAAAGTTGAATGGTGCTACTTAAGTTAGGTCTAGGCCCATGTATGTTGTGCCCATCAAGTTTTACAAAGTTCTTTTATTGCACATCTAGAGTTTTATATATAAATGTCTTGAGTGTGTGTCCTCAAGCTTCCAAATGTTGTGAATGGGGAGATAGAAACGCAGCTTGTTTACAAAAGGGGAAGGGATCTCAATATTTACCAGGATTTATTTGGGACCAGGGGGATTAGCAGTGGGGAATTTAGCTCTTTGCACACAGATTTCTAGATTCTACTTTTGCTGCTAGTTTTGTGTAATTTATTAAGCATTTTTGAGAAATATTTATTTTTGTAAGCCTCAAAGCGATTCTTTGAAAGTTTCAAGAAACTTGACCAAAAGACAGTACAAAAACACTGGCACTTGAATGTTGAATGTCACCTGTATGCGTGGAATTTCTATACTTGGGGTAGTGTGAGCTTTTTAATGTTTCAGACTATATTGGACTGAGTCAGTATCCACAGCTGTTGAAGGCCTCCAGGCCATATTTCTATATAATTACTGATTGGCTCTCAAAATTGGAAATAGGAGAAAAACATGCCAAGGTTTGGAATAGTGTTCAAATGACCTAATAATTTCTTAGATGTATCAGTGCATAAAGTGTCCAGTTTCTCCAAACGTGTGCATTTCTTCTTTTAAAATGGAATTTTGTTCTGTTAGGGGTTTTGTTTCAGTGAATGTCTGGCACAAGGCAATCTTAAAACATGTGGTTCTTCTCTAGTGTTGCATTTGCATATACAGTGCCTCTGGGTTTGGGCCTCTGAGGAGCAGTTAGCAAGTGATGGTGCTAACAGACACCTGCTGTGCAATTTGTAATGTTGAATTCATACCCTGCAGGAAAAGATGCAAAAGCCTTTCACTTGCTAACTTTTCTCAGAGCAACCGGGAGCACTTTAGATTTAGTATTTGCTTTATGTAGTAGTGTAGAAGCTATGCACTGCATGAGAGGACTCATCTGTGCATTTATTGTATGATTTTACCAAAATAAAAGTTTGAAATGCTAATTCAAATACAAAACCAAGCATGTTTTCTAAAATGTTTGTTCGTTGTAGCAGAAAATGGGGAAGAACATGTAGCAGCTGTTAATGGTGTGGCTAAAACCTTATTGGACTTGTTTGGAATTCAAGTTGCTTAAGTTTGTTTACAACAGATAAAATCATTCTTTCCTGAACTAATCCCTTGTCTTCATTTTATTTCAAGGACAAAATGTACCTAAACCTGTCACGCCCTAAGAAAACACCATAGTGGGAAGTTATATACCACCTGATTATTAATAACCTGAAGTGCCTGTTTAAAAAGTGTTAAGACCTTGTGTTCTGAAATCAGTGAGATGGAGTTCTGTGAGCTCAGTGACTGAGTTAACGGTGTGTTAAACATGTAAAACGCTGGTCACTGGGAAGCAACTAAGTTGATTAGGAAANAGGAAATAACAGATTCAAACAAAAATAACCATGGAATTGAATGGGGTTAGGATTAAAAATCAGTCCTGTGCGTACACCTCAAGAGCAGGTAGGTAGTTGGTAGGGTGAAGTTGCTGGGTAGATGGCATGTAACTTGACTGGTTATTGTCATTGTGCATGAGTAGAGTAAAGCTGTTTCCCCACTGACAGTAGGATTGTTTGCATAATCAGAACTCTGTGCTACATTCTGCTCTTTTATAACATGTAAGATGAGTATAAGTCTGATATATTTTTTGTTGCCTGTTGTCAAGTTCTGACAATATCCACATCACTAAACCTCTGCTCTAAACTTGCTGAGGCCAGTAACTAGGGCCACAGTTAACCTCTTTAATGGCAGCGGTAAAGGTTTCCTGAGAAGTTAGCTGGCTGTAAGAACACTTCAGATTGTACACACATCATGCAGGCCTGCAGTGAAACATTGCTGATCGCTGATCATTGCTTTATATGGCGCTAATCCCACAGCCATCTAGAGGATTATTCTGCCATTAAGTGATGGCTTTTGGAAATTAAGTACTGCTGTTTGTGACCACACACACACACACAGGATACCATTAAATCAGTTCGAATGTTCACTCAGAAACATGATGCTGACAGAACGATGCTGTCGGAGCTCCTTCATGGAAATTTTTTAAATTGATTTTCACTTGGTTGGATGTGCATTGATGTCAATAAACAGGTAAGCTGTTTTTGTATACATTTTTTTTTGCAGTTTTCTTGTTAGAATGATTAGAAATGTTTGTAATGGAAGCAGAGTGATGAGATTTAATTGTGTCCTACTAAGAAGAAATACCTTAGTTCCCCAAAATATTAACATTTTGTTTCCATTTTGCATTTCAGACATTTTACTCTGACATGCCACAGGTGAAATGGTTCAGCAATGTTTTTCTTTATAGGTAAGAACAGTTGATCCTTTATTCAGAGTTCTTTGGCAGGTGTTTACTAGCTTTATTTACCTAATACCTCACCAGCAACAAAGTGTACACCACTGTGTAAAACAATTCACCAATAAGTAATGAATGTTCTCTTGCATAAGTTTGGCTGATCTTCTGTTTCAAAGCTCCTGTCTAAAATCACACGGCCAAATGGCAATTTCTGTTTACAAAGAAAGAACAGAGAACAGTGAATTGCACATCTGCAATTTAACATCTGTCCTTTCTTAGTACTATAATAACTACCACAGTGAAGAACAGCTGCAGGATAAGAACCTAAAAAAAGTGTCCTCCTCATGTAACTCCAACATTAAATTATTCCTCATGATCCTGCGTGTGTTCTCCCTCATACTTTAATCCTCCTAGGCCTGTCAAGGGGGAAAAGCAGAACTCATTTACAAAGTGATTGCTCCACCTGATCAGCGCTGTAATTTCAGCTCATGATTATCATAAATGCTTCTCAATACTTTCCTTTACAGATGGGACTTACTCATTTCGAATCCATTAGTTTGCATGTACGAAATCTGTGATTTAAAAAAAAAAAAGTAAAAGCAAAAATTTGATTTAGCCTGTTAGTGATCAAACTAAAGTGACAGATTTATCAACCTTGAAAGCAACTTCATGACTTTGTCATACACACTGTCTAATACAAGAGAGACTCGTAGCTCTGTTATGCTGTGGGAGGGATTTATTTTGCTGGCATGGTTTGTGTCAACCTGTCACCTTAGAGGGAAGCATCACAAAGTCAATACAAAGTTATTCTGACTGACCACTTTTAGCCAGTGATGAAATATTTCTATCCTGGTGGAAGTGGTCTCTTCCAGGATGACCCAGGGGAAATATTACAAGTATTCACACTTCGCACTGGTGGATTGTAACCAGGTTGTACGAACTGCTTCAAAATGTCAAAAGAAGAAACAAGAGCAAGAGACAAAAAATGAGTAGACAATTTAGTAGGCAATTTATTGAAAACTGCATTTAAACTCAAACAGGCTGTTCATCAGCTGATCAAAAGTTTAAGACCATAGC
>CM074949.1:12889237-12911118 GCA_037577455.1 Pangasius macronema
TTTCTTCTTTTGACATTTTGAAGCAGTTCTTACAACCTGGTTATGATCCACCAGCGTGAAATGTGAATACTTGGAATCTTTCTCCCGGTCTTAAGATTTTGTTCAGGAGTGTGTGTGTAATATATATATATATATATATAAAATCAGTTCTTTTCTTTTTTCTTCCTCAGTATGGGTCATGGCCCTGCCTCATGGCATGATTCTCTGGGCCTGCTCTAGTTCCTGTCCCCCCAGCTGCATGTGCACTCAGGAGAAGAGCTGCACTGTGCTCTGTGACCGTGCCAACATGGCTGAGCTGCCTAGAGAGTTCCCCTGTGAAGCCTCCTCCATCAACCTGGAGAAGAACAGCCTCAAGTTTTTGTCAGAACGAGCTTTTGGAACACTTCCCTCTCTTAAGTCCCTCTTCCTGGACCACAACAACATCTCCTTCATCACACCCGGAGCTTTCAAAGGGCTTCCCAACCTGCTGGAGCTCACAATGGCCCACAATGAGTACATCCGCTATCTTCACACACGGACCTTCACCTCTCTCAAACGCCTCGTGCGCTTGGACCTTTCTGGCTGCAACCTCTTCAGCATGCCCGACCGCATCTTCCTGGAACAGACCTGCCTCAGAGAGCTATTCTGCTTCCAGAACAATTTCAGACGCATCCCAAGCGCTATACGAGGAATGGAGAACCTGACACATGTTTACTTGGAGCGCAGTAAGATTGAAGCAGTAGCATACAACTCTCTGCTTGGACTACGCAACCTCAAGTATCTGAACCTACAGGAGAATCGTATCAGTGTCATCCATGAGGAGGCCTTTAAGGACCTAAGACAACTAGAAAACTTTTATCTTAACGACAATCTATTGGTTGACTTGCCAAGGAAATCTTTTAAAGGCCTCTGCCATCTCAAGATGTTAAATCTGGGTGGTAACTTGCTAACCAATATCTCCAACACCTGGTTTGGGGATCTGGTGGAACTGGAGGTACTCTACTTGGACCGCAACTGCCTGTCATTTATTGACAAGGGTGCCTTTGAGAATCTGACCAGCCTCGTGACACTGCATCTCAACAGCAACAAACTGACTACCCTGCCTTTCCCAGTCTTCCAGCCCATCTACTTCATTGGGCATCTTTATTTGTTCCGCAATCCCTGGGAGTGCAACTGTGAGCTGGAGTGGCTGAAGGAATGGATGGAGAACTATAAGCTGGTGAGGGATATCCCATGTGCATCCCCTCCTTCAGTAGCTGGTCTGGATCTGAGCAAGGTTCTGTATGCACGTGTGAACGGTACTTGCATTGACCCGGGAGAGTTTAACCTGACCACAGCTGTTCCAGATTACAGCACCACGCAGAGCAAGTTCAACAGCCTGATCTCCAAACTGATGAATCAGGAACTCAGGGAGGAGGTGAGGAACTTTACTGAGGGTCAGAGGAATGGGACTGTGCTAGAACCAGCAGAAGGTCAGGTCTCAGCTGCTCACAGGCTTTCTAGTGTTGGTTTAGTCCTGCCATTACTACTGCCATTGCTGTTCCTCATCCAAGCTCAGACAGGCTGCCTATTAGACCTTACTAATGCTTAATAAAGGCCTGGCTCAGGGCTGGAGGAAGACATTTGCCAAGAATTTGTTTGGCCTGAAAGTTGGGGAGATGAGAGATTAATCCTTCCTTCAGAGGTGAAGTGCGTGAAAAGGAAGGAAAATCCACTGGCTACAGGACTACAGAAGATTTTTTTTTCTTGGAGACCTGATAGTATTTTAAAAACAGTACACACAGATGAGGACAGAGGACTGGCTGCTATGCATTTTTATAATGAAAAACATTGTATAAATGTGTTAATTTAAATTTAGTGAACTCAGTATACAGTATCTGATCCATTTTAAATGAAGCCATTTATTCATGCTGTTATAGGAAACCTATAGATAATGGTTGGTGTAACAGTAAAAACTGTGACCCATAAATCAACTGTGTTTGCATAAGTATTGATGTAAATATAATTGATGAGGTGAACATGAGCAGCAGTATTATTGATGACATCCAGTTCAACAATACAAATGGAACATGACTCACTTTTTGGTGTGTTTTATCAGTTTATATAATATGTGAGCAGGTAGTATTTCATTAAGCTCACTTCCTGTCAGTTAGTTTAGCACTCTGATTTCTGATTCTCACAACTGGGTGAATTCTAGTTTCTAGTTGTTTCTAGTTTTAATATTCATGCATAATGCATAAGTTTTAATATTCTTCTTTCACTGCAAGGCTAAGCGACACAACACGCTGCTGCTCTGTATTCAGACCAAATGATTAACTTCATCACTGCCTTGTGATGCTCTGAGCATAGAAATTATTCTAATAAATAAGCAAAAAAGAGAAAATAAAACTATTGAAAATACATGTGCTTCCTGTGCTTTCTGATATTGGGCCATTTTGACTGTTCCTTTCAGAAAAGTGTTCCTGGTCTAAACCCAGCAATGTGAATTTGAGTTAATCTGCAGCTCAGTGGTGTTAGCTGTGGAATGCAGATTTGGATTGACACAGGTCACACTGCAGTGCTTTTATACCATGAACTTTGCTCTGATTTTAAAAACATTGAAATAGCAATGCACTCATATAGCTAGAAGCACAGGTTCATATAAAACAGCTGGACTGGCTCGCCAGTGCCGCATATTTAATTATGATTTGTATTTGGACATTTGCCATTAGCACCACTTTTGTTCCAGCTTACAGTAGATAGTGCTTTCCTCAGAGTGTTTTACACTGTCCTGTGATGCAGAATGAGCAGCAGTTTGAAAAGAGGCGGTTGGCTGGTTTCACGTGTCTTGGAGGATGCACGTTAGCCTTCAAACTCCGGGGTTGGTAGCTGTCGTATGATAGGGGAGAGCTGGATTGTGGGTGGGAACTGGTAGGTGACCAAACTGGAGAGAATGGGGAAAAAAGTGAGTGTGGGAATGCTCAGAATTCCTTCATGAGCAGATGGGAGTGAGATTATAAACAGTCCTGTGCACACCTTCAGCCCAGAGAACTCGGTATTCTCAGTAATGATGAGCGTTTATCTACTGGAGGTACTCAGCATGTGTTGAAGTGTCTCTTCCTGTGGGGGTGTGACAGGATGAGAATGACACACAACAGGATGAGCTGCCTTCTCTCATTTACAGAACTGATCTAATTCAGAGAAGCTTATTATTAATTAACAGATGATATGTCTACATCTGGAAAGTAACATCTATTTTTTTCTTGTAACGAGGACATACAGTATGTTTGGTCTGCATAGCTGTCCATACACTTCTACCTTCGTTCATGTTAAGTGTACATACAGTCTACTTAAACGAGATGATAAAATACACATTTGCTAACTCCTGTTCTCACGTTTTCTAACCACACACACAATCTCTCAGACAATTCTCTAGACAGATAGTACCGCATGCATTTCAGACTCACTCATTCACACACACCTGGGCATTTATCACACTTGCCTTCATGCTCAGATGGGCAGACAGGATGTGGCTTCCTACAGCTGTAGGGAAAAATAAGAAAAAGAGCCACTGAGGCACTGAAGAGAGAAGAAATGTTTCCATCCACTGCATCTCTGCCAACTCACACAGAGCAGCCAGACACGAGAGCAGAGCCAGGAGGGTAACACAGAGCAGACGACACTGGACTTCTTCACCACAGAAAAGGAAATATATTTAAAAAATGGTTCATACTGAAGAGCTGCTCAGTCATCAGCAGAGGAATTTTACACAGGGCAGTCTGAAGTAAACAGTTTGTCATATACAGAATCATTCAGATTTTTTTTGGCAACACAGTCCATTTAGCAAATGTACCTGTGTGTGCACATGTCTGAAATAGTTACACTCAATAAAAATCTGTTTCCCCTTTTGATTCCGCTTTATGAAAACATTAATACTCTCTGATGACACATTTCTGTAATGGTGAAACCAGTATAAGTTTGTGTTTTTTGTCATTTTTTTATCTCTAGGATTTTTTTTTTCTTTTTTTTACAACAAATTAAATTGAGACATTAACACATCTCACTACATGGCTGGTAAAAAGAATTTGTTAGAAAGTTGTCCGAAATGTCCCCATGTGCCCAAAGATGTGCATAGGTCTTTTTTTTCCATCTTCATTCTCCAATGATCTTCACTTGGTCTGAATTTGTCCAGACATATGGAATGTTCTGTGCTGTGGATAACAGTAGCGTTACACTGCTAACACTGACAGTATGCAAGTCTCTGAATGTTCACATGCATGAGAACTCAGATCTCAGAGGTATAGGCTTATTTAAAGAGACAGTATCTGGAAGTGGTTTAACAGCAGACTGTGATACACAGGGAAACGAATGGGTTCCAGTGAGGGGTATGTAATAGCGGCTGAAGGATATATAGGCTCTGAATGGATAATGTGTTGACGCATTGATGCAACATGTCTGCTGTTCCTCTGGCTGAGCAGAAAATATTAGAATATTTAAGATACTGTCTCTTTAAATCAAAACTCTACAAAACGCTGCATCTCATCAATAAGGACGTGTCAATATTCACAACTGTATTATTATGTCTTATACAACACTACATCTACGTAGTCTGAAGGGCTGAGACTGGATTTGTCTTTTTGCGGGTCATGTGCACTGCGGATCAGACAAATCGGAGGTGCATCCTTTCTCCAGGGAATGGTGGTGATTTTTCTTTCCTTCTTAATTATTTATTTATGTATGTATTTATTTTTATCTATTTTTTTGGCATCACAGAGAGTCTGGGGCTTTAAGGTGGAGTTTGAGGAGAGTTAATGGTGTTCTAGTAGACCCAGGACACAGGAACCCACTGTGCTGTAGTGCACACCAGGTCTATAGCCTCCTCCAGGTGCCGGATCGTCTCATCGATCTCATTGTTGATGATGGTCTGGTCAAAATAGTGTGCGTAGGTCTTCTGGAGGATCTCTGACTCCTTCTGCAGTCGCAGTAGCGATTCATCCTGTGGTGTGAGAAACAGAGTGAGCCAAATGAGGGGAGCAAAATTATAGATATACTAACTTTTTTTTTTTTGTCATCACTCACAAAATAATCCATCAGAGTCCTGCTGTTGAAGTATACTATAAAACTATGCAGAGATATCATACAGAAGTATATAAAACATATGAAACACATAATAAGGTTCATTGCCTTGGAGTATCGCAAAATACTGGTGATTACAGGTAAGTGCAAAAGTTTGCATACTCTTTAAGTTGAAAAGATGATGCCAATATTTATTTATATTTAATGTGAAGAATCACAGATGTTTCATTATCTTTTATAACAATCTTTTATAATTTTTCTTCCACTCTTTCATACTGTTTGTTTCTTCCATTTCTGAATTATGCTTTTCACTGTTGGTAGCTATATCTCTAAACAGTTTAACACATTTGCATAATGTATTAGACATTCAAATAAATTAAATGCATCATGTCAAGATGCAAACTTTTGAACTTGCTAATAAAGTTCACTGTTGATTTTTAATTGCGGTATATTTGGGCTATATGCAATAGTGTAATATGTTGTAATAGATTTTCAGTAGTAAAAGACAAATACATTAACATGGAATTCTATTTTTTTTATTTATTTATTTTTTTTTACTTTTTGCAGAGAAATCGCAGTGATGCAAGCCTTTGCACTTAGCTGTATTTGACTCAGGATTCGGAGTAAGGGAATCTATGAGATATTTGATAGAGTGTAAATATAAGTGGGATTTTAAAGAGAACTATACTAGGAGCAGGCTCGTCATACTCCCTGGAATACTCACAGGCAAGTTCCTGCACCACTTGGGAAGCTGAGTGCAGAGTAAAGGAATGCAAAAGAAATCAAAATGCAAGCCACATGCAAGAGGAAAGGAAGATGTGACAAACACAGAAAGAACTGGGGGGAAAACAAAAGGCTGAAAGGTTTACAGTGGAGTTTATGATAAACATGCAGGCATCTGCCACTGTCTGTAAATCTGATGAAAGAGAGAGACAAAGAGAAATGTTATATTATATCACACCTCATTCATGCCCGGAGTGATTGTTGGTGCAGCAATGAAAACCACATAAGGAGCGAACTCAGCTGTTCGCAAGACCTTCAGTGCCTGCAAACAAACACACACAAGTCCCTTCTAACATCCTGTGGATAGTGGTCGATTTGACAAAGCCAGCTTTAATACGAGAAAACATTACACAGCACAAAGGAACTGATGTAGAGATGCGATATAGTGTCAGAGGGAGTTACCTGTGGCTCTACATCAAGTATAGATATGAGGCCCTGCTCGTGGATTTTGCGTATCGTCTCCAGCCGTGTTCCATACATGGCGTCCTCATGGCTGCCGTACTCCAGGTAATCATTGTTGGCAATGTCCTGCATCATTTGGTCATGTGATACAAAGTAATAGTTCTTGCCATTCTCCTCATCTTTTTTAGGAGGTCTGGTTGTGTCTGCAGGTAGTGACAGTTTTAGACATCAAATGTAGTTATAATACAGAATGTAGTAACTTTACTGAATAGAACAACAACACCGAATGTAGTAACCACACTGACACTAACCAAACGCAAAAAACAAAATGCAATGTAATAATATTACCCAATGTTATAACAATGCTGAATTTAGTAACAATACTGAATGTAGTAACAATAATTTGCCATAGGATTGGGTGTCTTACGTGGAATGGGGTAAGCGAATCTGTCAGGGTGTTTAGTGATGAGTGTGTTCTTGATGTGTCTTCTGCCAACACCGTGAGCTCCTACACATGATGAAGAGCAAACAGAAAAACTGTCTAGACCTGGATTGCATCTGTGTCTTTAGGAAAAATACAACCCACACTCAAGATATATTGTACTTCCATACCTAATAACACTAGCGTTTTCCTTTTGAAAGCTGGTAACTTCACAACTTCTTCATATGTGACAAGATCTAGTTGATCAAACACTGAAATAAAAAGAGAAGGAAAAATATTACCGTCAAAGCCTTGAGACATCATCATCTCATGCACAGCTACCGGCCTAGTAAGATGAACATGCTCATGCTTGTTTAACAGAACGATGTGGAGGGCAGCCTTGTGCCTTCCTCCTTGAGCTGAGTGTCATAGTGAGAAGCACTGCAGGACTCAGTATAAGGGCTGGCTACAGAGCATAGACAGAGGGGTTATGTCTAAGGGAATAGTCATAGCTGTGGAGAAAGTAAGGCTTCCTGCTCTGCTATGCTAATATGAGCAAAATAGCAAAAACAGCATCAACACTGAAATTCAACAGGGGTCAAATCTGAGGAACATGAAAAGAGCATGCCCAGTGAGGTGCCTGCAGGGCTGTTCTATAATGAGGAAGGGTGTAGGGAGAGGGAGGTGTTGGACTGTGTGTAACCGGAGCTGGCCATCTGTGTAGCTGCCATGTAAAATGAGATCCTCAGTAACATCTTTGCTTACTCTCCAAATAGCTTAAATGATTCATGTTCATTTTTTTACATGTGCTGAAACTGTGTGTGTGTGTGTGTGNTTGTGGTATAGTAACCACAATGACCTTTTTTTAGGGTAATGCACAACTGAATAGGAACAGGACGTAACGCATGTCAAAATAAAACAGTAAAAAGAAAAAAAGCACGCACATGCACGAACACACACACACTGAGTCTGGTTTCAGAGACATCTCCGTTCATTATAAAACAGAAGTAAACCAAGCTCGCTACAAGCCCACAGGGAAGCTAAGTGAAAGTAAAACGCAACAACAGTCACTCCAAACATATTACTTACATGCACAGATGCCATTGGTAAAGAGACAGCATGAAAAATGGACAGGGGAGGGTGAATGAGTTACAGCTCAGATACAGAACATCAGTGAACAGAGAGAACAGTGACACTTGGTTAAAGCTCTGACACAATACACACAGAACACCAGAGACTTAACATCATGGCCATCCACACAGCGGGGAAAGCGCTGTCAATAAGCTGTGTTAAAACACACTGTAGAGGCTTACGGTGAATCTAATCAATGATTCTACATGCATCTGACATTTACAGTAACGCATGGTCAACAACGCAGCACCAAGCTTTGTTTTAGCATGCGTTAGTATCGACAGCAGCTTTAGACATGTGAGTTCTCTGAGCTACCACTACAGGACTCTCGCATTTATTCAAAACCTCTGACAGAACTTTAAAGGTATATTTCATTTTTCAACCTAATCTCCATATTCCTTTGAATTCTTGAATTATTGATTGATCAGACAATGCTAATTCATTTTCAATAACAGAAGCTGTCTGCAAGGTACAGTATGTATTACTGCTTTTTCTAATACGTTATCATTTCTATAGGAACAGCTCATTCACAGGGACTTGTATGGCAGATGCTCCACATAAATGTGAGTAATTGTTCATATGGTAATGCTTTTCTGAAAGGAGTCTCCAGTGTCAGAACTTTGTAATAGTTGGAGGTAAGGTTGTTCCTTTAAGAGGGCTTTGTGGTTAGAAAGTTGGATACATTCACACAAACAATTGCTTTGGCAATCCTTGAACATCCATTATAAATGAGTTTAAAGTAAACAGGTTTTTCATTCTCAGTACAGCGAGATGCGTCAAACTGACTGTTAGGGGTTCAAAATGACCCGGATTAAAAATCTGTGCATGTTAGAAGGTCCTGACGTCTCCATTAATGCTAGACAAGAAAAATCTAGTGGAATAGACATAATAATTGTAGGAACTGTACAGTGTTCCACTCAATGTTTAAAAGGGCAACAACTCTCAGCCTGCAGAAGTAGCCTACATGAGCCTTTTTTATGCAATTAAGTAACAAAAGACTCATTAATAGACTAAACAATGGGAGAAAAAGACAGCTCCCTCCCTCACTGGCCTGCTGTGAGTTAGTTGATTCAGTAAAGTGGGACAAGGTGCTCAGAAAGGATTATGGCTAAGCCCCAGTCTGCTGCACTGCTGCCACCAGACAATTTTGCTACACTTACCACCTTGTTTAACAAGTTTACACTGTAAGAGTCACTCTGCAAAAGAAGATTTGGTAAATAAGGGCCTCTTACATTTTAAACCATTTCATTGTTGGCATATGGCTGGCATGCTGACATTTCTTATCTTTAACCTCTAAGCAAAAAAACGGACGTGTACTTAGTGATCTATGGATTAACACATTCTGTATTTTATCTTAATCAGAAGCACTGACAACAATTGTACCAAATGTCTGTGTGTGCTGTAGCATTACAATTTCCCTTCCCTGGGACTAATGGGCCCAAATCTGTTCCACCATGACAATGCTTCTGTGCACAAAGCAAGATCCATGAAGACAAGGTTGGAGTGGAAGAACTCGAGTGGCCTGCACAGAGCCCTGACCTCAACTCCACTGAACACTTTTGGGACAAATTAGAAGACTGACTGCACCCCAGGCCTCCTCACACAAACACCAGTGCCTGATCTCACTAATGGGCAAATATCCCCAGGTAACACTCCAACATCTAGTGGGAAGCCTTCTCAGAAGAGTGGAGGTTAATATAACAGCAAAGGAGGACTAAAACTGAAACGGGATGTTCAAAAATCACATATGGGTGGGATGGTCATTTGTCCACAAACATTTGGCCATATAGTGTATTTACCACTGCAAATCTCTCCAATGGAGTATAATGAGGCATGAGTGCACCTACAAACAAAACTCTTGAAGCCTTAATTATTGTTTTAAAACTACAATACCTGCATTTAATATTAGATAGATAATAGATAATAGATAATATTAGATAGATAGATAATATTAGATGCTTGTACCGGTTTCAAGTATATTTACGAGTACTCTCTGGGGACTCGTGTGACATGAATCTGCACTGTGGCAATTCAGTCATTAAAATGTGTGGATTAATGTACTTTATCCCATTCCAGTAGAAAAAAAACATTACATTTAGAACAAATAAAAATGTATATGGTGTTAAAATCACACCTCACTCCTTCACTGCTCCTGACACCTGATCTTTACAACCATGAACGCTTTTGGAAAGCACTGCAATCTCATCTCCCCCTATACAGTCCACAAAGTACACGCAAAGTGTGTGTGTGTGTGTGTGTGTGTGTGTGTGTGTGTGTGTGTGTGTGTAGGTGTGCACATTATCTACAGTGATGGCAGATTGAAATGAGGCCCTCTGGAACACTGACCCAAGCTGAAAGTGTGTGTGCTCTGTTGTAAATTGTGCCTATGTGCCAAAGGCAGTGGAGAGAGAGAGAGAGAGAGAGAGAGAGAGAGAGAGAGAGAGAGACAGTGCTATGTAGCCATGTGCATGTGTGGATGTCTTTGCTATTTGTGGAAGTGCTGTGGTCAGGGTTCAGGGTCATCGAGGAAGCACATCTACACACTGCCCTCTATACACACAGTCACATCATGACAGGAAGTGAGGAGCAGTATTAAGAGTCAAGGTTAAGACATATGGAAGCACCTGCTTGAACAATGTCCCATATCACACTGACATGCTGAATAACTGTACATAACTGTCGTATCATGTACGGTTGTGTGTGTGACCGATGAAAATTGATTTGATTTGATTTGATTATTAAGCATCATATACATAGTGATCATTAAACATCTAGTGAAGTGTGAAGTAGAGAGGCTCGTTGTACACACAGATTTTACCTGCACTGTGTTTCGCTAGATACTTGTCTTTGTACTGCTTCTTTTTCTTGCCAAACCAAGTACAGCTGGCTTGCTGCTCCTGCTTAGTTTTCTCCATCGCTATGCAGGCCACCCGCCTTGAAGAGGAAGAGAAAAGAGTTTTAAAAGGCAGATTTACATCTTCTTGTGTCTGTTATTTATTTCAGCTACCCTACCCTCGGACTGATTTGAGCTTGTTACAGTTTCTCAGTTCCGAGAGGAATATATTCAAGGCCCATTTTAAACGGGATGAACTCACCACTCTTGCAGCTCTGGGGATGGAATGAGCCCAGCTGTGCCATTCTTTGTGTTCTCCAGCCTGCCCTGCCACCAGTTATGGTCATCCTTGTTGATGATCTGGATGATGTCTCCCACTCTGAACCGAATGCCTGCTTCTTTGCAAGGAATGAGCTCATCTTTGGCTGGGTCATACTCAAACTGTGCCCGCACATAGATCTGAATAGAGAGAAGGACGATCAGGGCTACAAAATCTTACTTATAATGCTGAAAACCTAACTGATCAAAGAACAGACAGGTACAGTATAAAAGAGGCAGTAAAAGGTGACAGTAGCTGAGAGAGAGGAAATAAATGTGAAAAAAAGAGGATCTTGATAAAATTCATGCTATGTGGAAGTAGTGTGAGATGAGAGTGGTTTAGCTAGAGAGTGGGTGATAGTGTATGTGTTTCATGAATGTGCATGAGTAAACTTGTGTAAGTGAGCTAATGGAAGGAAAGGCTTTCAGGCAGCACTAGGTCACTAGGGAGTTCTAGTACAAAATAAACCTGGCCCATGTTGCCATGTTAAACACTAAGGGATTTGAGCTAGGGTAGTGTGTGTCACCATCAAACAACAAAAATCTCAGTCTGCCTCCATCACAAATCACATCCACAGTTCCCATTCAAAACTCCTGTGGGAAAGTGAGGAAAAACAATATTTTCTGTATAGAAACATCCTGATATTTGTTGCTCAACAGTGTGCCATATTTTATTATGAGTGTCTAAGTATCTCTGAGACCTTTATAGGAAAGTGTTCATTAGCTGTTGGCAAGTGGATTCCCTCATTTTCATATGCAAGGCCATACTGAAGAAAATCCCAGTATATACTATACGGCCAAAAGTTTGTGGACTCCTGACCATCACACTCATATGTGCTTGCTGAGCATCCCATTCCAGCTTTAGTCCCCCTTTGCTGTTATAATAACCTCCATTCTTCTGGGAAGGATTTCCAATATATTTTAGAACATGGCTGTGGGGATTTGCCCATTCAGCCACAAGATAGATAGTGAAGTCAGGCACTGATGTTGGACGAATAGGCCTGAGGAGCATTAGATGTTTCAGTTAGAGTTCTTCCACATCAACCTTGGCAAAACCACGTCTTTAAGAGCTTGCATTGTACACATGGGCATGCTGGTTTGGGCATGTTTGGGTCCCTTAGTTCTACAGAAGGGAAATTGTAATGCTACAGCATTTCTGATTTCTTGTTAGCTTTACTTGTTAATAAGCAGGACCCCTCTGTATACTAGACAATAGTCTCATTAGGGCTTCCCTGATTAATAATAATTAAACCTTACCTTCATATTTTTAAGGTTGAGCTGATTCTGTAAGATGTGGTAATGTTACACAGTACTACATATTATACTATCATTTTCATTTCGAGTTTGGGAATTTTTGTTTTTCACCAGATTGGGGTTGTCTTACCTTGACTGATATTTTACCCTTGATTGTAGGTCTGGAGATCTAGGACGTGAAAGATTGAACTCATCATGCAGCATAAAGATACTGGGCTGAAGATTATTATGGGGTGGTAGTGGGATGATGAAATAAGTGTTAGGAGTTACAGCTAATCTCGGGAGAAATGATGACTTAACAGGAAGAACAAAACATAATGGCAGAGTGAAGCGGCAGTGTTTTCATCAACATTAAGGATTAGTGTGACGCAGTTACATCGTGACAGATGAGGCTGTACTGCCATCTACTGGACACCATGGGACTAATTCAGAGAACAACTACTCAAGTTCAATTAAAAACAACAATTACATTTACAATTATCAATTACATTAACAATTATCAGATAACTTTACACTGATCAGCCATAATATTAAAACCACTGGCAGGTAAAGTGAATAACGTTGATTATCTTGTTACAATGGTACTTGTCAAGAGTTGGGATATATAAAGCAGCATGTTCTCGATGTTTTGGAAGCAGGAAAAATGAGCGTAAGGGTCTGAGAGACTTTGACAAGGGCCAAATTTTGGACTCCAAAACGGCAGGTCTTGTGGGGTATTCCCGGTGTGAAGTGGTTGGTACCTACCAAAAGTGGTCCAAGGCTCACTGATGCGCATGGGGAGCGAAGGCTAGCCCGTCTGGTCTGAACCCACAGAAGAGCTACTGTAGCACAAATTGCTGAAAAATTTTATGCTGGCTCTGACAGAAAGGTGTCAGAACACACAGTGCATCACAGCTTGCTGTGTATGGGGCTCTTAGCTGCAGACCGGTCAGAGTGCTCATGCTGACCCGTCCCCTGCTGAAAGTGCCTACAAATGGGCATGTGAGCATCAGAACTGGACCATGGAATCATGTTTTCTTTTAGATCATATGGATAGCTGAGTGCATGCACGTCACTTACCCGGGAAAGAGACGGCAGGAGGATGGAAAGAAGGCAAGCTTGCAGAGGGAGTATGCTCTGGGCAATGTTCTGCTGGGAAACCCTGGGCCCTGGCATTCATGTGGTTGTTACTTTGACACGTACCACCTACCTAAACACTGCTGCAGACCAAGTACACATCTTCATGGCAACAGCATTCCCTAAAGGCAATGGCCTCTTTCAGTATGATAATGCGACAAAATGCCACACTGCAAAAATTGTTCGGGAATAGTTTGAGGAACATGACAGAGTTCAAGGTGTTGACTTGGCCTCTAAATTCCCCAGATCTCAATCTGATCCAGCATCTGTGAAATGTGCTGGACAAAAGTCCGATCCATGGAGGCCCCGCCTTGCAACTGACAGAACTTAAAGGATTTGCTGCTAACGTCTTGGTGCCAGACACCACAGCACACCTTCAGAGGTCTTGTGGAGTCCATGCCTCGACAGGTCAGTGCTGTTTTGGCGGCACAAGGAGAACCTACACAATATTAGGCAGGTGGTTTTAATGTTCTGGCTGATCGATATATATGTGGTTAAGGAAGTTAATCAACAACGCTTAGATTTTTTTTTTTTTTACTGAAATTTCAGTTTTTCTTTGTAATACATGTAATATGTGTAATATTCTTTGTCAAAATGTGATTGCATGCTCAGTGAAATAAAACTGAGCCCTGTGTGTTGCTACAGTGGTAGGAAAGGCCACACATCACTCTCAGTCAGCAGGGGGCATGGCACAGAGCAAGGTTAGGTATGGAACTGTACAATACACACCTGAGGTGTGTACAATACACACCTCAGGTTCTCAGGACTTTCTTTAAACAAGGCTGAAAATCAGCTGGGAACTGATACTGATACTATAGCAGGGTAAATGTCCACAATAATCCACAATATATCCAGAATAATCTATAATTACATAGCATTTGGCTATTCTTTATGTTAACATTAATCTTTTTCCTTCAACAAACTATTATAGTTTATAAACATAAAGAATATATTCAGGTCAGTATTATCTACCAAGCTGTCAGTTCATAGACTTAAACAACACTCTATTCATAAAAAGCTGGCACTGCTGTGTTAGCTGCTGTGTGTGTGGAGTAAGTATAAAAAGGGAATGGTGAACATTCACATACAGTGAACAGGCAGCTAGTTTGTTAGTAATACACCTGCTTAATCTCTATTTCTCTCACACACAGACACACACACACTTTCATGACATAGGATTATACATATGTAACCTATGTAACCGACTATATGTAATAAGAATTTTATACAACTAATACAAAACATAACTTTAACTGTAAAAACTGATTGTTAATTCTATTCTCTCTGTTTGTAATGTTCTACTCGATGGGTCATGGCCGTTTGTTATGGGATTCTTCCTTCTAGGCTCATTTTGTATGGTATTTTTAATTTGTCCTAGTATTTAAGAAAATAGGAGAAAAGTCCTAGAAACCTACAGGACCTTACGGTTTTTATTCGAGTTGGAATTGGGGCGTAATTACAATAAATAGTTTTACCCTTTCAGTTTTGAAAAAACAAAGCATATAGTCTTTACATTGTCTTTAGCCCTATTTGGATGGGATTATTTTATCAGGGGGCTATCTGTAACAATTTATTTTACATGACTCCTCAGTGATAAAACACATGCATCCTGAGAGCAATACAATGACCACAGGGGGAGTGGCTTTCTTTCTTCCTTCTACAAACCCAGCATGATTTGATTTTCTTTCTCCTCCTGAAGATGCTTTCCAAAGTAGCATGTGTAGTTGAGGCTTTACCTGTATCTGGTTCATATACCATCTCACGGAGAAGATTGCCTAGGCAAAAATCAAAGTGCTAAGTCCTTCACAAATTATTCTGGGGAGGGTCACTTATACGTGCAGTATGAAACTAAATACGGCAAATAGCAGAAGTCAAATATCTCTTTTTTTGCAATGCGAGGTGATATCTGCATAGAAGATCACAGACCTGTATCCTGGCATAGCTAAAATTATCATACAGCCGCTGAATTTGGAGGAAAACAGTATTAATTCGGCTTGGAATTTTCCCAGAGGAGGACAGAGAAAAACAGCAACATACAAAGACATCATGTGCTTCCAATTTTGTGGAAACAGTTTGGGGAAGACCCACATATGAGTGTGATGTCAACAAACTTAGATATATATAGTAGATTTATCCTGCTTCCTGAATTAGAGAAATCATGGATATAGTACCAAACTGGTTGGACAACACTACAGGCTCAATCATATACAACTAACTGTGAAAGTATAGCTTTAGCTACAGACCGGTGATGAAATAAAGGAAAAAACAATATAAAGGGGCTTAGTACGAAGTAGTGCTACCATGTTATTTCCTGCCTTTCCTAAATATGCATGACATTTTGGTTCTGACAATTCACACATACACACGCGCACACACACACATAAGGAATTCTCTATTCACCTGGCGTGCTTTTGGCTGGATGGTTGATGGCAGGTCCTGTAAAATACAACCCAGCATCAAAAAACAAAAATACAGTGACTGTACAATAAAAACACACCCAAACACAGCAAGTATAACCTATGATTTATCGTTATGCAAAACTGATAAGGAATGTATACCTCTAACACGTTTTTCTTAATGTATTTAAAGAACATGGTGAGATGTTGAGGGTAAGTCTCAGAAGAGCAAAGCAAAAGGAAGCAGAGAGCAAGCAAGCGCCTGTTAGCATCACACTTTGTCCAAGCATCTGTTTAGCAGAGATGAGTCTTCCATTCCCCGAGCCACCAATGGCACGATCTCTACAGAAGCAATGGGTTCCCGAACCGGGTCATTTCCCACGGGACTGAGTCAAGGGCACACATGCTCAATGTTTATTAGGGGCTCTTTGACAGACATGCTAAAATACTGTATTCCACTGCATTACTGCTCTAACAGACATATCATGGGTTCTTTGATGATGTTTGGCTATTGTGGAAAACATCCTGTGCTCCCAATTCTGTAAAGTCACTTTTCCAATGGACAGTGTGGTACATTCGTAATCCGAACCCAGAGCTACCCAGACCCTGGTTGATTATCTGTATCTAATCTGTTCCGTGTCACATAACGGTTCCTGAAAAAGTAGTAGGTGCTTAATGAATGTTGTCAGGTGGACACTATCTGAATGGTCCCACAAGGATACCCTAAAGAAAACACTTCCCAAAACAGTTTATACCAAAGACTTGCCCTTTCTTAAGTGGATAATCTCACCTGGATACCGTAGAATTGTACCCAAGAACTGCTGCTAGAACCATAAAGACTATAATGCTCATAGTGAATAATAATATACAGCTGTGGAGGACTGATGACTATGTATTGCCACCCAGAAGAGGATGGGTTCCTCGAGTTGTCTCAGGGAATTTTTCTTTTTCACTGTCATGTCTGGATTGCTCATTAAAGATCTAAATCTATATTCGAATTTCTGATGTTTGTGACAATATCTATTGTTAAAAGTGCTATATAAAATTGAACTGAGCTGAAAGGATGCCATTATATTAAGTAGTAAACAGTGGTGTACTATTTAGACATACTATTTATTAGATGGGATTTAGTGCTGTCTGATTCTTGACCATTCTGTGGCAATTGTATTTGACCAATTAGTGGTCTGCACTATTTATATCCCCACCCATATGTCCCTGTTAGGTACATGTAGTATCCAACTAAGCACTGTTACCGAGTTATAGTATGGGTCACCTGGATAGTGGATATAATGACACAGTGTGGGATTGTGGATCTGTTACTGCAGTGTGTGGTGGAAAAGTGTTTGTTGGTGAGAGATTAAAGCTCCACACACACACACTGTGCATACAGACAGTCAGGTGTATACATTACAGCAGCACAGAGCACACCAATTTGTGAACTGAGATAACGGAAACTAAACACAGTGATCATTCGATCTCCTTTACTCATTCTGTGTAATTATGTTTTCTAACAGGGAAGGTTTTTAAACTGGCATTAAAACATTTTCTTAAAATTATTACTAAATTAAAAAATTTATATTAAGTACAATGTGAAATTAAGTACTGTCTTCATAAAACATATTACTGAGGGAATAAATAATAAAAAAAAGATAAAAAGAAAAAGAAAATCAAGGACAACATTAAGGGAGATCTCCTGGAAGGTAGGGGTTGGGGGTAGGTGGAGGTCGGACGTTTGAGATGACTGTGGGGTCCTTACCAAGATAGAACTGTTAACGCTGGAATGGCCATTAGCAGGGGACTGTCTGGAGGTGGTAGGGGACTCTTTCTGTAATAAGATACACAGATCAGTGATACAGCAGAGAGACAGCAGAGAAACCTGGACAGTGGCCTCTGCTACAGCAAGAAAGGGGGTTGAGGGTTGGGGGGCATCATGTTGGGCAATACCACACAGCAAGTTTTTCCACCCTTAAATTATGTGTATTTAGCTAAAATGACTGAGACAGCACATCCAGATAACTGGAGCACATGGAGGGAGAAAGGCTGGAAAAGTTCCGTCTTAATAAATTGCTGTCTTTACACTCTAGAATAAAAAGTACATCTTATTTCCTGGCTGAACCATGCGCTATGAAAGTGCAGGTGTCATTATTCCGCTATCTTGGTTGTGAAATTGGTGTGCACTAGCGTGTGAGCCAGGACCCGGGCTCTGTGTGCTCTGTAAGATGCAGCGCCTCAGGGAGAGTGCGTTAACACACAGCCACAAGGCAGGCAGTTAGTCACACACACAAAGTCCACAGCAGTCCCAGCTCATCCCAGAGCACTCCAGAGAGTAACAGAGTGAGAGAGAGAAAAAGAGTCAGAGAGGAGGAAGAGGGCCACTGAATTCTTTACCTCACAAGATGATTGCTGCATCCGGTAGCTTGGTACAATCTTAAAGGTAATGCTGCCTCTCATCTCCCTCTGTGCAGAGAAATGCACAGCATAAATAATGACAGGTCGCATTTTTACAGGGCCATCTGTCTCAATAAACTGATTCGGTTTCTGCCTTTTTGCCTTCATAATATTTTTGCCTTCATAATATGTTATGATGAAATAAAGCAACACTGTTACAAAATAAATGCTTTCACAAGAACTATTACATGATCCGCACTCACAAGCATTTTCTGGAGCTGCTCCACTGTCTGATTAGCTACACCAATGCCGTTGATCTCCCGGATCTCATCTCCAACATGCAAAGTTCCTAATTGATGGAAAGTGGAGATATGCACTCATTAGATAGTTCAGGGTGGGCTTTTTGCCCACATACTGCATGGGGTGTGAAAGTGCAGATGCATGTGCAAAAAGAGTCAAGCAAACCAACTCAGGTCTTCCAATAAATACAATTCCCTGTATATACACTACATGGCCAAAAGTATGTGGACACCTGACCATCATACCCATATGTGGGCCTTCCCCAAACTGCCAGAGTTGCAAACACAGTTTTCTAGAATGTCTTTATATGCTGTAGCATCAAGACTACCCTTCACTGTAACCAAGAGGCCCAATTGTGTTCCAACATGACAATACCTGTGTGCACAAAACTAATTCCATAAAGACATGGGTTACCAAGGTCAGTACTTAAGAACACAACAAAGGACCTGTCTCGGGACTGGAGTTGGGGTGACTTGTGGAAAAGCTACTTGACTTTGAGTCTGACACACGGTCAGCTCCTCATCCGACATCAGAGCCTTCCCTCAGTAATGCTCTTGTTGCTGAATGGACACATCCCCTTGGCCACATTACAAAGTCTAGTAGAACGTCCACCCAAAAGAGTGGAGTCTGTTGTATCAGAAAAAGGGGGACCAAGTCCATGTTAATGCCCATGGTTTTGGAATGGGATGCTCAACAACAGGTTGGGGTGTGATGGTCAGGTGTCCACAAACTTTTGCCCATATGATGTATCTATAATATCTGTAATATTACTGTCTTGTAATTGTATGAGTACTCTATGAGATCATCATCTACATGAAGCCTGTCCTTAAGTGAGTGTGGATTAAAACACAGCGGAGTGTTTGTGTGTCAGTCATGTTCAGACGGTCTACACTATCCAAATCCCTAAGTCAAGTCCTCATCTCTGTATAAAGACATCTATACTGAGGGAGAAAGTAGTGGAGGGATGACTGGGTGCTTAAAACTGAATGTTTATTGTGCTGCACAGTATACCTTGTCTATGAATCATGCCACCGTGCATTATTCTGGCCACGATGCAGTGATTCAGGTCATTCATCTTCAGCGTGATACCCTGCAACACAGGAGAGAACTGAGCTCAGAGTGTCTGTGAACATATCTGAATATATGAACACACAACAGGAAATGAGTTCTTGCACAGAAATAGACAGAGGATATGTGAATATATAGAGAGTGAGTCTTTCTAGCACACATACCATGGGCTCATCTGTGTTCTTCTGAAACTGCACCAGGCGTACTCGAGTGACGTTCTCCAGGTCCATGTCCGGCAAACACGAGAGTCCACTCAGAGGCAAGTTTATACCACTCCATCCTCCCCCACACTGGGAGTCACGGAGTAGTGAGTATACTTCATGAGCTACCACATCATGAGTTTGCAGTAAGGCCTAGCGGGTGGAGAGTGGCACGTGCACACACAATATAATTTCACACACTCATGCTTGACACTTATACTTATTCCTCAGTTAGAGACAGTGACTTTCTGAACATTAGTCTGTAATAAACAATGATTATAAAAAAATAGATTTAATGCAGCGCAAAAACAAAATGACGTCCTCAAGATTATGTAATGACTTCTGTAATGACTACAATTTTTGTCAGTGTAAATTAAAATGTTACTAAATCAAACCTATCCTGAATCATGTTATATCCTTCCATAGCCCTATTATCTTATTAAAAATAAGACAAAACGTGCGTTATAGTATGCAACATGTTTCTGAGTTCCTCAAGCACTGAGATCCATACACATCATAATACTTTATGTAACACCTGGGACACCGATCACAGAGACTCAAAATGTCACCGAAAATGTCACAGCTTCAAGTCAAAGTTTACACTTTATTTCAATCCTAAAGACTCGTACTACCTCCAGACTATAACAGTTCACACAAAGTGATTCCAGAAAGTCAGTCATTTGCAATTTTGATTGTGACGGTCGTCATTTGGAATTACCTATCGAATCACGGTTGTCGGGTTGTATTTGTAGACAGATGATTATTTACATAGGTTAATGAAGCTCTCAATAAATAAAGTCTTATAAAGTTTGCACCACACCTTTCATCTTTCTTTTTACACTGCTTAGCCTCCTTAAACGTTCCTTAGAATAAACTCTGTCTTGTGGGATAAAAAACACAAATAACACCACAGAACAGTAAAATGGAGAAGAGCTTTCAGCTCTCAAATCATCTTTTGTTTTCTGTATTTTCGAGTATGTTGAGTGTTCTACTCGTAGGATAATTAGGAGTGGGAGAAGTGACTGTCACTGATGTCCTGTGGGAGTCTGGAACAGCGCTTTGGAGTGCTTTTAGCCGTCCTTGGAATGGGAAATGCAAAGGCAAGGCCAACAGCAAGCTGGAATTCAGCCGTCTGTACCTGACAGTGCCTCTCTCCTACCCACCTCCTCTCCCCCTCTCCCCTGCCCTCTCTCTCTCTTTACCTGGCACTAAAGCTGGAAAGGGTGACATCACACTGCTGCTGTTTCTTTCCCAAAAAAACCCCACCTCCACAGCCTCTGCTTCTCCCTCTCTCCGTTCCAGACTCCTGTGCTCTCCAGACAACCCAAAGCAAAACGTTTCCCTTTCATTGCAAATTGAAATCTGTTCCACAGCCACTCTTGTATAGCTCAAGTAATTCCCTCTTTGCTCCTAATCTCTGTCTCTTGCCCTCTCTCAGTTCCAATCCACACACCCCTGCTCTCTTATCTTACATCCTCTCTCAGAGCTGAATAATCAGCTTTTCATTTATTAGGCTTTCAATCTCTTCCACATTTTTCTGCTCTATACATCTTCCCTCTTCCCTTAGACACCTTCATTCTTCACATGATTATTTTCAGAATGCTGACAAGTGGGTATACCTTTTAAGCTCTGTTAGTTTCTTCTTAAATCACATTACTCCTGTCTTCAGTCTCCTCATTATGTGAGCTTTATTGACCAGGAGGGACGGCAATGTACAGGACACACACTCGCCTTTTTATCTGTTCACTGCTGAAACTCTGACAAGACACTTGTCCCACTGATAAGAGCATAAGCCTTCTCTAAATTATTGATTATTAAAGAACAACCCAGAGATGATGTAATTACTCAAAGAGTCACTGAATGCAAAGTCCAGAGAGTTTTTTTTTTTAAACAACAAAACTATTTTCATACTTACAATAAACTCAGTTCATTTTTGCATGTGAACCTGGGAATAAGTGCCTGAGAGTACTTTGTGGAATGAAATCTTTACACTTTTAATCGTTAAACTTTAAGCTACACTATACTGCCAAAAGTTTTGGGACGTCTGCCTTTACATGCACATGAACTTTAATGACATCCCATAGGGGTGGGTTTAATATGGAGTTGGCCCACTCTTTGCAGCTATAACAGCTTCAACTATTCTGGGAAGGCTTTCCACAAAGTTTAGGAGTGTGTTTATGGGAATTTTTGACCATTCTTCTAGAAGCGCGAGGTCAGACACCGATGTTGGACGAGAA
>CM074949.1:12911218-12921898 GCA_037577455.1 Pangasius macronema
GACCATCCAGGTTAAATTTTTTCTCATCCGAGAATAAGACTTTCCTCCATCTTTCAATGTCCCATGTTTGGTGCTCCATTGCAAATTCCAAATGGGCAAGTTTGTGGTGTGGAAAGAGACGTGGCATTCAAAGATGTTTTTGGTTCTTTAAGTACTTACAAACTGGTTTCCACCAGTGCAAAGTAATACTTGTAATATTTTCCCTGGTCTTAAGATTTTGATCAGGAGTGTATATACAGTATATATATATATATATATATATATATATATATATATATATATATAGTTACAATCACCAGCTGGAGTGCCCGCGAACTCCACTAGAAGGCACTCCACCCTGGACTCTTGCTATTGTTCTCTGGACATCTGGACATGTGATTGGTACTGATGCATATTACAATGGCAGTTTTCATTCTCAACTTCTTTATTTAAAAAAGCTAATGATTACCCTGACCAGAATAAAGTGGCTGAAAGTGAGTGAGATGCCGACAGATAAAAAAAAGACACCAAGTGTATAGTTGCCCCAGGGATAATCTTGATAAACATACTTTGCATTTGCTTTGTAGTTTTGTGTAGCTCTCAAGGTTCATGTGGGAATTGAGTGTATCCAGTCCCTACAGAGCCACTGATTTAATCAACTCTTTGAAGACTCTGCCAGATATTGCTTTTGAGTCAGCTTTCTTTACTGGCTTTCACTTTTGGATTAAGACTGTGATTGTTAACTTAGTAAATCCTCACTTGTGCCTTAGTGTACACATGTAACCTGAGCTTGGCCTTTGACTCAGTTTCAGTTTCAGACTCAAAACATCTCATTTATAGCAATTATTGATTATAAGCAATTATAAAAGGTGTTTATGGTTACAAATTACAGCATAGGATTACAGCTAGGACATGGTAAAAAAGTGTTAGAAAGCTCAAATTATTAAGAAGTATTGGATTTGGTATGGGGTCAAACGATCATGGCACAGAGCTTCAAGAGACAGTCTAAACAAAATAGGGTAAAAAATGCTGAAATTTCTGTTAAAGGTAATTAAGAGACTTGTGCCTAGTTCTGATGATATGAGATCTGGAAAGTACAAAATGCTGTGTGTGCTTTGAAAAACTTAAACAATCATATTTTGGTTTAGTAGCAATACAGACAAGAAAGCAGACAGGAATCCCTGATGAAATGAGGAGTAATTAATTAATTATTCAATCCTCCAAATGATCAAATTCAAGACTCCTTACATATTTAGTTGAAAGAAGTCAGTTTTACATTACATATACAAGATCTACACTGTTGGCCATGTTGAGTTTCATGTATTAAGGATTGCATACATACTGTAACCAACAGATTACACGCAAGTTGTGTTTTCTACTTACTGTTTTTTATTTTTTTATTTATCAATTTTTTTTTTGGCACATGCAGGGGCGGAAATGACAATATCATACAATAATTTTATTTGGCACATTAACTATTACTTTAAAATAATGAGCTACATAAAAATGACTGCATGTTTTCTGTACAGAACACAGATTAATCAAAATGAAGACAAACTTTAATAATTGGAGAAAATAGCAAAGTCAAATTGCAAACTCTAGTATAGCACATGCACCCATTACCTTGATAATGTATTCACGACCTTGATTTAATCTCAAGGTCATCAATGCAAGGAAAACACAAAGAATTTAGTGTAAATAATTTGGTTTGCATCATAGACTGCATGGTTACAGAAAATTATGTTAATAAAACTTATCTTATCATGGCCCATTAAAACCCATATAGTTTTCCCTGTTTACATATTCACATGATAATCACAACTACGACTATTCATGATAATCAGCCCCAATATATTTGGTTGCTATTACATTTTTATCTGAATTCTAATAATTTGTAAATGATCATTTTATTGAAAACAACTTTAATATTGTCTCTTGGGGCTATACTACATCATATTATAACTGACAGCAAAAAGCAATTTGCTTTTTTTTGCTTGTTATATTTTTTGTCTTTTTTTTTCCTCCCAGGCTTCAAACAGGGTTGTCTAGATACTATTATAAATCCAGATATCCAGATTCAAGGTGGAAGAGAAAATAGAGACATAACTTGATATAACATTATCTGAAGGCACTGGTGTAGGACAGTTCTTTGATTATGATCATTCCTGAACTGGCAACCTTTGAGAGAGTGACACTGTGGCAGTGACCAACTTGTCAAAGAACATCATTTGTGACTTTAGTGCTGATGGACATAAAGATGAATCATGTACTATCAATTTCCTATTAAATATTTACCAAAGCAAATTACAGCACTGACAGGATACAAGTACCAGTTGAGGGTTAAGAGTTTTGCTTAAGAGCCCAGTGGTGGCAGCTTGGTGCTGCTGGGACTTGAACTCACAACCATCCTAATCAAGACCCTAATACAAATCTAAACTATACATATTATCAGTCAGTAGACAACTATTGAGTAAAGTTGTACAAAAATGTATGAAAACACGACAGTTCAAATCCTGTAAGTCCAAAAACCACAACATGTCACAACTATGCTGGTTCATCTTCTCTGTCTGCCGCTATAACTGTAAAAACAGAAGATTGCCTGTAGGAGTGCCCTTGGCTCCCTACATCAATAGAAACCAGATGACACTTTCTTCAACGAGGTTCTCTAGAGAAAATCTCTGATCTTTGACTGCAGGTTTGGCATTCATCATTAAGACAGGTATTTATGACTGTGGGTTTTTTTCCCCCATCTATGATTCTCCTGCTGAATACTCCAGGATATATGTGCAGTTAAGAACTTTAAGACCTTGTCACAGCAACAATATGGCCTCCAGACTAACAGCTGTCCCCAGGAACAATTTCAACTTTTAGGAGTAATTTATGTTTTGGCTGTGAGTTAGTATGAAGTTGATGATTTATGTTTCACAACTGATGATTTCATGCCTTTTTCTTGAGCAAGAATACTCTTATTATGTAACACTTTGTGGGGATTGATAACATAATACATAACATAATACTCTGTGTTCTAATTAGGTTATATTTTCTAAAACCCAGTTGAAAGCACTGACTTACATGAAACCTCACATGCCATGGCAGTAAAGTAATGCTAGTTCCAAGCTCTTTTCATGTTCCATGTTTTTGTGCTACCATTTCACACTGCCTATATGCTAGGAATAAAGGCCCACCTCTCATACCAGTTCCTACTACAAATTCTACCAAAATTGGAAAAGACCTCAGATGACAAATTTGATCATTAGCTAGCCAACTGTAATTGAAGGCAAGCAGCAGAGAAAGAAGAGAAAAAGAAAGAGGAAAATAGGCTTTTAGCAAAGGTATGAAGATCTATTTTGTATACCTAGAACATTGTACAAAAAAACTGTACCTCTGATATGTATTTCCTACCTGTAAATGTGGATATACAGTAGCTTTTAACTGATTTAAGGTACATAATTGGAGCATGATTAGTTTTTAGATTAAAGCTTTAAAAGTACACCTACATGCAGATCTTGGACTCTTGACAGTACCACCCCAATGACAGGGAGAGATAACATTTAGCCACCACATGGGCAAGAAGATTACCATTTAGGCAGTTTTATTCAGAATTTTTGTCTTTAAATCAAGTCAGTATTTCGTCGTGCCATATTCATTAATTTTTTGTCAACATTTACCAGATGTATTGTTAGAGAAAGAGCATATTCACAATGTTGTTTAGACATCCTGACTATCACATATACTTGTGTATTTGTGTCATTTTGTGTAGATGCAGGTTGTAATATTGCGTTTATGTTGTGTATTAATCTGAATAATCTCTTATTGGATGCATTTGTGTGAGCTAATTAACCCACTAGTAAAGTGCTTTGGTTTACTGGTTGTCATTCACTCAGCTCAAGCAGCTCATTCCTGCTGATATCTATATTACTTCTTTATTCTTCATGAGTGCATTATTTGAAACAATTACACTCTTTCTGGATTTTTCTTCAAGAAACATTATTAGTGCATTGTTAATTGTTAATCTTTATTATTTTTTGTCATACTTTTGTCAACAGTGTATTTAAATTAAAAACAAATAATTATAGTAATTTTTTTATCCCATTATCGTTGAGAAAAAAAACACTTTGTTAATGAACATTTGTCATTTCGTTTTGACGAGATTAACACTGCAGTTCAATCTAAAGGCTTAACATGGTATAATGTAGCTACTAAAGATCATAACCAGGAAGGTAAAACAAATTTTATCACATTTCCTTGTCTTTTGCAATTTACCACCAAACAATCACACCATAATCCAAGGATAAAAATAGTATTTTTATGTTAAGATTTTTCCCCCAACTATAATCCTATTAAAAACCTACTAAGACAGAGGCTTAGGCAATAATCTAAAAGGAAGACATAAATTAAGCTAAAATTTTCATACCTTGTAGCTTTATATAGTTTTTTTTCCCCCCACCTCAGTCCAGTGTTCTACTCATTGGTAATGCTTAAATGATCGATAATAACAAATGTTCTGCAGAATATTCTATGTAAACATAAACATATAAAGTCGCTCTGGATAAAGGCATCTGCCAAATAATGTAAATGTAAACATAAAAATAAGCATTTACTGCATTCAATTACTTATTATTAATAGTATTTTAATTTATAATATATTAACAATTATTAGTTAATTTTAGGCTGCATATCTTTTACTGCTATATTAATATTTTGGCCATTTAGACTTCTAGTCCTAATTACAGTCCCTCAAGTAAATCCATTGATTAGACTATGGTACATAAATCCTATCTAACAAAAAACCAGCATAATGCATGTTGCAGTATGGTGTGACAAGTAGAACACATGAGTCAACTACCCCCATGTCTTTATCCCCACCACTTTTCAAAACAAAGATCAAAGATTACTGATCGCTTTTCAATACAATTAAGCTTTTATTAAATACAATTTGCAAAGAGTATACAGTAATTATTATCAGAATTAATTTGAAAAGTTGATCTCTTTTCACCTTCCATTCATGGGGTGTGAGATGGAATATCCAACCAAACAGTTTTTCCGTTTTCACGTGCCCCAAATTGGGGATTTTATGTCCCACAACTGCAACTTTAAGTCTTCCAGTTGTGAGTTTAGGCCACATCTCACAACTGTGACCATATGTATTTATTATGACTTAATATTATTACTTACTATTACTATTATTACTAAGTCGCATTTTTCATCATTGTGTCCATCTTTGCAGCAGACTTCATAGAGCAACTGTGCAGACGTACCATGCTGTATCCAAAATCACCCACTAATTTACTATTCCCTATATAGTAAGTGTCACAGTATTTTTATGACCTATGTTTGGCATGTGTGTTTGATTGTTGATAAATATAGATACACTCATTACTGCAGCAGTCAGTTTTATGATGTTCCAGTTTAAGTTTAATCTAATAAATACAAAAATACAGCAAAATGGTATTTTTCCGATTAAAAAAATTATATTTATTGGAAAGTGGTCACAAATGCACAGTATTTTCATTTTATGACATTACACTTTAGCCTGTGTATACTACATTCCAGTGTGTCCACCCTGATGTTCAACCATGGCTGGAAGAACTTTAAACAGTCTATTTATGTGCTTGTTGCGTTCTATTACTAAAAGTTCCTTGAACCAGAATTTATTTATACAATTAAGTCGGACTTTGTTGTTGGTTTTGCTTCTTTCTGAATATAGTCTTTCAGAGCATGCCACACCATCTCAATGGGATTCATATTAGGGGATTCTGGTAGAGTCTTCACCCAGTATATACCCTCTGCTACAATGACTCTGCTTGCAGCAATGTATTTCAGGATATTGTTCTGGAAAAAGCGGTGATGGACTCCGAAGTTTTCCCTAATGTATGGAGCAGCAATTTCTTTTATAATAGCATCTTCAAAGAAAGACCTGTCCATTGTTCCTTTGAAGATTGCAATAGGTCCTGGTCCCAGTCTGGATATTACTCCCCAAACATGAACTTTCAGTGGGTGATTTGGCTTTGGTTTGGACACGCTTCTCCCACTCTTACAAAATGGTGGCAAAGTGAACCAAAGCCACAGTTGTTTCATCAGTGAAAATGATTTTGTGAAACATTTCCTTCTCGTTGATCCATACCTGGGCTTGTTGGAGACATATTTCTTTATTTTTGTCTCTGATCATGGGAAAATTTTTAATTTTTTCCATACTTTCACCCAGTTTTTGTCTGATCCTCCAAATGAAATGCTCACTGATGTCCACTCTATTGTCATGCCAGAGCTGTTTTTTCACTGAACTTGCCAGCAGTTCATCATTATGGCTAATGATGCTGTCAATGGCTGCAACAATGTCCCTAAAATGGCAAAATATTAAATAAATATTTAACACTTCAGGTACAACCAACACATTATATTGTTGCAACATATTTGCATTTGTGATAGTGTCATACTGTAGGAAGTGGGTAACCAATTTATTTCGCGAGGATTACATATGCGTGATGCTTGGTTTTTGTAATGTCTTCTGATGTGTAGCGTGTACACCAACAGAACTCAGATGTTGGAGTAGTTCTTGAGTGGAACTTCCAGCAGACCTCATCATCCTGATGTCTTGGGAATGGAGTTTGCTGATCGTGGTCATTTACATGTGGATGGACTGCATTTATCCATACAGGTGTCAAGGTGTCATTGAGGTGTGAACAAAAAATAAGAATGGGTTGTAGATACTGTAGGCTAGGCCTATCTATCAGGTCAGTCTATGTGCTTAATGTGGCGTAATGTATTAAGTACAATGACCAGAAAAGTAAAACAAATTTTATCACATGCTCATTGCTTAATGCAGAATTTGCCACCAAACAATGACATCATAATCTCCTAAACCACCATCAGCTGACAAGGAAGCAGCATGTGACATTATACACGCCACTGTTGCTAAGTTACAGTCTAAACACCCTGAAGCTTTTGTGGTAATTACTGGAGACTTTAACCATGTAAATCTGGATTCCACTCTCCCAATTTTTCAGCAGTTTTTTTTGACTGCACTACACTGGAAAACAGAACACTGGACCTTTTCTATGCAAATGTTAAAGAAGCATATAGAGCTACTACCCTACCCCCACTTGGCAGATGAGACCATAACCTGGTCTTGTTAACACCTCAGTATGTTCCTGCAGTTCAAAGGCAGTATGTCTCCACAAGGATTATTCATACAGATTTCAAGGTTTCACTGGGGAAGTGGACAATAAGTGAGAATGAGTTGTAGATACTGTAGGGTAGGCAGGCCTATAGCATGTGCGAATTGGGTAAATTCCTGTGATGTCATTAATTTTTAAACTGTAAAAACACTGTCCCTAACTCACAAAAGCAGCTTTATAAAGCATAGTTTTGAACAACTATACTCTATTGACTCAATGTGTGAATGTTTTCATCTATGTTTACTGCATTTAGACCTTCTTTAAAATATGTACCCGCCCCAAATTTCTAAATGAAAATACAGGTAAATGGTTAGGACAGCTACCTGATAACTACTGCAATTCTAAGAATGACTGGTAACTTAAATCAAATATGGCTTTACAAAGATATAATCATCTTATTATTATGAAGGTAATTTTAAAGTGCATTTAAAAAAAAAACATCTCATTATCATGAAGACAATTTTAAAGTGCATTATTACTTGCTGCCAGAAGATTCAACTTCACTGTTCAAATACCAGGTGCTAGTTGATCAACTGAAACTAATGGAAGCATGCCTGATAGAAGACTCTTTCCTGAACTCACTCAACCCATATTCAGACACTATGGTGGGGTTATCTGAGAGGTATGGGCGGCCTCGTCAACTGACTATAAACAAGATAGCAGCTGCGATGGACTCCCCAGATATCCACCCTGGTGACACAGCAAGCTTTGAGTTCTTTGCTCTCCAAGTCCAAACCCTGGTAGGTCTCCTTAAGACTTTGCGTGCAGAGGGAGAAGTGGAACTATACTGTGATTCCCATGTGGCTTGAATTCTCACTAAATTACCTCCCAAGCCATGCGCAGCCTTTAGAAGGAGCATGAGCAATGAACCTGGTACAGCGTACACACTCATTGATTTAGCAAAATAGCTGAAGTTTGAGTCATGGTGCCACGAGAGCTTTGGTAGAAACAAAGCACAGAGAGACAGAGTCAAACACAAAGTGGACTTAAGCAAATACCCCAGATTTAAACCCAGACTGGCCACAATCCTTCACGGTGTAGATCAACCAACTTCAGCTCAGATGCTACGACAACCATAAAAGAAATTTGAGAAGAGCAATGCCTTCTGTCCATTCTGTGATAACAGAGATCATTATCTGAGCCAATGCTCCACATTCCAAGCACTTACTAAGACCAAATCACAGACTGGATAAAGAAAAACAGATGCTGGAAGTGTGCATGCTCACATTGATCTGCACAGTGTACACTAAAGAAGCCCTGCCGCATATGTAATGGCTAGGACTTACAAATCCTCCACGATGTCAACATTAAGACAGCATATGAGGGCACATATTTGGTGAGTTCTACCACTAAACCATTATATTTGTACAGACCCCCAAAATTTAAACAAGTCCTTTTGAAGGTAGTTATAGTAATCCTCCAGCATAACGATTAGTTTGGACATGTATTTGATGCTTGATTATGGATCTGAATGCACCATCCTCCTGTCATCTTCCTGAACCTGCTAACTACACCTCCTGGACAGAGCTCATAGAAGCAAAGGTCCAAATCCATAAAGGTGCTGAACAACCATCAGCAGCAGATTACTACGCTTCAGAAATGCTCATCTTACAGAAATCACAGCTTGACAGTTTCCCTGAGGATTATAGGCTGCTCAAAGAAAAGGGACCCATACACTCAACTAGTTAGCTGTTCACCTTGGCACCAGAATACATCGAGTCCTGCCAAGTCATCCAAATTGGTGGTCGTCTACGTCTTGCAGAAGGATTGGAGGCACCCACCCCTTAGTTCTAGATCCTCATCACACAGTCACCAAACTATTAATAAATGACTATCATAACAAGCTCTGCCACCCAGGACAAGAGAGAATCTTTGCAAAGAGGGTCACAAGTGGAAGGGCAAACCAGTCATTCCAAAAATGGCAGATCTCTGATGATGATTGGATCACCGTCTGATCCCAAAGAACTTGACCAGGCAACTGAATGCTTAGAATCAACGTTCTGCAACTCGCTAGATAAGGTAGCTCCACTTAAAAGAAAAATAATTAGGGAGAAAAAGCTAGCACCCTGGTATAGCGATCTCACATGAACTTTAAAACAGACCACTCGAAAACTAGAACGTAAATGGCATCAAACTAAATTAGTAGTATTTCAAATAGCATGGAAGGAGAGCCTAAGAGCTATAGGAAAGCTCTTAGTGCTGCTAGATCAGTGTACCTTTCCACCCTAATTGAAGATAACAGAAATAATCCTAGATTCTTATATCTAGTACATATATACTTATACAGTATTCTTTAATATTGTAGCAAAGTTAACTAGGAATAAGACCACAATAGAAACACACACACAATCATTATATAGCAGCAATGACTTCATGAATTTTTTCAATGGTAAAATTGAAAATATACATTTACAGCTGCCCTTATCCAAAGTGACTTACATTTTATCTTATTTATACACCTGAGCAGTTGAGGGCCTTGCTCAAGGGCCCAGCAGTAGCAACTTGGCAGTGCTGAGGATCAAACTCATTACCTTCTGATCAGTAGCCCAACGGCCTAACCACTGAGCTACCACTGCCCTATCAGTGGTAAATATCAAGCAAGAAATTCAGACTATTAATTTGCAACCGGGCAGTTTTATAACTGACCATGTAGATGATAATATAATAATATTAGATCAACAATTACAATGTTTTACTCCCCTTGAAGAGACCGAACTAATTTCACTAATTTCATCATCAAAATCATCAACCTGTTTACTAGATTCCTTACCTACTTGTTTCCTCAAACAGATAATTCTGAAACAATCAAACCTCTTTTAAAGATAATCAGTTCTCTTAGCATTGGCTATATTCCTAAATATTTTAAATTAGCAGTTATCAAGCCCTTGATTAAAAAAACCTGACCTTGACCCCTGTCAGCTGTCTAATTATAGACCAATATCTAACCACCCCTTTATCTCCAAGGTCCTAGAAAAGGTTGTAGCACAGCAGCTATGCTCATACTTACATAGGACTAACATTCATGAAATGTATCAGTCAGGACTTAGGCCCCATCATAGCACAGAGACAGCACTGGTTAAAGTGGTAAATGACTTACTACTGGCCTCTTATTGGGGTTGTGTCTCCTTGCTTGTGCTGCTTGACCTTAGTGCAGGTTTTGATACTATTGATCATGCTATTCTCCTTGATAGACTAAAAAATGTAGTAGGCATTAAGTGGACGGCCCTCTCCTGGCTCAGGTCTTATTTGACGGATCGTAACTGGTGACTTCTCTTCTCTTACTAAGGTAAAGTTTGGTGTCCCGCAAGGCTCTGATTTAGGCCCACTGCTCTTTTCGCTATATATACTACTTCTGGTTAAAATTATCCGTAAACATGGTGTTAGCTTTCACTGTTACGCTGATGACACACAGTTGCATATTTCAGCAACGCCAGATGATAGACACCAGATTAATAAAGTTGAGGAATGTGTAAAAGACATTAGAAACTGGATGCTTATTAACTTTCTCTTACTTAATTCTGACAAG
>CM074949.1:12921998-12934731 GCA_037577455.1 Pangasius macronema
ATGCAATTTTCAGTAAAACCAATCTCTGTTTTTTCTGTTTTGAACATTTTGAAGAAGTTCTTACAACCTGGTTACAAAATACACACACACACACACACACACACACACACGCACACACACACACGCACACACACACACACACGCACACACACACACACACACACACACCCATCTACTGTTTGCTGCTTACAGATGCTTATGCAGATACGGGTCAAGAGCACCAGTTCATGTTCACGTTAAACATCAGAGTGGGGGGAAAAAAGTGATCTCAGTGACTGAAACTGGAGAGGTAATTGGAAAAACATAGCCTGGTCTTTTTCCAATCTTCAGTTACCCAGGTCCAGTGAGTCTGTTTTGACTGTAGCCTCAGATTCCTGTTCTTGTCTGACAGGAGTGAAACCTGATGGGGTCTTCTGCTGTTGTATCCCACTGACCTCAAAGTTTGACGTGTTGAGTGTTTCCACCCACAGAACTGCTGCTCACTGGACTTTTTTTTTGTTTGTTTTTGCAGAACTCCTGAAAATTCCAGATCATCAGCGGTTTCTGAAATACTCAAATCAACCCATCTAGCACCAATAACCAACCTAAGAGATCCGCTGAGATCACATTTTCCCCATTCTAATGGTTGATACGAACAGCAGCTGAAGTTCTTGACCCGTGTCTGCATGACATTATGCAATGCGCTGCTGCCACATGATTGGCTGTTTGGCTAACTGTATGAATAAGCATATATGGTGAGAGTAATGATAAACGTTGTACTGTACAGGATATAACCAGATTAGCAAAATGTATTAGTGTCTTACTTTAATATATTGAGTATTTTTATGCTTCAGTGCCAGTATACAAGGTGGTGTTGCTTGCAGTGTGCCGCTTTGACCAGAAGAGGCTGTATGATGGCTAATGGACAATTGCTAGAGAAGCCAGAGTCTCAGTGCCCTGGGGTGGTACTCTCATCTTTTGTAATGTATTTTTTTCAGCTGGAAATGTGGATATGTAGCACCCTGGATTTAAGGTTACATAACTGAACAGGATTACATAATTGAACAGAAATGGACTTGAACATAACTGAACTGTAATTGCCTTTTAGCGTACAATTTTAAAAGTACACCATATGTACCTTTCTATATGAAAGATACCTATTAATGATACAAAGGATCTACACCTGCAGAACCACTTCAGTGACAAGGACTGGTACAGTTTTGTACCTTTTTTTGTGTGTGTGTATGTATCTTTAGCACGGCTCTTACTTTCCTCAGCACCAAAATACACAATACAGCACCAAACAAGGAGGAGTGTATAACTGATCAGCAACTGTCTGTGTTTTTAATTTAGAGATTTTTGAGATTTTGAGAATATGTATAGAATAGATTTCAGACAACTGCTCATCATGCATATTGATCATTTATTAAAGTAAAGGAGATTGACTGATGGCCGACTGTATGAGTGGCTGGCACTAATGTGTGGTGGTCTGGAAAAAGCATACACATGCTCACATTCTGACCTTTTCTACTATATACTGTATAGTTCTGAAAACTGTAGGATTTTCTGACCTGAAATGAGTGTCTTATATGCACACATCTCAACCAGAAGTAAACTTGCAGCATTTTAAAATCTGTTTACACCCAAAAGTTAAGAGAGAGACAACTGCATTTAAAGACGCTCTTCCAATTCAACTAAAAGACATTTAGTCTACCTCTACATTTATATCTACTAATCTACTAATAGGAAAACAACATTACCGACAAATTAAAAAAAAACAAACAAAAACAATAAAGTTTTCAATGGGAAATAAACGATCACTTTGATTATAAGCATCCTCCACATCAGTCTCTGTCTCATCATCTGAGGTAAGCGTCAGCTGCAGAATTTAAAAACGAGCCTCGCTGTCGCTCTTCACTGCACTGATTTCTGTTCACGCTAACATCATTGCGGAAATAATTGCTGATTAATTCAGTAAGTTCTACTGGCGAAATTTCTTTTCATTAACATTTTTATTAGTTCATTTAAACATTTTAGCACTCTGCTGTCATCTGTACGGCATGCGCAAGTGATCTCTGTTTTAATGAAGACAGACACTGACAGCGAGTATCTGATTACAAACAGAACTGGTTAGGCTTGTGTCCATTATGGCATGGAACTGAAAAAAATGTAATCAAATCCTGAGATAGCACTCTAGGCTTTAGACATCTTCAGACTGCATTTACTGCTCTTTACCCAAAAGGATCTTTGCAGGCAGGCAAGGCATGGTTAGAAAGCAACCTTAAAAACCGTTCTACCACATCCCAAAGGTGTTCTTGTGTTTGACGTGTTGTTCATTCTGAAATGCTTTTCTGCTCACCGCAATTATACAGAGTGGTTATCTGAGTTACTGTAGCATAATCTGTCAGCTCGAACCAGTCTCCAACAATCATGCCAAGATCATATTTTTTCTCCTTTCTGATGGCTGATGTGAACATTATCCGAAGCTGCTGGCCCGTATTTGCCTGATTTTATGCACTGCCCTGTTGCCAGATGATTGGCTGATTAGATAATGGCATGTATGTGTAGGTGTACAGGTGTTCCTAATAAAGTGCTTGGTGAGTGTATGTATGTTTTCTTAAAAGTAGAGGTGTCAAGGTACATTACAGAATCTCGATTTCAATCAAAACTTTCGTTTTGTAATTTCTGGCTGTTTTTCAACCACAGCTTCATTAGGTGACTTTAAAACACTGACTGCTTTTAAACTTACAGTAGTGATGCATTTGATGCTAAAGTTGCAGCTACTTCTCTAGAAGTAAGCTTCTTTACCATAAAAGAGAAGTGAGCCTGTAGATTGCCTTCACAATATAACTTCCTGAACAAACTGAGCAGAGCGTGTACGTACACACACACACACACACACACACACACACACACATATACACAGACAGATCGCATTGGCAGATATTCCTGACACGGTAAGTGGATACATTTTTAAGAAAATGGATAAGACAGAGAACAAGTGTGGGCACAAGATGAGAATTGCTTCTAACCTTTAAATGCATCTTCGTTTTAACTTCATCATGCTGTGTACCAAAATGTACATCTTCAACTTTAAAGTATCTGCCTTCTCTTTTCCCCTCTAATACATACAACCCCATCTGTAATTGTTGGCGCCACTGACGAAAATGAATAAATATTTATTTACATTGGAAGGAAATATCTGAATAACTTCTGAGACAGGTTTTGCACATATTTTTTTGAACAGGTCTGTTCTCAAATTAGTAATGTATACGTAACTGCCCGTCTGCTGGATATTTAAGTGCCAAGGACTTTTTTGTTGTTCTGAATGTCACTCTCTCTGTTCACATATTTACTGTGAAGTATCAGTTCTATGGTCTTTTGTGGTCAAAACCACACTACATGCTTTTACAGTAATTGATTCACTAACCTTGCTTATATCTGATGTTGTAGTGAATATATAAACGTTATGTTCAAACTGTCAGCCTATTATTTCTTCTTTTCTGAACAAAAAAAAAAAAATCTCCAATAAAAACAGCCTAATAATGATAATATTTTATGTTGTAGCCTGACAAACATTTTCTTGATTTTTATCTAGAACACTGGTGCCCCCTCTGCTGGTCCAAATGGTGGTCTTTTCCCAGGTTGCTCACTTTAATGCCTCCTCTTGCTTGTGTCAGACCTTCATGACACATCTGGTCCTGCCTATTTTCTACAGTGTCATGCTCCTCACAGGCCTGTCTGGCAATGTCCTCTCTCTTTGGATATTCATGGCAAAGATTTCCACTAAAACCCCCACCCACATCTACCTTATCAACCTGGGGATCTCGAATCTGATACTGTGTCTCACCATGCCTTTCAATGCAGCCTACTACGCTCTTAGCACCAGGTGGCCTGCATCCAGTCTGAAATGTCAGTTAGCCATAAACGTCTTGACCCCAGTTCTCCACTCCAACATTGCAGGAGGCATGCTTATTCTCACTTGGCTGGCACTAAGTCGTTTTGCTACACTTATCCAGCTTAACTATGGCCATCGCCCAAGCAGGTGCACCAAAGTCCTGCCTGGCATCTTCTTAAGCAGACTGCAGAAAACTCCATTTGCGCTGGCCATGTGTGCAGGAACCTGGGCCTTTGTGGCGTTGGCGATCGTTCCCACAGTGGTGATTTATGCTACAGTGGAGATAGAGAGAATGGACAATAACAGCCAGCAGGCATGTTACAGTGCTCCAGTGGAGGTTGGTGGCTCGGGCTCTCAAGCATTTGCCATTGCAGGAGTCACCATGTTCTTTCTCTGCCTGGTTTTGGTGTTGAGTGCCTACATTGCTGTGATCAGACACATCAACAGGGCAAAAATAAAAAGGGTCATCTCCGACAGACAGAAGGACTATTCAAGAGTGTGCCGCAACATTTCGGTCATCCAGCTTGTGCTGGTCATCTGTCTCCTCCCACACCACATCTATAAAGCTATTTTCATTGCCATGGCACAGGATTACTTGCAGTCTGGAGATCTCCTAGCAAAATGCCATCCTTTCTCCAAGCATGTAGAGGTTAAGAATGCTCTCCTCTGTCTGGCAGTTCTACGCTGCAGCACAGACCCCTTCATTTACCTTCTTCTGGACAAGACGTTTAAAAGGCATGCATTTCGTTTGTTTCAAGAAAGCTTTAACATGAAAGACAGCCAATCATCCAGGACTATGAACGAATGTGGACAGCTTAATCAGTATGACAGTGCTACTTCAAAAGGTGCTCGAAAACACGAGGCACCTTCACATTCAAAAGACTCAAAGACTGAACGAACTTCACACCATCAGGTCAATCAGGAGGTGGAGTGAGATGCTTCTAAAATACCTATCGTGTTAGAGATGTATAATAAATATGTGTAATAAATATTGTACTGCAAAGGAAAGCTAACTTTAGAAAACCGCATTTGTGCACGCAAATAAAAAGACATTCAGGCCGAACCCTTTTAAAGAGCTTTAACCACGATGTACGCAGTAAAAAAAAAAAAAAACCACACACACACAAAAAAAAAAAAAAAAAAAAAAATTATACAGTCAGGTCCATAAGTATTCGGACAGTGAGACAATCTTCATAATTTTTCCTCTGTACACCGCCACAATGAATTTGAAATGATGTAGTCAATATGTGATTGAAGTGTAGCCTTTCAGCTTTAATTCAAGGGGTTTAATAAAAACAGTGCATTGACCATTCAGGAATTACAGAGAGAGGAAAAGCAAGACTGCTGTAGACTGGCTAAAGAAGAGGTGTGTGGAGCCTCTGGACTGAGGCTCAGGATTAGGAGTGTGAGTAGAAGTATATCCTACATTTGACTAGACCATGGATGTATTCGAGGAGTGTTGACTTTTCAGCAACTCGGGTCTAAACACATCCCATCTATAGCCAATAAAATCCGAGAAGAATTTTCTTTTTTTTTTTGTGTGTGTGAAAGTTTGTCAGCATATACAAAGCTGTAAGCAACATCCGCTGTAACTTGTGACATTTCTGCTCGTCTGCTCTGCTTTTGTAGTCTCCTAGTAACAGCCCTGCAAGGGTCAGAGTTAGGGTTAAATATAAAAGCTTGAATATGGGCAAATATCCTGAATGTAAGTAATATTTCTCTTTATTAGACTGTTTTTAAACAAATATGAGCTTATTAAGCATATTTCTACACATTTTCTCTTATCTTATTTAAAGCATTAATAATATAAAATGATCAATAGAATTAGACAATTTTAAGCTTGAAATTAATAAATATGCCTAAAAATAGGCTTAACAGACTTATAATTGTTATACAATGTTATAATAAATATGTCATAACAAGAAATATGACATTTCCCTTATTCAAGCTATCTTTACTTGCTAAGATATCATTTGTGTGATGTTTTCAATTGTCACAAAGGGTAAGTGGGTACAGATGCAAATGCAGAGAGAGAGAGAGAGAGAGAGAGAGAGAGAGAGAGAGAGAGAGAGAGAGAGAGAGTTTCTTAAAGAAACAAATCCAAATCAGAAGGCGAGGTCGTAATCAAGAAGCAGGCAAAGTTCATGCGATGTGCAAACCAAACAGCCAGCGCAAAGCCAAAACACAACACCCATGGAGCGGGCAAAGATAATAACCAGGATAGCAACAAATAATAAAGGGCTTGGTAAGTCAGGTACAGACTGAGCATTACTTCGCAATGAGAATGTGAACCCCTTAGACACTGTGAGGTGTGACTGCTCTCAGGTGTGTGTGATTAGTAACCAGATGAACCTGACTGAGTCCACCGATGGGAACTGTAGTCCATGGCGGCCATGTCTGCAAGCCGTGGTGTGTTCTGGGAAACAGAGCTCTCTGGGTTTGTAAGAGTTTCCTGACATCAATTCAGCAGCAAGTTGAAAAAAAAAAAAAACCCTGTGATCCTGAGTGTCAGTGTGTATTTGCCTGTCATTTGTCAGTGTTTCATAAAAATCAGCCAGGAGGCCCAATGCTCTGGGAATATATGAGGATTCTTAAGTCATAAAGTTTATCCGAGACTTTTCTTTTCATGCTCAGCTATCAGTGCGCGCTCTGAACTTCAAGAGCTTGTGTGAAAGCGCGGCATGTTGCGGTTCCTTATTTCATCAAGTCTACGAAAGCTCATATCCAGTGTGTGCCAATGTGTAATAATGTTTTTGAAACGCTATGATAGTGCTTCCAATGATGGAGGAAATATATGACCGTATCTCTGCTTGTGGATTTTTTTTAAAGAAGAAGATTGTTCTGGTATATTATATCTAGCCTGTCCTGAAGCTCATATTGCAAACTGCAAATCATATTGATTAAAACCACGCTCTTTATGTATGCTGCTATGTCGGCGACTCCCACTCCTCGGTTTATGAACTGCTTCTCTGAGTGGTTTTCTCTATGGGATGATATTAATGCTTTAGCATGCAAAAGGCACCCATACAGATAAGAGGAACTACCACCTGCTGTTAATGAAATACTTCATTACCCTATTGTTCCAAGCCTACACACTGATCCCATCATTTCTACTAGCACGTTTTTTTACACACACACACACACACACACACACACACACACACACACACACACACACACACTAAGACACACACTAAGACACACAAAGAGAAGCAAAATCACATGAAAGAGATTTTCTATGGCTTTTTCCAGTTCAGTGTTGTTTAATAATGTTGAGAACGTTAAGAAGCTCCTTCTCCTTTACCATGATTGCAACTTGCTGCATGAAATCTTCTCGTCCGAAGGGAATGTCTGTAATAACGACACCACGTGCAAGTTGCACAAGAACATTTATATCATGTGTACAGATATACACAGCGTTTATATCTAGAGCTTCATTCACTTTTATGTAAACGTATGTAACACACACATTTTAATATAGCATCCGAATACTTCTTTCAATCTCAACAATTTTGATTTCTATTTTTTGATTCAATTTATAAACGTATCTTTGTTTATGTTTATGAATACATACTTTTTTTTAGTCATATAAGTACAAAGTTGAAAGACATTATGTGTTTAAATTTGAAGGGGATATATGCACTGGAAGTATATTCAATAACAAAAAACAAAAATGTCTGAATACTTATTTGCTCTTATGATAAGCAGTAACAGTGATATGTGAACATTATTTACTTATTTGCAGCACATCTACTACATGGGGAAAACAAAGTGTGAAGCTAGTTCGGAAAGTTTAACAGTGGCTAGTATGAAAACGAAGTGTGAATGGTGTGGTTTTGCACTCAGCTTGCTCACTGAGCATGAATCTTCTTTCACTATTAATTCTGATTTGCTGTATAATAATAAATATGAAAATAAATACAATAAAATAGTTTTTTTCCCCCCCAAGTAAAGGAGTAAGAGAATAAGATGTATGCATGGGATGTAACACAAACTCTGGACACCAATTCAAGGAGATACAAGGTGTCTTCAGCACATTTCCACTAGGTTTTGTTTTCTGTTAGTTTCACAGCAGGGGTTTAATCCCCAGGTTGCCCTAGCATTGATCTGAAAAGGGACGTGAAAAAAAGTACAAAACTAACACAAGAATCAAAACGTAAAGCTTATCTGTCATTACACACGTCCACAAAGAGGCAGGAAACCATCTATAAAACCAACACGCCATGGCTCTGATACAGGAAATGTGCATGAAACCCAGAGGATACGAACAAAACCTTTCCGAAAAGCAACACTGAGCCTACCTTTACATCTCGATGAATGATGTTGTTGTCATGGCAGTACCGCAGTGCTTCAAGGATCTGTCTCATGTAGTGACTAGAAGAAGTGAGGGAGAAAAGAAGAGAAACGGGGCACTGGATGTAACTGCACACAACTGCTTCCCCTGAGTGTAAAACATAGTTTGGTTATATAGGTTTGTGCTGGAAGAGAACCAGGTGGCCCTATTTCCCCCTCTGGACTCACTGTTTCTGTAGATAAACAAACCTCACACACTGAAGGTCAGAGCTTCATTCTCACTTCTTTTAGGGTTTCAGACACAGACCATAGGCCTGTACATGAATGAAAAGCTTGGAAGAAGTAAGAGCTTGTATAAACCCATATAATTCTCCATTATCTGAGCTGATTTTTCTGATTTAAGTGATAGATGGTAAAAATGGTAAAAGGAGGCAATAATCCAATCTGGTTTAAGAAGCAGCCCAACAGGCCTGCTGTAGAGGCTTAGGAGAACTGAGACGGAAATCAAATATTTTAGTCTTTGTGGTTTGAGTGCTGCTCAATACATCACTATAATGTGCAGTTCTTTGGGGGAAACCATCTGTCAGAAAGGTCCTTGTGCAATATCATACTGCGTAATTACTCTGGTACTGTGCCAAAGTGCAACTGTAGTCTCTGCATCGCACTTACTATCATACAACTGATTTAAACCGAGACCAGTGTTCCCCCGACTACTCGAGTTAGGAATTCACGATGAAGAATGAAGGTTTTTGTCAGCTTAGGTGAATGGCACAGGTACGCTTACCTGGCTACAGCCTCACTGTAGACAAACCCAGCATCTGCCCTCTTCACAATCTCAAAACAGAGGTCTGCTCCATCCATACTGAAAGAGAAGAAGACAGAGAGAAGAATTTATTTATCAGGACATAACTGAAAAGTCTCAGAGTGGGGGGTGGACAGATTATCCAAAGAGAAAAGCAGAGGAGCAGTGGAAACTTAGTGTTTAGGATTCTGTAATGTTGACTTGAAGCCAGAGAAATCACAAACTGCACTCTACAAAAACCATCATTTCCAATGTTACATTCTGATTCTACAGGTTTGCGTTTGGGTCTTCAAGAGAAACTTTCACCAAACTTATATTTATTAAACCACACACACACACACACACACATTGTGTGTGTGTGTGTGTGTCCTGGCAGACACGATTCATTTACCTGATCGATTGTCGTGTGAGGTGATTTACACGTAACATTACATTTAGTGTTGTGGAACATCCACAAAACATCTGAGTCCCTGTTGTTCTAACAGCCATAAAAAGCTTCTGTTTTTCACGGTGGGTTTTGCAGTTCTCATCGAGAAATCAGTTTTGCAAACTCAGTATGTCTCACAACCAATCTGCCAGCTCTGCTTTCCAGAGATGTGAAAATCCAAGAACCAGCAGCTGCACTTCACCAGATAAGAACCCAGTCTATAAATAAGCTCCTCTTCTATCTTTCTGATGGACTGTGACATACAGAAATATTCTGCATATTTAGAAGAATATCAAACAGAAGTTCCACTCGTAGTGTAGTAGTATATGCTTTTGAACAATGTGAGGTGATTGGAATAACAGGAAATCAAAGACAGTTAGTATGTACGATTCGACGATTGGAATCAAAGTAAACTACACTGATCATTTCTCCATAAAAGTTTTCGTGTTCAGTAGAAGCCATAAAAATCTCTCAGGGACCATAGGCTTTTAGTCTGTTGCATCCAGCACATCTGTAGAAAGGTCTGCCAGCAGCAAGACAGTGGCTGACCAAAAGAAATACAGATCTTTATTTGCAAGACTGCAGTAAAGTGGTGTCTGTCTCCCACTGGTCTTTGCTAGGTACGTCAGGTAGGATGGTGTCGATTTTATAATTAGAAGATTTACACGATAATCCTAAAAGGGATTTTATCGGAGGTTACTGTTTATTGCTTTCAGCTAACTGTCTGGAAAATAGTGTTTTTAATACACTGCAGACCTGCTGCTATCTCAGTCCTGCTGTAATCTAAAACGACTTTAACATGTGCTCCAACATGAGGTTAGCTCCAGCTGGGTATGTACCATGCTAACTTTGAGCAGGGGATCTCAACTTGCTACGAGCACGGACCAGTTTAAATGTAAAAACAGATTCCACTGATCCCTTCAGAACAGATTTAGTTTATGAACATAATCCTTTTATGAGCCGTTCAAATATTAGGCTCATTATTCAAATATGCACAGCAATATTCTCAGAGGCACATTTTATTTCTGACTTGTTTTTGAGTTACCGTGGCTTGAATTAAATCCATTCAGTTCAAGTGATCAGTTAATGAGGCTAATAACTACACCATCTCAATCATAAATATAATAACTTCGATAATGGTGCGTTCTGATTCACACTGACTGCTTCTGCTCCATGGACGCCACTTTGGCATTAGCAGAACCACTGCTGGAGAGGACGCTAATCCACTCCCTGTCGTCTGTGACCTGAACGAGAAAGAGGACCGTCCCAATACTACCCTACTAGAGCGGTAGAGACGTCCCTTGAAGGAAAGATTTCGGAAGTTCCTAGTATTTTTAGCAGACGCATTTGCTACGCCTTAACCATTCAGAACCTTTTTTTCCCTTTAGTGCCATAACAAGAGCAACATAGCGAATCTATTTTCAATATGTATGTATCTATGTATATATGATGAATAAAGAGAAAAATATGACTTGGAAGGAGACTGAGTGGAAGCTTTGTCACCCACAGTTTCCATCAGCTCTCTCCAAATGCTTATTATAATGTTCATGCACATGCTAAGCACATTACAGCAGTGACGCACAAGACAAGTTATGAAGATCACACAGAGGTATGTACCAGGCGTTCGGCTAGGAAAAAAAAACAAAAACAAAACCTGAAAGTTACACAGAAGAGGCATGATTTTATTACATTCATTCAATATACCAATGCTATCAGTGGGAGGTGGGTGGGAGAATATCATATTGCTTATTACAATTGTCTCAACCAACTAGCAAACTGCATAAAGGCTAAATTCAGGCCAGTGGTTGTGTTTGGCATATAGAATAATTGGCCTGGCCGTCAGACATGACAAAGTCATTTCCGTGTGTTTTCCCTCTCACCACCTGTAGACATAAGGAACTCCCCAAATCAAACAAACAAACAAACATCTATCTCTATTGTAATGAGCAGAGATATTTTTTGGCTGAAATTGGGGTGCAAATGAAACGTGCACACACACACACACACACACACACACACACACACACACACACACACACACACACACACACACACAGCAGTACAGTCTTGCCTAAAAGGCATCATCGGTAAAGCGCTGATTTAGATGAGATGAACTCGGCACCCATTTCAAAGGCAAAACAATCAAATATTTAAAAGCAGGATACTTACAACTCAAAGACCATGTAGAGCATTCCATCTGAGCTGTAGGTTTCCAGCAGCTCCACAATATGGGGGTGTTTAAGCATGTGACAGATGCTGGCCTCCCTCTTCAGGTCTAGAAAGAGAGCACAAGAAAGCAGAAGAAAGAGTGAGTAAAGGACAAAGAGTCAAAACACTGCAATGTTCCTGTGTTCCGTTTGCTTGCACTTTTCATTCAGTTTTATTTACCAATGAGTGATTCTTTATTTTTTGGTCAGTGAACCTACAATCAAGAAGCTGCAGTGATGGAAAAGGACCTTCTCAAACACAGCTGAGGTGAGCTGCTAATTTTTTTTTTTTGGGAGATTTGACCGTCTCTATTATTTTTCATTTATAAAACAGTCAAGTAGGACCAAGACCCAATCCATAATGCATGAAGAAATCTCCCATAATCCCAGAGTGGAAGCGTTTATCTGAAAAAAAACTCGGCAAATCACACCAGGGAAGAGTCAGAGGTGTGGAACAGCACCAGACGAGCTGTTAAAGTGCTGCTAATGTACAAGACAAGATTCTGCACATTGCAAAGATAAACAGATAAATGAAAACACACATCAGAAATCTAAAAGCGGACTTGCTGGAAGCTAGCCTCGGTGCCATTTTTCAAACAACAGAAATCTGATATGGCAGTAGCGCTGTCACAAATTTAGCTGATGATTATTTTTCTTAGACATAACCGTGATGAACAGTTTAATTAGGACTCTGTCAAACCGCAAACACAAAACACAACCAACAAAAAAAGAAAGAACTCAGAAGTGCAGAGGGGAGACGGCACAAATTTAAATATATAAAAACCTGTTGCTGAAATACACAAATATGTTACTTGACAAAATACACACAAATGCAAAAACTATTTAAATGAATAAATGAATAAATGAATGTACAATTCTGTAGCCATGTAGTGAATCATCAGCACTGCGGTTTAGCAACAGCGTTACCACGATGTTCATTTAGACCTGGTTACATACAGCTACTGATCATCTGACCCAGATTCAAATATGCTAGTGCCGGAATAGTGTTATTACAAGAAACTCATTGGGAATATATGTCACGTTCACACACTACATACACTATATTACCAAAAGTATTCGGTCACCCATCCAAATGATCAGAATCAGGTGTCCTAATCACTTGGCCT
>CM074949.1:12934831-12958455 GCA_037577455.1 Pangasius macronema
CTGTTGCTGAAATACACAAATATGTTACTTGACAAAATACACACAAATGCAAAAACTATTTAAATGAATAAATGAATGTACAATTCTGTAGCCATGTAGTGAATCATCAGCACTGCGGTTTAGCAACAGCGTTACAACGAAGTTCATTTAGACCTGGTTACATACAGCTACTGATCATCTGACCCAGATTAGAATATGCTAGTGCCGGAATAGTATTATTACAAGAAACTCATTGGGAATGTGTGTGTCACGTTCACACACTACATATATTTACAAGGATGTATATGAGTGAAATGTAAGGAATAATCCAATACTCCCCATCAGCTCGAATGATTAGGCAATTATGGAAAAATTGTGATCCTACATGGAAGACACACACTTCTGTCAAACAGGCATGAGGTGTGCGGACTGTTTTTTAACTCTCTCTCCCACAAGCTCCAGCTGTTATTTTGGTTTGCACCCATCTGTGATATTCTCCCAACATAGTTCATTCTATTTCCCAAACCACAAATGAGTAATTTAAACCACAGAGACCCAGAACAGGTTAGTTGTAAAGTGAAGATGAATGAACGGACGTTATTAACCAATCACACAGCATCATGAGTGCACCGAACCTTGCATGACATGCTCCCATGTTAACCACACATGGCCTGTCTTTGTGCCGTGAGTTTCGTACCTGACGTGGGAAAGGACGGACGTACTTTCATTTTTGTGGGGCCCTAGGGACAGGACTGCGTGTGGAGATCATGTCTCGAGTTCTAGGATATTACCTGGAGTCACACGCTTTAGTATTACATTAGGTCATTTCTTTCTCGCTCTGATTCTCGAGCGTAACATTTCAATTACCCGTGTACCAAACTGCACACCACTGCAAGGTCATTAATATTATTAAACACTTGGTGGAGCTGTGGAGCAGAGGAAAGAACATGCATTGGACCTGGCAGAACATTTCATTTGGCACTATGCAAACAAAAATTTAAATGTGAGCCACATCCTTTGGTATCACTTCCCAGCTCATCCTCATAATACTCAGCCCTCATTGTCTCTCTCCATCCTCGTCACTCGGTGGATCTGTGCAGCGGCTCTGCATCCCGTGCTTTCTCGCATGCTACCCCCACAGGAGATGACTGAGGGGTGACACAGTAATGTAAAATGCTAGTACTATGAACGAGAGCTTCAGAACCACAGCAGACACCAGAGATGAATATTTCTAAGACTTAGGAGGCTTAAGTTGGCTTTACACTGCTCGATACTCGGCCCGATTGTGTCGACACAGGCGCATCGTAAAGGATAATCTTTGCTCGGGAGTTGAGATTGGTGGTCTTAGAACAAATGTCATAATGCGACATGCTCCCCGGTGGCCGATTTAGTGCCGCTGCAATCACAGTCAGCCAGCAACAAAGTTCTGGCAGTGTCCGGAAAAAAAAGTTTTGCTTAAAATCCCTCTATGGACCGCTGCTACGCTGCTGTAGATCCCTACTGTCCTCCTACCGTATGCTAATGTGTTTGAGTACGCTGTCGATGTTTGTGTTGTCACCGGCACTGTAAACCAGCAAAACAACTGATTTAAAAGAAGAGTAGTTTGTTGCACTTCTGTGTATAAATACGGTATAAATAAGTAGAAGTATATATGTGTAAATGTGGGTATATAAACTTCTTTCAATAGGAAAACAAATGAACATTTGAAAGCAAGGGGAAAAAAAAATCACAGAATTCAGTCCCAAATTATTCAAGATGTTATGTTTGAAATGGTAGTGATGGGTAAATGAGATATATCTACATGTTTGCCGACATGCTCCAGAAAATGTCTGTGGCCCATCATTTCTAATGTCAGACAGATAGCCTCTTTACTGGTGTTGTTTAGTGATGAAAAATATCACACTCTCTAGCGAAAGCTCAAGTTGTGAACGTTTTGAGACTAACTCTTCACCAGTGCTAAACTGACGTCAAGTTATAGAATGCTGACGCGCGGAGCTGTGGCTTTCCCTCCGTGTACACATACAGGAGCAGCAAACCAGGAAGGAAGTGTCATTTGAGGGGTCATAGCTTTAAATTGCAATTTACAATGTCTCCCATTTGCTAGCTGCCTTTTCTCATGTTGCATTCAATACACTCCACAAGTGTATAGCGGCTCTCAGTAGCAGCTCTGTACAATAAGAACACAATATTGTGCTAATGACCTCTTAAGAGGCAGAGTTAAATAATACAGACTGACTCACCTCTGACTCATCGTACTGACAGCTGAACAGAGCAACAAAACAATGAGCGAAGCGCTGAGGCTCACATGCACGTCTACAAACACGTTTGCATGTACACAGGCACATGTAATGCCTACACCTACACCTACACCTAAACCTACACCTACACCTAAACCTAAACCTACACCTACACCTAAACCTACACCTAAACCTAACCTTAGCCTCAGTACCAAAATAACAGAACATTCTGGCTCTTTAAGTTTCTTATTTATTTATTTTTTTAAATAAAACCTTTTTCCGTCATGGGTAACAGCCAAATTCGTCCACACAGTCAGACAGTCCCATCCTATTGTGGACATTTGGTCCTACCTCATGTGGAGAACAGTCTCTACAGATGAAGTATGAAGCTTTGCAAAACATGAAAAAGATATAATCATATTACAACCATTCATGTCAGAAGACAGATAATAAAATGCCTATGAAGAGTATAACAGAGTTTGATAAAACATCCTGAATGACAGCTTCACATTACATTAAATAAAAAAAAAGATTATTTCAAGCACACTGCCTACTGTCTCCATGATCTCTGCCTCAGTTGTTGTGAAAAGAGAGGAGTTAGAAAAGACTACAGAGCAGGCATCATTGGACTAGCCTGCTGATTTATTGGGTACTGATAAGCTATAAAACGAGACACTGGCTCGAGTGATAAATGTCTCTGCCTCTCCTCTCTCCACTATTTAAGGTTCATCAGTCATTCACCTCAGGCTCGATGTAATGGAGTAGAATAGCCTATAGAGAGCCTTACATGTGAATTGCTATGGATACAGTAAACGTATGAGCTGCTGTTTTTGACGCGTGTTAGCTCCGTGCAGTGGCTACAACGTGTCTCACGTGTGTTACATGCAAGCGATGTGTAAAGCCTTGGATATAAGCCGTGTGTGACACTGACAAGCATCCAATACTCAAACATTACCGTGCTGAGGTGGAAATCCGCTGCTGGCAGCACACTGCTGTAACTGAACAGGAAGAATAGCTTGATACTACAATAGTTCTTATCTAATATGGAGCATATTGGGCGTAAAGGAAAAGAACACAGCCTTTATGTGTGTGTACAACACACACGCTCTGCTGTCTCCTGGTGAGATTATCTCTGTTTGTTGAGCCGGGTGCTGAAAGTGCTAATCGTGCTTGTGGACTCAGTGTAGATATCCTGCTGGCAATAGAGTGCGTGCGTGTCTGGTAGAGGACTAGAGTAATATCAGAGTGAAAAGAGCGCTCGTTTCCGACAGGACTCGGTGAGAACACAAGCACAGAGTCAAGCTTCATAGGGTGAAATCCTCTCAGATGGAGCCATGCTCCGTTAACACAAGTGCTGAGCCAAATCCGAACACTCCTTGGTCAGTTTCTCCACAGAAGCCTTTTCAGAAGCATCGAGCTGGACATGGCCAACCATACCACACACACACACACGCACACACACACACACACACACACACACACACACACACAGACACCTAGTGAGGAGCTTGTCGGAGTTGAATGAGCTGCAGTTTCAGAGTGATAAACAGGGTCGGCTATAACAGAGGAGAACAGGAGCTGAACTGAAGGCACACGTCCAATATTCAAACAATAATTCTTATCTTCGGACAGCCAGCACACACACACACACACACACACACACACACACACACACACACACACACACACACACAACCCCCTGCTGTCCTTCCTCTGTCCCCAGGAGCACTGCCCCACTTTATCTGCCAGAGCTACACCTGGCATATGTAAGCAACTGCTTAAGCAAAGCAAGAGGAGGAAAAAAAGAGAGAATGTGTGTTTGATGTGCAGTGTACAGTAGCTTTAACATTAATAATCCTACACATAGAAACTAGTAATGTGGTCAATACACGTTATAATGAAACTAAGCACAAAGATACAATTTATTAAACATAATCACCAGATAGCTTAATTCTATAATTCCAGCCAAAACAACAACAACAACAACAACAAACAAAACTTAGTGCTTAAAATACATGGCTTTAAAATTTTAACTTATGGATATGTTCAGTAAAGATGATAAACACAGAACTACTGTCTATATTCTGTTACAAGAGTACCTAACACAAAATATTGGCAGCTAGTCTTATCACGGGTCAAAAATCAACATTTCCACACAGAAGTGAGGGCATTGGCATCTTATTAAATCACCTAGTCACAAGTACAAGTTCGTTATATCCAGTGTGTGTGGTCCGCATACTATTGGCCATATACTATATATATAGCCAGTAGTATGTGGACCACTGACCAATCACACCCATATGTGCTCATTGAACATCCCATTATAGATTCTGAAGCGTGGCTGTGGGGATCTGCGCAACTTCAGCCACAAGAGCACACCAGTGCCTGGTGCTCAAGTTCATCCTAAAGGTGTTCAGTGGGGTTGAGCTCCAGCCTTTATTGCTTTGAGCACAGGGGCATGGTCATGCTGGAACGGTTTTGGGCCCCAGAGAGCGCCTTAGTGAAGGGAAATTGTAATGTTACAGCATTCTATACAACTGTGTGCTTCCAAGCTTGTGCTAACGGTTTGCTGAAGGTCCACATGTGGCTGTGACGGTCAGGTATCCACAAACATATGGCCATATAGTGTATACTGAAATATATCTCTTAATGTAGAAGAAGTCTGAATAACTACTTGTTCTAATTCACATTCATTATTTTCACCTTTTCAAAAGAAATATCAATGTTCTAATTAAAAATGTTCCATGCCAGTAGTTAACAATTTTCAACATGAAAATCATCAGTCATTCTGAAATTAAAAATAATCCAAAAGCTAAAGTTTATGATAAAATTCTGACGTGGCCTCCTCCAGATTTTCTTTTTGTAGGAACACACAGTTTCCACCTTGCGTTGTTTATGCACAAGCTGCACTTTGTGTTACTGTAATGTTTGAAATACGTGTGCTTGGTTATTTTATTTATTCACCAGCTGACCAGATTTTGCAGCTACAGCCTAAAAATGAAAGTGTTTGTGTTTGGTGTAAGCTTAAATAATCGCATGGGTTGGGATGAGTTATTCAGAAATATGGACTAAATACCAAAAATATTTATTTAAAAATGTTTCTTTCCAGCATTTCAATCAACTAATACAACAGAACTCTTAACTGGGCTTAATTAAATAACACTAATTACAGTATGATATTTCCGACACTGGCGTGAAAAATCTATTTATTTATTTATTTATTTTGCTAAATATGTCATATTTGGACAATAAACCAATAGTCCCCATCACTGGAAGAGACGTTTTCTCTGTCACATTCTCTGCAATTTTTTTTAGCAAGTGCGTTTTTAGTCTAAATTGTTGCTGTGTGACACAGACCAACTACTCGATAAGGAAATTCACTGCCAACTTTTCCTATTATTATTTTTGAACTTATATTATCAGTTTAGTTGATTAGTTGCTGCAGCCCTGATCACATCCCTGCTGCAGTCTATCTGAGGTTCCTGTGCATTGCAGTTGGAGGTACACTTATCGTTTTGTTTGCAGTTGTGTGTAGCTGGGGTTTTGGGGGTTAAAAGTGTGCCTTAGCAGAGATGCACAATGCAATGCATGAATGAATTAACTTTTAATAATTTCCTCTGCAATACTGAAGCCATGAGATGCAAACGATAGGAGAATATGGAGACCATCACTCAGCCTGACGTGAGGAATAAAGAAGGGTGGGGCACACCCACAATCTCAAAGCCCATTTAATGCAATACCCCACACACACACATGCATGCACAGCACCTGCATTTTCAATCGACTAGGAAGTACTCATGAAAAAAAATGGAAAGGACTGCAGTTTTTCTTCAGAATCAGAATTTGCCCCTCAGGTGAAGAGTTGCACAGATATGACTGAGCTGAGATAAATGGACAGAGAACAAAAGAAGAAAAGAGAGAAATCCTGTACAAGTGACTGACATTGCGGCAAAGTCTTGGAAGAACCACTTACAGACATCGTTCTTCAACCCATTCAAATAATCTACTTCAACCCATTCAAATGACTTTTCAAGCTGTTATGACTCTTAATTATCCAGTTTTAAGTCTGTCAAATCAGTGCATGCTTTCTTTGTTAAAATGCAGCTTGATCCCATCAAAACACCACTGCACCTGAGCAATTAGGAAACAGAATGGTGCACTGACGCACACACACACACACACACGTCTCACTGGGCCTCGCTCGGTTGTGTGGCTCTCGACCGCTGGATTGAGAATGTGCGAGTGTGGATGTGTGTGCATATATTTTCTCACTGCAGTGTAATCTGCCTGTGCTAAATGCATTTGTAATCCACAGTCATCTTTGGCATGTGAAGCTTTTTACTGCGAAGGTGTAGCATCTTGTGTGTCTACCTCCTGAATCAAAATCAGTGGGAAAGGTTATCGTGCATAAGCTAGTCTCTGGGTCAATCAGTATGAGATTTAGACTTGGCTAATGAAATTAAAGCCGTGTGTGTGAGAGTATGTAGCAGACAGCAAGTACTAGAAGGCGCTCCAGAGAGTGAGGGAGAGAAAGAGAGAGGTGGTTCCTGAATGTTCACCCTATCACCGGGCGATTGCAAACACGAACCCTGACGATGCCACAGCTACACCATCACAGAAACACTAGCCGATCATGGCTGTCTGTGAGCTCATGTATGCAGAAGAGGGCAGATTGCATTTTAAACTGTGTGTGTGTGTGTGTGTACAGCAGTTCAAAAAATGTGGACGGCTGGCTTCAAGTGTCTCGGAAGAGTTAGCACATTAGCCTTCACACTCCGCTGCTGGTAGCTGTTGTATGATGGGGAGAGCTGGCAGGTGGATGGGAATTGGCAGGTGAGCAAATTGTGGGAGAAAATGGGGGAAAATAAAAATAAATAAAAGACAGAGGGAGCAAGAGACCAAAAGAGGGAGGGGGAGTCGGGGGTGGGGGGATTCTAAACCTGTGGTCCATGATTCTGTTATGATACTGCACTGTTTGCTATCAGAAGGCTCAACTACTATCAAATTTATCATTTATTAGTTCTAATTATAGTATAAAACAAAGTGACTGAAACTTGAGTTTATTTGGCATTTTAATAAAAATGGAAAGGTACTACTCATATGACAGTCATTCCAATAAATATACATGATGGTCCGTATCTGTGCTGATATGAGGCAGACACTGAGGCAGACACTGAGGCAAAGCTCGTGCCGGGTAAATCTCGAGGGCAACTCTCTAGACCCAGACATGACTCTATCACTGTTCATTCTCTTTCTTATATTCATTCCTGTGAATCCATTACTATCGAGAGCATCCTGAGCAGCTGCAGCACTGCCTGCTTTGGGAATTGCACTGTCTCGGTTCGCAAGACCCTGCAGCGCATAGTGAGGCCAGCTGAGAAGATCAGCAGGGTCTCTCTTCCCTCCATCATGGACATTTACACCTCACGCTGCATTTGCAAAGCCACCAGCATTGTGGACTACCCCACACACCCCTCTCACACACTCTTCACCCTCCTGCCGCCTGGTAAACGGTACCAGAGCATTCGGGCCCTCGCGACCAGACTGTGCAACAGTTTCTTCCCTCATGCCTTCAGACTCCTTAATACCTAGAACTGGACTGAAGGAAGAACACACACACACACACACACATACTCAACACACACACTCCTCAATACCTGGACTGAAGGAAGGAACACACACACACACACATACACACACACACACACACACACACACACCACTGAACATCCCCCATGCACATGTTTTACACATGTTTTATGCTGCTGCTGCTACTATAATGTTTACACATAATATAATAGCATTATGTTTACACTACTTCAGCTATTTATATCGAACTCTGTATCATTTGCACTACTGTCATTTGGTCACTTTGAAACAGAACTGCGTACTGGTCGGCGTTGTAGTTATTGTACTGTTTTGTTCTGTCTTGTGCGTCCGCACATGTTTGCACTTGTGCACTTTGTTTAATTTATGTCGTCCCTGTAGTTCTGTGTTGTTCTGCGTTGTCTTGTGTAGCACCTTGGTCCTGGAGAAACGTTGTTTCAGTTCACTATGTACTTGTATATGGCTGAAATGACAATAAACTCCACTTGACTCTTGATCACACATTTCTCATAGCCTCAACAGAGCTGAACCTGAACTAGCTGGAGGGAAGGTAAAGGGAGATAGAAAAACAGAGAAAACCACAAGACAAGACTAAGCAGAAAATAAACTATAAGCGTAGACTCTGTGCCCTAAACATGAGAGAGAGAGAGAGAGAGAGAGAGAGAGAGAGAGAGGTGTGATGGTCTCCTCAAAAAATATGTTGGGAAAGGGTTAGTTCCAGTGATCTGGTTTCAGTAGGGGGAATCAGGTTTCGCTATGAGAGCTACATATGCACACACGGACGCGGACACACACTGTGATTAATGAAACGCCACGGCTCTCATTAGAGGAAATGCAGAGGGTTCTCAAGTGACTGTTTTACTCTTCATTACTTTAACAAACAGATGGCTTCTGTCTGAGAATTTCACTAAAGGGATGAGAAGTAGCATCACCAATGCATTAAATGATCATTTACCCGTTGCTTCAGCTACACAATTCTCTTTTCATAAACTGAATAAAGAATATACAGCATACGCAATATAAGCAGAGGTGTATAATGTGAGAGAGGCGTAACAGTATTGCGCTGCTAGATCTTACAGTTCCAAAAAAATAAGATAGAAGAAAAATCATATTGTACTACCTGAAGACATCATAATTATACACAATGGATTATGATGCTCAGCTTATCCAGGGTTGAAACAGTGAAACAGTGGTGCAATGTAGAAGATTTCCATTGGTTCCATATTTAACAAGGAACACACAAGTGGTAAAAGATTGAACTTTTTTTTTTGCAAAGTCAGTCGGTGAGAACACTGAAATATCCAGCAAAATCCAGTGCTTTTAGATTTCTACAGAGAATAACAGAGTGTCCAATGAACTGCACTAGATCTTTTGGCAGTTCAGTACATCATCCAGGTCACAGGTTCAGACTGTGTGCTGAATTATGGCCAATACACTTGAATAGAAAACTGTGACTGAATGTTATTTGAAGATCACAGACATATTTGAAATAATGATTTTATGTGGTTATATTTTGTGGTGTGTGAGTATGAGTGTGCATATCATCTTCAAAAAGATGCCACATGTTTCTCGTTTAATAACCACAGTCAATTCATCATGCTGAAAGACAGTATCCACGATAAATAAGCACACTGAACAGCATGGTTCTGCTCATTTATACTTAATATTCATATCCGTGCCAGTGTGCTCCTGCTGAGGTCTAGAGGCTTTTTTATTTGTTATTCACTGAAGTCAGTTGAAATGAACTGTTATCATTGCACAGCCTGGACTGTTATTGCGCTTATACCACCGCCATCTCCAAGCAATTACAATGTTGAATTTATTACTGAAGGACACATCACACACTGTGAACATTTATAGCTAAGACTTAATGTTGTGGAACGTCCACAGACAAGTTAGTTCCTCTTTTACTTACCTTAAAAAGCTGCGATAAACCGTCATCTGCATCTGCCTGTCTGTCTAAAAAAAAAGCAGCTTCTCATTTTACAGAGAAAGCGGAAAGCATAAACTCCCCTGTTCTGAAGACTGAGTAACTTTACAAATCCCCAAGACTGTTACAGCTCATGGATACCCGAGACTCCTTTCATAAACATTAAATAAACATCTCCTTCCAAAAAAAACTTCACCACATTTTTAAACTTATGTTTATCATTAGTCTTCGATTATGTGCATATAACAGACATAGAAACAGTAACGTATTAGAGCAAGCACCTCAATATAAACCTCTTATTCATGCTACAGCCGGAACACACCTTCTTACAAACACATTCGAGAGTTGAAGCGCACTGTGGTATAACGAGCTTTAAATCACTTCTGTCTGAGAAAAATTGTTCAAGTCTGATCATTAAGCAGACAACGAGCGAAAGAGATTCCGACTCCGGGAAAGTTGCTCAGTATTTTATATTTGTGAGCCATTCAGGAAAAATGACGCTCTGCTTGTTGAAAGCAATATGAAATGCACACATTATTTATGGGTATAATATCTTTACTCATGCTCTAGTGTTACCAATACAAAAAAATTTGGGGGGGAATAATATGAAATTTTTATCAAAGATTTTATTACGGTATGTACGATGTGAATCCTTGCAGAATGTCTGGCCAATATTAAACACTGAACATCCTGCATCTGCCTCAGATCATTACTCTGATACCATCTCACCACTCATCCAACCTCAAAATGATGTTACATAGATTCAAATCTGTAACATGAACTGTGTTTTCTTACACTATTGTTTCAGCTCTTCAGAAATAAATTCAAAAGCATGACCCTGGTATCCAAACTGAGGCATCTGAGCCTGTGCAAATGCAAAACAATCAAACTAACAAACTAAAAAGTAGTAATTTCATGTTTTTTACAGGTTACTTGTTTTGGTTTTAAAACTGAGGGTAGGACTGGGTGTGGTGGCGGGACTGTGGAGTCATGGTTTGGGTGATGACACTGTGAGATCTAGGATGTTTTATATACAAACAGGAGATACTAACTCATCCAAACTCAAACATTGGTTTCTCTTAGGTTATAGTCCCTCTGCTCTCTGCCTTGACCACTTCCTCTCTTGCTTCCTCGCTCTTTCCCCAGAACCAAGCTTTGTAAATAACATGTGAGATAATTTTTAAATAGAGCAGCCATCTCACTAAGCTGATTTGGGGAATGAGATATAAAGACCAGTATGAGGACAGCTGAACAATACTGTATGATAAAAAGTGAAGTGCAAGCAGAAACTATTTCTCGAAAAAGGAACCAGCATTTCAAAAGGAGGGCAGCACCAAGCACAGGTTGTTTGAATTCTATGAAGATTAGGTACACAGTTGCTCTTCACCAGCTGATAATTTACAGCTGGACACAATATGTTCACGCTGATGTGTGTACCCCGACATGCTCACTAGACATTTAGCAATGAGCTGCCCGCACATTAACACATCACAGCAAGGAGACTGAGCAAATGTCGACGATCTAACAATCAACAATCTGAAGCAGATATAGAGCTAGGGTCAGCTCTATATCAGTGATCAATGTGTTCCTACAGAACAGCATCAGTGATCAATGTGCTCCTACAGAACAGCATCAGTGATCAGTGTGTTCCTACAGAACAGCATCAGTGATCAGTTTGTTCCTACAGAACAGCATCAGTGATCAACGTGTTCCTACAGAACAGCAACAGTGATCAATGTGTCCCTACAGAACAGCATCAGTGATCAACGTGTTCCTACAGAACAGCATCAGTGATCAATGTGTCCCTACAGAACAGCATCAGTGATCAGTGTGTTCCTACAGAACAGCATCAGTGATCAGTTTGTTCCTACAGAACAGCATCAGTGATCAACGTGTTCCTACAGAACAACATCAGTGATCAACGTGTTCCTACAGAACAACATCAGTGATCAACGTGCTCCTACAGAACAGCAACAGTGATCAATGTGTTCCTACAGAACAGCATCAGTGATCAGTGTGTTCCTACAGAACAGCAGCCAGCCACAAAAGATGAAGAGTTAACGGTCTCATGGCCAAGCCTGGATATATATTTCTCTCTCTAGATAATGGGCCATGTATGAATTCGGATTGGAACAGCAGAGATCAGTAAAGGAAGAAGAGTGAAGTCCAGCCAGGTCAAGGCATGTAGTGGTACAATATGTGCTTCCCACAGCCCACAGCTTAGTGTTCCATTCTTGGTTTGTGAAAACCTATACACTGCTCAATTTCTCTCCTCAGGAGAAAGAGAGAAAGAAGGCCCCTCGGGAGCGTCTTCTGTTTTGCAATCTCAAGACTGGACTATGGCATTGTGCTCCTATCAGGCCTGCCCCTGTATGCCATTAGAGCCTTACAATTGATCCAGAGTGCAGGTGCATTCCTTGTTTTCAATTTTCCAAAGGTCTCCTACACCACCCCATTGCTGCATTTCCACCACTCGTTTCCTGTAACTACCTGAATCCAATTTGTACCCCAATTTTTCACCCCAATTTAGTCACCTGCCAAATCCCACCCAACAACCAGCTCTCCCCTATCAGACCAACTACCAGCCAGTCAGCCGCATCTTTTCAAATTGCTGTTCTGTACTGCAGCGTAACACATTCAGAGAAAACCTAGGGCTATCTACCCTCTTACGCATACATAAGCTCATAGACGCCCACAACTGGCTATTGACTGACAGGTGAAAGGGAGTATGCCATCCTTCCCACACAGAGAGCATGGCCAATTCTGCTCTCTTGGCTCCCGGACACAAATGGCTATGCTATGGCACAGTCAGGATTTGAACTTGCAGTCTCCTGATGATAACACTTTTCTGTTGCACCACTCGCTGGTCCTCTGCATCACATGTAAAACATTGGTATCCAAAAACAGACTAGTCCACATCTACCCAAGGACATTTATTAAACCTCTGCCTGCACCACATTCTCTTCAAGCTTGACTCACCATCCCTCAAGACACAAGAAAAACATGCATCAAGACTATTCTCTGTGCTGGCAGCCAGGTGGTGGGATGAGTGGTTTTGTACTGGTTTTGTTGCTGTACTAACTAATGCTAACTTCCCTCGAGCAGGATTTCAGCTTGATGATTAGCTTTACAATTTTAGTATTCTTAGACCTTGACTTGTTTGTACTAACATGAGGATGTGTTTTTGATGGATACTACAAAGTACTTCTGTAATTCACTCTGGAGAAGGGCTAAATGCTGTAAATGCATATTAAACCATAGAACAGAGTATAAAATCTGATGGGCTTCACATGGGCTGAAGCTCAAGATAAAAATCCCACCATCAAATCCCACCTATGAAGTGCCAGGAGGCAAAAGAAAAACAAACTCTTGTCTGATACAGCCTGACAAAAACACTGAATTCCAGTAGAAACATTTCCTGTCAACTTGCCTTGATTTAGGACTAGTTGGATACATCGAACCACCCCATTCAATAATAGTGTATTAGTTCCATTTCCGATTTACTTAGAAAATGGGAAGAGAAAACTCTAATTTTGTTAAAATTTCACACAAATTCTTTTAAAAAGAGTGTCACGTTTAAATAGGCGGATTCTTGTGAGCCGTAAAGGATTCTATAAGCAGAAGTGTGGATATCAGTCAGCTTTGGGGTGGCTGCTATATGTGAGGAACAGCTGTAATAAGCAGCTAGGAATAGGAGTGGCAGCTAGGAGGAGATCTGGGGCTCGAATTTTCATGACATTGCAAGTGTAATTTACTTGTTAATGTCAGCATGTGGCTACTTTGCTTGGGAGTAAGTCAGTTTTTAAAACTTTTATATAACAACTAAGAAAAACAAGTCAATCGTGGCTACTAAAGGCAAATTTACACTGAAAGCTTTTATGAAAGTGTGCACAAGCTTCGGATTTCAATTCATCCTGGGTTTGTATACTGTACAGAAAGCCATTAAAAATAATATTACTGTATTAAAATAAGAATTTATTTACATACTGTTCAGCAGCATAAAAGTTTAAAAAAAAACAATAGGATTGTCATTCAGTTAGCTCCATCTTTTTTTTAGGCCTGCTCTGTAAATACGATCCCAATATTGTTGACAGATCCAATAACTGAACATATGCCTACACATAAATTCCTGTAAAGTGCGAAGTAGTTTTTTTTGCTGTTAAAGATGGTGTGAAGCAGGTTATTTAAGTGCAGTGCTTGAGTTTTCCTGACATGGTGATGATTTGTTAAAAAACAAAAAGACCCTTTAGTATTTGCACATGAATATTGATCAGCTGTGCAATTTCGCCCATATTACTCATTTACCTTCTCCATGTTTTCTGTTGAATGCCATTCAGACTCTGCATAAAGTTGATATCTGTATCGTTATCCCCATGGCAACCTGCTAACAAAGAGCACAGGACTACCCTCTACTCTTTTCAGAGATGAAAAATTATAAGAGGAAATGATACACACTGTTGGCTTTGATTCTGTAGGAGCTGTTGCCAGCTCTCTCTGTTTATTAACTGTTGATTATTTTTCTTTACTGTACTTCTCATTTTATATTGTCTTCTTTCTCTTCTCTAGGTTTGCTTTTGAAATCATTGTGAGGCATCAAAACTGGAGAAAAAAAAACATCTTTGTAGCAAGTTCCACTCAGACAGTCATGATCATAACCAATAATTCAGAGTAACATTTTTTTTTTAAACTCTGAGAGGACGCCATGGTAACAACTGGACTCTACCTGAATTAGAACTACACACATGCATGTCCATGAGGAGTAGTATGCTTCTTTCTTCATCTTACTAAACATGATATTGCAGCTTATGGCAGACTGGCTTACTGGAGCTTGGATGATGTTTCTGGCCAAACCCTGCTCTGGACCACCGCTCAGGGCACAAACATGGCATAACCTGCCATTTTTCACAACACAAAAGCCACTTACAGTATCAGTGAATCAAGACTATTCTCTGTACTGGCATCAAGGTGAAGTGAACTGAACACTAAAACAAGTACTAAATAAGCACTTTATATACTTTCATTAATAAAAAAATAGTTTGGTACCTGTTCTACCTCCCCTTTACCAGGGGTTCGTTCATTCGTTCATTCATTCGTTCATTCATTCATTCATTCATTCATTCATTCATTCAAACATCTTCATTAAGTGCTATATCCTGGTCAGGGTTGCTCTGAATCTGTATCCTGTGAACACTGGGTATAGGGGTTTATTAGACGGGGTGCCAGTTAATCACTGGGGCATTTTCACACACTCCTTTATACCCAAGATCCACCTCCAGGCATGTTTTTGAGAGAAATACAGGGAACCTGAAAGAAACTGGTGCAAATATGGGAAGAACATGCCAATGTACCAGAGTTTTAGCTTAATGATATTCTTCATCCCTGACCTGTCCATTCATGGAGGCCACCAAATAAGTACTTATACTGTAAGTTCTTCTCAATAGGGGCATCTGATAAAAACCTAACTGTTCAGTGTCATACGAAGGAAGTATCCGTTATGGGGGCACAAACAAACAGCAATCACACGTCTTGCTCTTCAGTGATAGATAGGCTGAATACATCAGATCGTTGAGAAGCTATGTAATTGAGGCTGAGTGTTGAGTAAATTACATCGGGAGATGGAATCTGTCCATTCAGAGCATGTCCATTTGAATTGGACTCCCTGGAGATGTCTCAGTGTGCATATGAAGGAATCTACCTCTTCAGCGTCAACCTGTTAATGACTCCGCTCTCAGGCACCATACTCCCACAGCCGAGCAGACTGCTTCACTGGCACAACCTGAGACGCAGGCACTAATAACAGCATTAAAAATTCAAACAGTGCTAATGAAAAGCCACAGAGGCAACCGGGGAGATGAAAGGTGCAAACCATGTGCCACTATGAATATGTTAATATTGGCACATGCATTAGGATCAAACGTGCGATCAAATGCTAATACACAATGAGATGATGTGTGGGGGTCTGACGGGGTTCAAACAAATAATCTAGAAATTTCTAAGCTCCATTTATGTGCTTCATAAGTCAACTATGCAGAACAGCATTAGATGGAGGGAAAAAGAAAACATCTGACCTGTCTAATTTTTTTTGGTTTCGCAACGTTGCGATAAATGAACAAGTTAGAGAAAATATTCATTAATACTCACAGATTTAACTCAAACGTGGCTGCTCTATAAAGTGCACTAAACCTGTGCCGTCACAAAAAAACTTGAATTATAGATTACTTGCTGAATCCTGAGACCAGAGTGGAGCATCAGTGAGGATGATGGCCCTTGTACTGCTTAATACGTGGCTGTTTTGTTGAGCAGGGATGGATTTTGGGCTTCACAGAACCCTGTCTCTCACGCTCTCCCTCCCATTGCGCTTCAGAACATTAGTCCCATACGAGGCCACTTCCTCTCAGGTCAATTCCACTGTTTGAGATTTCGATTACCGTGCTCCATGCTTTCACTCCCCACTGGCTCACAACCAACAAGAACACACGCTGAGTGACAGGGTCAGTGAAAGGACACGCTAAACTGAGTAAAAGCCTTCACTGTTTAACTTTTGTGCCCCAGAGAGGAGAAGAGTGCTCTATGAAATATACCTGGCACTGGAGGCAGCCCATTCGTGAGTGTTTTATTCAAGCCTGAAGAATGGAGAGAATGTAAATGAGAGCATCCAAGAGCCTTGGCCACTGAGCAGAGAGAAACCGAACACAAACGTAGTGAGGCCCGCTATGACAAATGGATTTTTCCATTCACTGTAGGAAGCAGAAAAACAAGAGCTGGCCAAGTTTTCTACTGAAAACGGTGTACAGCGTGCTGATTGTTGAGCAGCTTTACCCTTAGAATAACTTTGTGAGAGACATTTTAATGTGTGGCCAATGAATAATACATCACAATACGAGATACAGAAGGCCTGGAAAACATACAGAAACATAATTTCATGAATTCATAATTATGAAGGTTTACTGCTCAATATTTTAACCAGTAGTTATAGCATGTGTGTGCCAAGCAAAAAAGAGCCATTCAGTTATACATGAGAGAACCTACAGGATGATATAATGCAATTCTCAGTGCTAGAATCCATCCTAATCAGCCATCCAGCACTCCTACATTCCTCCCAGGCTGCGCTTGTTATTTTATCCAGACTGTGCATGGCTACGCTGTCGGCTTCAGTTTGCTCTCTCCTCCATTCTGCCCGGCTTCTTTACATCGGCTGCTCCCACAAGCCCCTGACTGGATTAGCTGCTCGACGCGCCTTAAGCTCAGCTCTTGACTCAAGCTCCTCACATTTCGCTCTCCATTAACACTTTTCCTGCAAGTCTTCACACTGACAAATTTATCTCCTTGACCGTGTTTGAAACACTGACGCTGCATACCAAAAGGAGATTCCCTCAACAACAGCCAAGAACAACTGGCAGTAAACGCAGTTAGCAAGTGCACGAGAGTTCACACATCATTCAAGATTAAATAAAGTCGACAGCAGCACTTAGAGGAAAAATCCACCCTGCATGACTTACATATTAACCTTAACAAATAACATATGATCTTCAGTAACATCCATGGTTTATTTTGCAATGAAATTCTGAGTTGACTTTTGTAGTTATTTCATCAACATGCTCCACAATTTTCACCTAATGGATTCCTACATTACCCACAATGCTGTTTGTATATCTGCTGACAGTGGTGTCTGTAAGATTTAGCTCTCACTTTCTGCCTACCTAAAGAGCAGTGCAGCAGTGCTTTAGTCATTTAGTCTGTCCAGCACTCTCACTTCCTCATCTGAAAACTGTACTCAAACTGATCAGGTTCCAGATCTTCTACATGCATGCTAATATCGCCATCAAAGTTATCATACATTCATCTCGTGGATCTCTATCTAACCGAGCCAAGTCCTTGCCATTACTCAGCACAACAGAGTCATATAGCTGCATTGTGGGGTTTGTTGTCCCCACAATGCTCGATTTCACATTAATAAGACATTGATCATTGCTGGGAAATGGTGACTAAGAAAAAGAACCTCTTGTTATTTTGTTTTTAAGGGGCTAACAGCAAAACCAGACCATTATCCCTTATGTTTAGGATCATTAGAAATTTTTCTCCTATTAAACACCATTGTAACGGCACTAGCTAACCACCACCACTAACTCCTCATGGGAATAACAACACACAGCATCAACCAATTAGCAACAGAATCATTAATCACACTGCAATCTAAACATATTTAATGTGTTTCAGGATAGTCTTATTTTTTTAATCATTTAACACTGAGGCTCATATAAAACCTTCCCATAGAGGTTGGATGGAGAATGAGACTCGATTAGGACAGAGGAAAACACGGGTCAGGTGTAAAAGTGCTAGAATATCACCATGGTCTTCATCACGTGGGAGGTTAAGGCAACAGGTCTGAAGTGGTTCAGCTCCCTGGGGTATGCAGTCTTTGGTACTGGAACCACACAGGAAGTTTTCCACAGGATTGGGACCTTCTCCAGGCTGAGGCACAGATTAAACATGTAGCTGACCACCCAACATAACTGGTCTGCACAGCCCCTGAGCAGTCTGGGGCTTATTCCATCCGGCCCTGCAGCCTTCCTTGCCTTTAACTTCCTTAGTTCACACCTCACCTTTTGTTGTAAAGGAGAGGGGAGTGAGGGAGGACTGAGAAGAGTGAACGAGGGTGAAAGGTTGTGAAAGACTGGGGGGGTAGTGAGGGGAAGTGTAGTGAGGTGTAAGTGAGGTGGAGGTGAAGACAGTCCGGAGAGGGGGGTGGTTGCTGGTCTGGAGTAGGGTGGAGAGGGGGAACGCTGGGTGGGAGAGGGGGAACACTGGGTGGGAGAGGAAGTGGGAACAGAGTCAAATATGTTAAAAAACTGATTCAACTCATTTGCCCAGAGCTGATCACCCTTTACTGATCCTCTCCCGCCACACTGACCATGCCCCGAGATGTTTTTCAGTCCTCTCCACACATCACGGACATCGTTTTGCGTTAACCGCTCCTCCAGTTTCCTCCTGTAGCTGTCCTTGCACCGTCTCATCCTGTATTTGAGTTCCTTCTGAACTCTCTTAAGCTCCTCTTTGTCCCCTGAAGTAAAAGCCCTTTTCTTCTCATTTAGTAGGTCTTTGAGCTCAGGGGTCACCCAGGGTTTGTTACTGGAGAAACACCGTACCCTCCTGGATTACTTGACTGAATGGATTAATAAATGTTTAGGATTTTCTGATTTCTTTGCTCTTGTTTTCTTTACGTGAAACAACATAACATTCTAACACTATATTATCACACAGATGTCTCTACCACATCTGGCCATCAGAATGACTGCTAACCTGCACTAACAGTGAAACGGCATCTGCAGTGCAACAAGTCACCTGAATGAACAAGATTCAGTCGAGCCAGAAAACACAATTAGAGGAGTCAGTGCTGGCCTGGTGATGAGGCTAACACACACACACACACACACACTCACTGACACACACGTACCTGCTTTGATAGATGGCCAAGGTCAGAGCTGAGAGTAATTACAGCACAGATCCAGACTCTGCACGCACACACACACACTGTGTCTATGCACGTTTGTGATTTTTGAGTGTGCATCAGTTCATATACAGCCACAAGAGAGACAAAACTGTGAGATGGCTGTCGGTGTGTTTTCAAGCTGTGTAACACATCACAGAGGATTATGCTATGTGTTTTGTGTATTTAATTATATCATGTGCTCTAACACCGTGGTACTAAAGTGGGGTTCATGAAGAATAACCAGGGGGGTTCTTGATTTTTTTTTTCTCCTTCATCTCAGCTTTTGTCACTCACATTATTAGGTTCTTATAGTTATTTGTAGATTCTACTAGTCATTAGAGCTGTATGGGTTTAATCCAAACCTCAATACCTATAAATAATGTCAACATCATCTAATGTGGACTGTTTCAGGAAAGTTCACAAATAAAAAGCCAAAATAAATAGCCAAATTATTACGATACAAATGTAAATAATGAGCTAAATATGTTAATAGTTGGATTAAAAAAATCTGTACCGAGTGGGTGGAATTTATTTCACAGTTAAAGGGGTAAAAAGACTTTCTGTCTCAGAGGCTGTTCATTTTTTAGAAATTTTTTCATGTGTACAAATATTAAGACATAGTTTACTCTTCTTTCACTGTCATCTAATAATGTCGTCGTTCTACCAGGCAAATTTTAGTCATGTTTGGGATGACTGCTGTCTTAGCTGAAGAAGCAGAAAAGTGTAGCAGAAAAGGAGTTGAATAAACAAACAAACAAACAAACAAACAAACAAATAAATAAAAAGAAGAAAAACCCTATGGCTAAAATGTAGATGTTGGCACTCTAGAAATGAGATGGAGGGAGAGTAAGTGTGTGTGTGTGTGTGTGTGTGTTGTACTGTAGGATCAGTAGCTCAGTCAGCTCTCCTCACACTCTCTCTGCAGACAGAAACAGCTCTTCCTACCTACAGTAAGTACTGAGGAGAAGACTGGAGCGCTCTGAAGTTCACAGTGTTCAGCTGAACTGCTGCATAAAAGCCTGAATATAATGTATATAATATACTGCATGACCTAATGCAATAAACTACTCATTCATTTCATTTCAGATAAAGACTGTGTCTTCTAATCTTCTAGAAACTTCTAAAATGACCTATGAACACTTTTGCCCATATTAAAACTACCAGGATGCAAGAATATACATGAATATGCATGTTCATAAATATGTATATGCGCCCACGTGTCATCTGGTTGACCAGAATCCTAGCTAGCTAGTTCATTTCTCGTACACTAGCACAAATTGGTCACAAGTGGGATTTCAGAGTCTAAGTCATAATTTACACTGTTATATTCTGAGTGATTTATTCAACAGCAGGCAAACCTGTAAAAACAGCCCAGTCAAAGCTACTTCCTACTGTAAGGAAAAACTACTATAGGGAAACGTGTGTGTTTATCTCACCTTCTGTGCTGAGGCCAGGGCTGGAGGTGAACTTGGCCACATCTACAATCTTCACTGCAAACTGCTGGCCTGTCTCTCTGTTGATGCATCTCCTCACCACGCTAAATGGCCCCCTGCGTCAGGAACAAACACACACACACACACACACACACACACACAGATATATCAGGTTAGAAGCTGTAAACCACTGGCACTGGTTATTGTGCACATTTTTAAAGCTCAACATTTTTCAGCAGTGCAGCAGACAGACTCGAATCTCGCTCTCAGCAAGAAAACAGCAAATGTGTTTTCGGGTAAAGAGGTCTGGCTTTAGTGGCATGTTTTTACCACACGGGCAATGGTGTAATTGAAATTCATAAAACAAATCCAAGGAGGACCTTGGGCAGTGAGTCCAAAACATTTCATTTATCTGGTGGCAGTGCTTCCCCTGCTTCCACTGCCATCTAAATAATTGAGCAATTGTTGCTGTTGCCTTGGTATTAGTGTGTAATCCAGGCCTGTGGGTCTGCACACATCGCTCTCGTCCACAGCACGCACACAGGGCACGCACACAGGGCACGCACACAGGGCACGCACACAGGACATGCACACACACAGGGCACACACACACAGGGCACACACACACAGGGCACACACACACAGGGCACACACACACAGGGCACGCACACAGGCCCAGGAATGTAATAACAGCTCTAATTTAACTAGTAATACAGTGGATATAAAAAGTCTACACACCCCTTTTAAAATGACAGTATTTTGTGTTGTAAAAAAAAAAAAAAAAACTAAGTTAAACCATGGCAGAATGTTTTTCATCTTTATTGTGAAAACGCAACCCATAAAATCAAGTGACAAACAGCCATAAATGTTTTTGGGGAAAAAAGAAAAAGAAAAACTTCCACTATGAAGGTTGCATAAGTGTGCACACTCTTTAATAATTGGGAATATGGCAGTGTTCAGAATCAGCCAGTCACATTCAGTCTCATGTTAAATACTAATTAGCGTACAGCTGCCATCAGTTAAAGCGAGGGATTAACCCTGAATAAAGTACAGTTTATATAGCGATTTCCTGACATCATCTTGGTAACATCCAACTGGAAAAGCCATGGGCCACAAAGAGCTTACAAAGCAGGTACGGGATCTCATAGTTGAAAAATATCAGTCAGGAGAGGCTTACAAAAAATTTAGAAGGATAAACCATGGAACGTTGTAAAGACAATAATGTGGAGAAACAACAAGTGGAGAAAATATGGCACATCAGTGACATTACTAAGAACAGGACATCCCTCTAAAATTGATGAGAAGACCAGGACAAAACTGGTGAGGGAGGCTGCCAAGAGACCTACAGCAACATTAAAAGAACTGCAGCAATTTCTGGCAAGTACATGTGACAACAATCTCCTCAATTCTTCATTTCTGGGGTATGATGTAGGGTGGCTAGACCGAAGCCTTCTTAACACCACATTTTCATTTTTTTCCCCCCTTAATTGTTTTTCACTTTAATTTCTAGGTTGCAATTTCCCAATGAGGTTCTAACATGATTTATCTTGGTTTCATTTTTTTCACTTCACAAAAACCTGCCAATTTAACAGGGGTGTGTATGGATATGAAGGATTTTTAGACCTGAAAAGTCGTATGAGCCAGATAGCGGAAGAGGCTATATTTAGCTTTGAGAAAATGTGTATATTTAGCCTGAGAGGAAGGAGGGAAGTGAGGCAGTAACACCATGACACAGGGCCACACACTCCACAGAGGAAGCAGCAGAAGATTCTTCACTGGGTCATGCTGTCAGGGAAAATGAAGGCCTAGCTTCAGTGAGAGGAGGATTACTGTAACCTCTCACAAGCCCAAACCCCTTGAGAGTGCGTGTGTGTGTGTGTGTGTGTGTGTGTGTGTGTGTGTGTTTCTCCTGCTGTCTCACTATAGTTTACTCTCTCAACTCAGTATCTCAGACGAGGATAATTAAATCTTTTCTTTTAAAATATTTACTTTCTACCTGCATGAATGTTTTCAGCCCATTATCATCCAGACTTCATTAATACAGCTGCACTATTCTAACAGGAATGAGGTCATGATTCCCACTTACAATTCTTTCCCCAGGCTGTAAGGAACAACATGGGTACTTACTAAACATTAGCAGAGGAGAGTCCGGGAGCTACTTTAGCGGATGTCTACGAATAACTGCTTGTCTGAATTTTGAATTGCCTTTGTACTGCATTAGCGCAAATCCTGAGCAAAATAACCGCTATTCAGTACAAAACGTCAGAATTATTAGGGTGCAAAGACTGCACTGTTTCATACCAGCAGATTCTTTATTCCTTTATTATCATTGTAACAGTGGATGTAGAATGAAATTGAGTGAGTACTCTCAGTGCAGAAAGTAAAATAAAATAAAAATAAAATAAGAGATAAAGAGATAAAAAAGAGAAGATTTTATAATGGAAATAAAATTAAATACTAGCAAAAATATACAGGTATTTACACTTATTTTACATATGGCATCAAAGAATATTGCACAGTTAAAATACTGCTCCCCTCCTCTACCCCCCCCCCCCCCCCGTATATAACTACATCTAACTGTATGTATATATTTGTATATATTGTTCATACCTCATCTCTGTACTTATATATATTGTTCTTACCAGATATTTCAATTGCCAATCTGTATATTAGTATAGCACATCTGTATATTAGTTCATGCTACATCTGTATATTAGTATAGCACATCTGTATATTAGTATTGCACATCTGTATATTGTACATATTACATCTGTGTATTCTTGCAATATCTTAATTTAATTACACTTACACATCTCTCACTGCCCTTGTCTGTACATAACTGCTCTTAACTGTACATTCTGTTTATTTACTACTGTTTATACTGTACATTCTGTTTATACTGTACATTCTGTTTATTTACTACTGTTTATACTGTACATTCTGTTTAT
>CM074949.1:12973357-12989016 GCA_037577455.1 Pangasius macronema
CATAAACACACTCCTAAACCTTGTGGAAAGCCTTCCCCGAAGAGTTGAAGCTGTTATAGCTGCAAAGGGTGGGCCAATTATTAAACCCACTCCTATGGGATGTCATTAAACTTCACGTGCATGTAAAGGCAGACGTCCCAAAACTTTTGGCAATATAGTGTAGATGGACAGATAGACAGAAAGATAGACAGAAAGATAGATAGATAGATAGATAGATAGATAGATAGATAGATAGATAGATAAATAGAGACTTTACCTACACTGTGTTGCATAAGTAAATAAAAAGTGTCTGAGCCTGATCTATTGATGTACTGCATAGAGTCACTGACTGGATGAGAGAAGACGAGACCTCCAAGATTTGCGACGAGTACTCTGAAGGTCTAAATAAAAACGTAAGGAGTAAGTAGTATATATTTTTTTTTGAGTACGAGTACAAGTATTCCATTTCAGTAGCACTCAAGTAAACCATAAATACCCCAAAATACATAATTATAGTAACAAAATACAATTTCACACGTATTTTCTACTCCCAGGAAAAGAATGCAAGATAGTGATAAAGCTGTAAATGTCAGACTTTAAGGAAAAAACATTTGTGCTGTGAAAAAAGGGAAATGAGACACATAGGAAAGGCAATCAGCAGCACCCTTGCTAATTTCATAAAGCAGCGAGTGGCTGGAGGCACAATGGCGGCCGGATGCAGAGCGCGAGAGCTGAGTGATCAGAAGGAATTGTATAGGCGCAGCTCTCCACTCATCACACAGGAAGCTGTGGAGGAGTGCAGCTGCACACTGGAGCACCATTTAAAGCTGCTGTGCAGATGGAGCCAAGCTTTCAGAGCAGGAAATCAACACACTGCTGCTCACCAGAAAAGTGTCTGTGTTCACACACGTGTATTGGAATCAGGACATCACAAATATGGACAGCATGAAGGAGTATTTGTATAGCCTGGTGAGGCCTGACCAATGCCCCACTGCCCTTTGATAAAAGAAACTGTGTCAAGAAAGAACAAGCACTCTCATGAGACTCCCTTTAAACCTCTGTCTAAAGCATCAAAAGATCAGAGTGTGAAATGAGGGTCACACAGTGCTGGTCATGGCCTTTCCGGGGGACTAAGAAAATTTTACTCAGGGGTCACCCACCTGCACCATATACATTCATCCGTCACCAGAGAACCAGTATGTGCCTTTTCCACACCCCTTCCATATTACACATCATAGCTGCTTGGCTATAAATAAACACATGGAGGAGGTGAAGTGCAATTACACACTTTAATCCTTTTTCAAATTATAGCACTTTCACATTCAAGTCCTAAGGAAAGAAACACTGATGAATACAAACACTAAATTAAATCAAATCATAGCTTTAAAAAAGGCAGGTGAACAAATATTCTGTATATAGTTTGTATGTGTGTGTGTGTGTGTGTGTGTGTGTGTGTGTATTAAACATTGCACCTTCCTGACCTGAACAAACAGAGTTTATCACAATGGATGGTCAATACTGTAAATGTCACATGCTTTTCAGTGGACTGGTCCATGGCCCAGTCGTACAAAGGTCTCTCACAGGTATACAAAGAGTGAGCAATGTTAATTTCTTCCCCATAATTTTCTAAGAGTAATACTGCTAATATTCATCTTATATTCAGCAACCTACATCCTCCCTACAGCAGGCAACAAACCGTCTCAGTCACTGAAGCCACAAGCCCTGAATCGTGTGATATACACTTTTCTGGCCACAAGCTTCAGCATCTCGACAGTGACCCTCTGCATTTCCGTGTAACAACAGTGCAACGGTTTCTAATGGGAAAACAATCTTTTAAAACACACTACTCAATGCTTTTCGGAGCAAGATATACTTACTGGGCATACATAATTCTGAGTTTTATATGAAGAACTTAGTGGTGAGAAAATGAGAATCTTGCATGTTTGCTGACAGGCTTGATGAAAAGTGTGTGGTTGATTGTCATGTCAGTCAATATCCCTCTTTTTGAAAAAAAAACCCAGCAGGTTCTTGGCCATGTTTAATTATCAAGCACCAGAGTCTCTAGTCAATGGACTGCCTTGTAAGACTACATAGCAAATGAACATATCCATATCTCTCATTGTACCATTGACATATACTACCAGAGGGAGACCATATGGATTCCACATAACTTTAAACATAAACAGCCAAACATCATCCCGTTTTGATGCTGATAGCAGCAACACCAGGGATTCTTCATTATGTCCGAAATGAACTGTTCACAAGCTCAAAGCAGGCTGCTCTGGTCACTTTTACAAATCAAGGAAAAGACTTTGTGCCATAGCTCAGTTCTCAGTTTTGTTGTCCGAGTTCAAAATGTGTGGATTAATTTTCTATAACAGCACGGCTCTGACAGTAGTTCTGGCTGCAAAGCAAATCTCAGGTTTATATACCATTCTAATACGTTGTCATTTCTATAGGAACTACTCACCAGGGACTCGTACGACAAACACGCTACATAAACTTATGAAAAAATGTGTCATCTTTTATATGAAATTTTCTGTGAGAATATTTCTTTTGCAGTTTTTGGAAGGAGTCTCCAGTGTCAGCAGTAAAACTGTAAGTCAGTGTGGAGAGCTTCGTGCTTCCTCAGTAGCATGACAAACTGCACTTTTGTCTTATTAACTTCAAAAGAGAGGGAAAAAGAGAAGTTGGTGAGGAAACATTCCATAACATTACCTATAACTATAAATTGATAGAAAGTCTATTGTCATTCTTTAATAAATAAAAAAGGTATCATTTGCAAATTGCTATGGTACAAGAGGAATAAAATACAGTTATAAAGCCATATCACACCACCCCATTGTTGATTATTATCCTATAACAGCACAGCCAGTCATGTTGAATTCCTCATACATACAATAATGGATTGTGGGTTCTGCAGGATTCCACAGATCTAGCTAAGGCATATCAGATCTACCTAAGGCGTGAGCTCTGCCATGTGCTGCTTAAGGCTGGCTTTTCATATTCTGACTAAGCATGAAGTGTGAAAAGGGAGGGAAGCATTGACAGTCAGTGTAAGTAATGCACCAGCCAGTCTAGGTCAGTGCGGAGTGATGCTGCTGCTGCTGCTCAGTTGACAAGCTTTTACCTTATTACCTTCTCTGGGATCAAGGCAAATCTGCCCTGTTGGAAACTGTTAGAATCTAATCATTATTTAATGCATATTTAATGAGCTGTGACCTAATCTCAACCCAATGACTATGTGTAGAGCCGCTCTACTCTGTAGTGTGTGTATATAGCACAAACACCCACCCCAGGCCAGGGAGCAATAAAGAAAGAAAACTTCAGTTCACCAGCAGTCATAAACCCTGCCACAGAACAACAGCAGAAAGACTGCTCTTAGGATTAATGAATCAATTAAAGTGTTATTTCTCAGGAGAGAGCAAACCATAGTGAGATGAAGTCTAATTGGTTTGTTTGCAGCTCAGACTGAAGAGGAAAACCTCATCCATTTCTCTTCACCTCCTGTGCTCTCTTTATATTCACTCCACAGAATGGTCGGAGTCTACACACTGCAGCTAATCTCGCACAGCAGCTAATCTGGTGACTGATTCAGTAGTGAATGTGTACCCAGTGTGCTACTCAAAAGTCACACACACACACACACACACACACACACACACACACACACACACACACACACACACACACACACACCACCATACCATACCCATGCTGCCTTACTATGACGTACATCACTTTCCCACAACTCGCTCCGGCTCAGTGTGGTGTGCGCGACTGTTGGAAAAAATCTCTCTCTGTATGTGTTACTGCTTGCTTATCATGTTCATTACTTCATTAGCCTCGGCAGTAAATTAGCTATTCCTCTGAGAGTGGATTTGCTAACAGATGCCTTCTCAGCAGTGACCTTATACACAAGCATGTAAGGAATTACAGTGCCTGTTTTGATCTGTTTTCAATCCAAACACCTCAGGTTCCTCTCTCCCATGCTGTAAAGCTGATAATTGAGACATTTGCTGTAACAGCTTATCACAGTCACAAAGAAATACCACAGCCCTGCTAACCTTTATGCGTTTTGCATAGGAGCTCTGCATTTTAAGATCTGAGTACTCTGCGCAAAAAGATATTAACAGACACTGCTGGAAGCCCCACCACCTTCCTTCATCTCACATTAGTAATCTATCAGCTAGTGCTCTTGTCTTGGTTAGATGTTCCTGCTTGAAAGGAGTGGACATGCTTTCCATAAAGGTAAATGGAGAATGTGGGAAAAAAAATAGCTTAACTAACACTAGGCAAGTATACAGTTAACAACAGTTAACTATATTATGAATGTCACCGAAAATGTCNCACCTTTCCCCATCAACAGAGAAAAAGACTGAAAATTTTCACCAAAAAACAAACAAGTACAACTTGATGCCAAGTCTAGTCCTCCTTAATTGTTACTAATTTGCATGCTAGAACTAGCTTTAAAATATACTTCAAATGTGACGGAAGCTATCGAAGAAAAATCTATTGCAGAGATTTGAACTTGCTGTGACCTTGACCCTATTTAGATCAATGTTGAAATCTAATCAGTTCATCTGCTGGTTACAAGGATAATTCCATATAAATCCAACAAACATCCAACCACTTGTTCTTGAGATAAGTAAAAAGAATCTCAGACGTACGGAGTGGCATACAGACAACCCTGAAACGTAATGCCTCCGCCACTGAGTGAATAAAAATATAAAAATAGTCAACCAGCCAGACATAGTAATAGACAGAGTGCAGCAAACAATGGTGATAGATGTGCCCATTCTGAAGATGCTGAAGACATACAAAGGACAGAAAAAGCAACTAGAGAGATAGTGGCTGGTTAAAGTAAAAGCTTTATTGGTGACAGGAGCACTTGAGGGTGTGGTGCCTAAGAATCAAATAGATATTTGAGTTAAATAAATAAATTCAATAAACACTTTATTAGGAACACCTGTACACCTACTCATTCACACAATTATGTAATCGTGTGGCAACAGTGCAAACCATAAAATCAGGCAGATATGGGCCAGCAGCTTCGAGTAATGTTCACATCAACCTTCAGAAGGGGGAAAAATGTGATCGGGTTCCACTTCTGTCAGCCAAGAAAAGAAAGTTGAGGCTGCAGTGGGCACAGGCTCACCAAATCTGTGCAGTTGAAGACTGGAAAAACGTAGCCTGGTCTGATGAACCTCTATTTCTGCTGAGGCACACAGATGGTGGGGTCCGAACTTGGCACCAACAGCATGAATCCATGGACCCAACCTGCCTTGTGTCAACAGTCCAGGCTAGTGGAGGTGGTGTAATGGTGTGGGGAAAGTTTTCTTGGCACACTTTGGGCCCATTAATACCAATCAATTTGAGTATTGTTGCTGACCATGTGCATTCCCTTCATGGCCACAATTTATCCATCTTCTATTGGCTACTTCCAATATGATAATGCACCATGTCATAAAAGAAAAATCGTCTCTAATTGGTTTCATGAACATGACAAAGAGTTCAGTGTTCTTCAGGGGCCTTCCCAGCCACCGGATCTGAATCCAACAGAACACCTTTTGGATGTGGCAGAACAGGAAATGCACAGCATAACAGTGCACCTGAAAAATCTGCAGAAACTGTGAGATGCAATCATGTCAACATGGACCACAATCTCAAAGGAACATTTCCAACATCTTTTGGAATCCATACCACGAAGAATTGAGGCTGTTTCAAGAGTAAAGGGAGGCCCTAAACAGTATTTGTCTGTGTGTGTTTTTTATACACACACACACACACACATAAAAGAGAGAGAGAGAGATGTGCAGAGTTGTAGATGTATGCAGAGAAAGACCTGCCTGGGGATATGAGGCTAGGTTGACCTGAAACGAGTGATGGCTATTCGTCTCCTGACGTCAGTCCCCTCAACACTGATAACCATTTTAAAAACAGCCAGCCAGAACACAAGCTCTAAGCTGCTCATTCCTTTTTCTGAAAATTTTCATTTAAAATATAAGAGGCTGGTAAATAAAGTCCTAGCACTCTCCATTTCCCCTGTCCATCTGAGCTAGGCACAGCAGTCACAAACAACTTCATAAGGCTATACAAACACCTAGACGCACTCCAAAATGCACACTTATTGCAAGGACAAAAGCAATATTGCAGCATTCAGTCACACTTGAGCAGAGCAATAACCTCGGCACCTGTCCCGAGCCATCAGTGGAAACCAGATGAAACACCCAAACTGATCTCAGTTGGGCATGATGCCTCAGTGGAGTGAGTGCTGTCTGGTTATAAAATGCCAGCTGTGCCCAAACACTGTGTTCAGTCTGTAATAACAGCTATGTGGGACATAAATCTAAGCAGTTATAAAGGCGATGGATAAACGATGGAAAGAGAGAGAAGCACAGGCTGGCAGTGAGTAGTAAAGAAAGGCCTCTGTGTTTCATAAGCACCAGAAAGCCATAAAAGTAATTATGACATGACAACTTCTTCCTCTTCCTTCATTGATCCGCTAGGAAAAGGACGAAGGGGATGAGAAAGTGGTCCCTCGGCATGTTTGAGGAGTCTGCCAGGAGGGTGGGGGGGCAGAAAGGAAGAGCTAAGACGGAGACAGAAAAGAGAGGGTGAGAATGAGCTGTAGGCAGACAGGCGGGAGGATGAGTTCTGGCTGGAACAGACAGTAACCCTAGCTCCTATTACAGCTCTGTCATGCTGAGCTTTTCTCCTCCTCCTGAATGATTTCCTGTCAGGTCTCAGTAGGGCATACAGACAGGCACAGATGGACACACAGACGCTTTTCGCCAAAGACCTATTTTAGGTTTACAGAATTTCTCAGCATTTGAACATTACAAGTTAATCATAGTTTGAGTGACAAATTTTCCATTCGTAGATCCAACACTAAAGCTGCTTGCCCTTTAGCTACAACTAGTTTCAGCCATACTCCTATTTTATTTCATATGCTTTCACGTGCTGTCTGCAGCGCTTCTCTCTCAGAGCTTGTTGCTACTCTACAGAGAGTACAGCTGGTGGTGGCAGGGCTTTATTGGAAACAGCCGCTGCAGCCTGTATCAGTGCCAGGCAGGCACTCCGCCATACTGCCAACAGCTGGCACCAGCAATCAGTCAGACCCACAAGCGAGGCACGTCAGCATGCAGGGCATGGCCCAGTCTGGGGCATGTGCTGTGAAGAGTTTTCCCCCTTACAGAGAAAGCACACATGGGGAGCGATAGAGGACTGAACACCACAGACAGAAAGAGAGAGAGGGAGAGAAAGAGATGAATGAACAAAAGATCAATACTGCCATCCGCTGTGCAGAGATCTGGATGCATTAAAAAGAGAAGCAACAGGAAAACAGCAACAGCATGAAAACCATTAACGGCTCAGCTGAATTTAGAGCAATGATATCCAGATTTCTTCATATTTAATCATAACACTATACATTTCAATATCAATATAAAGACCTCTTGACTGTTAAGGGCTTTCTCACATCTGGTCTAAATAGCTGAGTCAAGACAGATTCCGGGTTTGCGTAGGGGTGCGGCTCATAATCGCAGGTCAATCATAATTGCGTGTACAAGAAATCCTTCTGTACTGGGGGTTGTGCAATACCATACATCACATTTATGCATGCAGGTTTTACAAAATGGTCGGCACTAGAAAACAAACTGAACTAATCACGTTACTTGGCATGTGGGGACGAGGGATGAGTTCTCTGGTTCTATACTTCACCGTCATCATGAACTCTGAGTTTGGGGGGGGTGCAAGTATAAAAATGACCTAAGACTAGAAATTAGCAGAAACATCAAAGCCCACGGTCACTGCTTTCCTAAAACTGCTGTAAATTGTCAAAGTGCAGTTTGTTGTCTCCCTCACCTCCTGTCCATATTACAGCTCTTCGATTCCATACGGTTGCCAAGTGGAGTTGGTATGTGTTTGTACATACCTGTGTGAGGAAGACAGCAGGACAGTGTGTGATGGGTTACTGTACACGTTAACCTAGTCACTGTTTTACAAATTGTACCTGTGTTAAAAGAAAAAGATGTGGTACTGCGTGTGTGTGTGTGTGTGTGTGTGTGTGTGTGTGTGTGTGTGTATGGCCAGTTATGATGTAGCTAAAATTAAATACACTAAACGACTGGGCTTCTCTAAGATCAGATGATAGTGAATTCCACAGTTTTGGAGCATAAGAAGAAAAGAACCTAAAACTTCAAAGCTTCCTAAGCCCACTCTACCGTTCAAAATAATTAGATAAACATTTATTAAAAAAAAAAAAAAAAAAAAAACGGTGAGAGGAGAAGCAGCCAAGTGAAAATTACACATCACAAGCATGAACACAGGTCGCAGCGTTCCAGCAGGGTTCTGCTACACTATATTAATGAGGAATTCCTCTATTTTAGTCGTTTCCACCACAGTGCCATGGAGTCAACTCTCAAATGTTTAGAAACGCTTGCCAAAAGGCGATCACTTCCAGCAGTGATGAAGTGTCTTCCCCCTCTGTCCAGACAAAATATGCTGAGACAACCATGATATGGGATTTCTGAGTGGAGCATGGCGAGCTGGAATCAGCACTTTGTGCATAAGAATGCATGTCTTGTTGAGGCTGATGCAATGAGGCTGATGCAAGCCAAATCCCATGAGAATAATGAAATACAACACAGGAAAAGACATTAGAACCCTGACACATGAAGTTAACCGTCAGCTTTAAGCAGCCATTGAGCGTCTCTGGCCGACAGTGTTCTGTAGTCGACTGTGCGGAGTGTCCTGCACTGCTCGGCACGTGTGACTGGAGAGTGCTCTAGTATTAGCTGCTCTGAGAATCAGTACAAGAGAAGAGAAACACAAGTGAGCAATGCATTTTTAATTTCAGGCTTGCAATGAAGAATGTGCTGTTTAAATTTCAAGACTGTTAAAACACATCGCGAGTGGTGGAAAAATGTTAACTAGGTTAGTTTCTTGGCAACATCCTAAAGTACACAGTACTGGCACAACTGGCAGCTTTGCTACCTGACAGCTCCAGGGTCCCTAGTTTGATCCTGAGTTTGAGTTACTATCTGTGTGGAGTTTCCCACAATCTCCCTGGTAGGTGGACTGGCTACTCTAAAATGCCCTAGGTGTGAATATGTAGGTCTTGTGTCCCATTCAACTTGTAAGCCCTGCCTCACATCCAGTGTTCCAGGCAGACCTTGACCAGGATAAAGTGGTTACCAAAGACGGACGAATGAAATGATTTCAATACTATGCAGTTTAGGACCAAGTTTTTTTTTGGAATACTGAATCTTACATGTTTCACAATAACAAAAACAACCAGCCGTCAACCACAGCCTTGATCATTCAGCATTGTCTGGTGCTTGTTCTTCAGTGCCCGCTTGGTGTCTCAGGATCCAGGTAAAGAAAGAGAGATGGAACAAAAGAGAGATGACGTTCCTAGGTAAGTCATGAACTGTGTGCGTATGTGTGTATGTCATACAGTGCCACGTGTTGCGCAGAGTGCCACCTCCGTTCCAATCCATTTCGCACGCATGATCGCTAACGCTAACAATGTTCTCCCAGGTCACAGTGGAGTGTGAGAGAGACGGAGGACTTCACAAGCTGTGCCTCTGTTAAGAGCAGACTGAGAGTAACACAGCTTGAGAGAAATGAGTGTTAGACAGTGAGGTCTCCAGTGCCAGGGCCTTGCTGGAATTTTTTGCTGATAAATTCCGTAATTAATCACGCGTCATCATGTGGGTTTTCCCCATCAGTATGGGGGTTCAATGCTTCTCAGGAACATTTGCTATGAAACAGTACATATTACGTTGCTCAAAACCAGTCAACCTCCAACCACTTGAGCATTTTCAGTCATTTTATAATCAAGGGCTCAAACACAAATCAACAGGATACTTAATATAGTGGGTTAAAATGAACAACCTGACAAGATTTTTTTTTTTGCTTGACTCACAGCACCCAATCACATACAGAGAAATAAACACAGGCTAAGCCATCAAAACATTTAGTATTTAAAGGTAATTGAATGTGAATAAGCCTATAAATGTTATACAACCACGGCGTCAATACTGTCTGCATTACATACTTACCCACAGGGAAAAGTTCTGTCTCTTTGTAGGCAAGGGAAGTTGAAATTGTAACATTATCTTTTAGATTCAATTGATTTATTATACAGTAATGTTCCTGTTAAGCAATACAGGATCCAAATATAAATTTACGACTCATACTCATGCGGGAATAATTATTTTGATAACGTTAGGCTCAGTATATGTGCTCACTACGCAAGGTACAACTGCGTGATTGTAGAACGCATGTAGTCACATGATGCACACGTATATACTGCGTATATCCTCTAACTTTGCACTCAACAGTCTCTGTATTTTCACTAAGAATGAAATGACACACTTGGCTGAGTTTGTGTTGAACACCACCTGCTCGCTGTGTGGCATGCTCAAGAACAGCTTTATAAGGGAGACAAGCAAGAGATTCACATACAAAAAAAAAAAAACAGGGGCGATTTAGTGTAGCCAGTCCACCTACCTGAATGGTTTTGGGAGGTGGGAGAAAACCAGAGAAACTGGTGGAAACCCGCATGGATACGGGGAGGACATGGGAAACTCTCGCCCCTTCTAACTGATAGCAAAAAGGCTTTAAGCTCTGAATCACCACTGGCGCTTGGCGTAATACAGTACATCACGATATCAGTATTATGTTGTCATATCTATATGTATGACTAATAAAGTGACCTTCCTATCAGCGAACACTTATATTATGATAGAATACGTATTTGTGCATGTGGGTGTGTGTTTTGTACTCGCAAAGGAAAAGCCTGTGGGTGGAGATGATTTCATGCTCCATTGAGACTCCATTTTGATCACGTTGCTGCAGATATTTCTGCCCTCCCAGCCACAGGTCTGCGAAATGTCACTTTCATGTGCATCGCATGTTACGCTAGGGGTTATCAACCAAATTGGCGCTATCTACAAATATAATCAAATGCCTGATGACTCCCACAGGATCTCTATCACAGACTGGCAGAATGCCATCCAGGGTCGGGCACCTGAGAGCAGAGCAGGAGAGATGCTGCAGAGGAACGGGAGAACAGGGAGAGAAACAGGGACAGTGAGTAGGAGGAGGAAGGGGACACCTGTACAGCCTCACAATCCACTCAGTACAACACAGCACAATTGCTGATGGCTCATGGCTTCTGTGTGTCTAACGTCTCAACACCCGACTCATCGCCCAGGTGTAAACCTTCCATACAGCCTTGGGATGAGTTTGTTAGTGATCATGTCTGGCTGTGTTCCTCCCCGAGCAACATGAAAGACAAATGTCATACAGCTTAATCTCACAAAAAACCTGACATGTTTCCCATATGTCATTGTGTGAAAGGCAGTGAGGGAAGCAATGATGTAATACCTCACTTACTCAACTTTTGTAAAAAAGGCTGAGAAACACAATGTGTGCTCCACGCTGTTTACCGCTCCTCAGTGAAGTGGTCCTCTCAGCCAAACAATAACATCTATGCCTCACCAGTATAATCCCCAAAGGCATGAGCAAACACACAGTCTCACGTATGAACAACCCGAAAACGAAAACTAAAAATTTTTTATTGAACGTTAAAAACACACACAGAGAAAATAAAAGGTCTGAAGGATGCCAGTCAGCCATAACCAGCTGCTCCACATGTACTGAATTAGGCAGACCGTGAGTCCATGTGTGCTTGCTGCCCTTTTTCCAAACTGCTGCCTCTAGACACTGAACTAAGCTGCTCTGTCAGCAAAAGAGGTGTATTACTTCCTGTGGCTCTAGCTTTGTGCATGGCCGGGTGTCAATGGTTTATGCAAACAGTTTTTGATTTGTTATGATGAGAACATTGCAGAGCTGCTCTGGGTACGGCTGGAAGGACAGCTAATGCACTAAATACCACCCTACTGTGAAGTCAGCTGTCAGCGAACCGGCACAATCTGAATAAACAACTAACTCTACGCTAACTCAAATAACCACTCTTTACAACCGTGGTGAGCAGAAATGCATTTCACGTCGACCACAGGCTCACCAAAACTGGACATTTGAAAACTGGAGGGGAAAAAAAACAGGCGATATTTCTTCTAGCTGACTTTAAGAGAAAGGGGGAAAAAAAGAAATGTGAGGGAACTGTTTAAAGCTGCTATAACATAAGCAGTAATAGGAACTAACTTGTTTCACTAACGTTCCACAATAACAAATGTAACTATAAATGGATAAAAAAAAAGTGTCAGTGTCGTTCTTTAATTAAAAAAAAAGTAATAATTGGCAAATTGCTGTCATATAAGAGGCTGTTTTGGGCTTTTTGGAAAATAATCATTGCATCGGGCCACAACACTCCACACCGTCGCTGATTATTTTCCAGCATGTCCAGTCATGTCTTATTCCTTTACTGTACGAGCCACTTCTAATCTTCTAATGTAACTCATTTAATGAACTCTCAAACAAGAGCTACTTTGAAGCACATTATCTGTTCTACTGTACCTTAGAAATTATTGTTCTCACACACACACACACACACACACACACACAGTCAGTAAAGGACACATTAACAGTGCATTATCGGTGGTGCTACTGCCAAAAATGGTATAAGTCAAATCTGTTGGACTGCTGTCAGGTTAACTGTCTGGAATTCTGCCGCAGACCCAATCTGCTGTTTCCAAAAGTCATAAGAAAATAATACAGTCTGTTTTAAATATATTTTTAAATATACTGGTCAAATTACAGGCCTCAAAATTGATTCTAATTGCTAAAGCTGTTCCTTCCTTCCTTCCTGGAATCAAGTAGACATTAACAGCAATATTCAGTAGTTTCAAATGTAAAAATGTTTGTTATAGGCAGGAATAAGAGGTTTCTGAAACTCATGAAGGGTAAATGGTCCCGTTCTCTGTGTGTGTGTGTGTGTGTGTGTGTGTGTGTGTGTGTGTGTGTGTGTGTGTGTGTGTGAGAGAGAGAGACAGTTAGGGAGAGTTTTCAGTGGAAGCACATCATGTGACACACACAAAGTAGCTCCCACTAATAAATCCTGTTATAGCTGATACTTTAAATCCCTTGTTGTATGTTTCTCAATGATTCTAGCTTTGCTACACAAGTGTTTTTTGTTAAACTTAATGAACATTTTTGGGCACATAAAATGGCTGGCATGACTTACAACACTTGCAATAACATTACGATAATTAATCCAAAAAGTGACAACTAATTAAATATTAATATGAGAAAAACAGCAGCTGTAGTGCTTTTAGTAATTCCAGGCTTATTACATGTCTGCACACTGTGCTCTGGTGGAGCTCCAGTCCAAACATTAAATTCCAGAGTGCAAGTCGTGTGAAGCCAAGCCAATTAGGTAGAACAGGGTGATGAGGTTAAAGCCTGTTTACAGTACTGTGTGCCCAACAGTGCTGCCTGAGGGCTCTCACACACACACACACACACACACACACACACACACACACACACACACACACCTTGTTAGAATTACAGATTTGCCTACTCTTCTCTCTGGTATTATTATACAGTATGCATAGCATGTAAAAAAAAGTGCATATTAGAGATCACATGATCACAGGATGGCTAGAATAAGGTCCATACAGCCTTCAGTTGGAGAAAAGAAAAATGTAAAAGAGCGAAAGAGAGGCGATACTTGTTTGGGCACTAACATCTCACATGTGGAGGTGAGGAGGAGAGGAGAGCACAGTGAGAAGCCCACTGTGTGCTAGAGTGCAATAAGCCCACTGAGCATGCTCCGTCAGACGATGATGTAATGCACACACAGCTTGTGCTGACTAACACACTAAGCAGTCAGAAGCAGCCAACTAACACAGACACAATACTCAGTAATAACATATAGTGCTGCTGTGTGTCATCGGCTGTCACTGGAATTTCTTTGCAATGTGTAAAAATGTGTAAAAAAGCCACTATAATAAAACATCAGCTGTGATTCCCGTATGTAACCTAATACACATGTAAATATCCCTCAACCACAAGCTGACATCGTGTACTTTAAACCTGAATCAGAGGAAAGACTCATTTTTCTGAGCATTCTCATATGTCCACTGTCAGCTGAAACTGTAATATTTTGTCTAGTTTGCCTAATATGAATACCTAACTGATGTTAACTATATATGTGTCTAATGTTAGCTAAGTTGAACGCTGATGGATTTTAATGGATCACAATAGTTACAATAATGGACTCATTATTCTCCATTTACCAGGACAGAAAGCGAGGGAGCCCCACAAGTCCCGAGAGCATGTGACATGGGGAAAGGGGGTAGGGCTTCCAGGCAGAGACTATTTGAAACACCTATGCAAATTATTCCAATTTCACATGTCTGTTGGCTCAACTCCCATTTTACTGAGGAGAAAAAGACTGCTTTTTTGGTGTATTTTTGAGCGATAACTCGTACTAGCTTACTCAAGCGTTAAATTGCAGAGCTCCTACGCAAAATGCTGAAAGGTTGGCAGTTCTGGTAATATAATATAATCAGAGGAAACGTCACTGGATGTTATGGCAGCAACTCATGTAGAGATGATTGGAGGGTTGTATTCCGCCAGCCTAGGGTGTGCGTAATTTGTTGCCATGTGGCATGTTTGCTCTCAATACTGCAGTGATGTGTATGCTGTGTATTTTATAAATGGCAGCGTGAGAGCAACAGACAGAAAGAGAGAGTGGTGAACAGAGAGGAGTTACCACAGGGCAGTGAGTTAGCCCAAGTATGCAGGGTCACACTCACATACAAAACCCACAGCTTTCACGTTTTCTTTGTACTCATCATAGGCACAAGCAAGAGATGAAGGGACATCGCATTTCTTCATTGCCTCCAGGCAGTGCAGAGAATAAACAGCCGTGAGTTAAGGCCAGTCTTCTCTCCCGGGATAAGTGCCTCTCTCTCTCTGTGTTTTTGTGAGACCGGCTCTTTGGACAGGCCTGGTTACATGAAACACTCGGCTGGGTATTTATGCTCTCCCATGGCTCACAGAGAGACCTTCATGATTACGCTGACAGCTCTCTGCTCTCCTGACACAAATGGCAGAACACGCATACTCTGATAAATACATACATTGCAGAGTACGGCCATGTAAATATAGTTGCCCGTTATTCTCTAGACATGTGTGCGCACACGGACACACACACACACACACACACATACTGAAGGCCTATAATTACAGCATGTAGCATGCATTCCAGCACTCTCTCCACAGAGTCTCTCTCCTCCTGGAGCTGGAGCTTGGTAGGTCTGGAGCTTCCAGTGAAAACACCCTGAAAAAACACACATCCGAAACAGAACACCTTATTTATGTCAGCAGTGGAAGGAGCTGACCTTGCTTCCTGTGACCGAGTCACTCAGCCAGCTCCAGCTAAAGAAGGTGTCAAGCCTTTCGTATTTTTCCTCAAATGAAATGGAGCTGGGTATGGGCTGACTCTCTTCAAATCCTTCTCCAATGAGTTACAACTCTTAATGCAGAAACAAGGACACACAACAAGCAGAACCTGATGTACATATATCTGTTCACCAAACATCTCTGTGTGTACCAATATTACAAGTAATTGGTTTCAAACTTCTTTTTAAAATCCTTTTTTTTTTTTTTACATTATACAGTATATCTTAAACAAGATATCTCTCTCTCTCTCTCTCTCTCTCTATATATATATATATATATATATATATTAAACGAAA
>CM074949.1:13002755-13047748 GCA_037577455.1 Pangasius macronema
GGGCAAAAGTAGTAACAGCACCATCTCTAGCAAATAGTGCAAACAATGTTTTTTTTAACTATCCTTTCTTTAAATATCCTTTATTTAAAAGAAACATTGTTTGCACTATTTGCTATAGATGATGCTGTTATTATTTTTGTGCATCTACATTTTCCAAAGTCCATTCTAATAAATAAAAATCTTTAAGTGTTTTTCATAATTTCTCAATTGCATTATGTAAGAACAAAAAAAAATTGAAATCGGAATCGAGAATCATTCATAATATTAGATTATTTTTTTGTTGCGATATCGCTCAGCCCTAGTGTGCACCACATAAATATAAGCTATAAAAAAACAGTAAGCCAAGGGCTGACTTGATGCAGTACTAAATATACCTACGACTAAGCATTGGTTAGTGAAAGCTGACATTTCTCCAAAGATTCTGGCCCACAAAAAAAAAAAAACCGAAGTGCTGAAAAGACCTGGAAGTGTATGTCTTTTGCTTAGGAATAACTTGCAGAAGATGTGGGTGTATGCTTTTAATCAAACCAAAGGGATGCACTTAAAACTAATTCTACAAATTGAATCAGTGTAGATGCTGCTAAATTTCTGGATCAGGTGTGTAACAAAAAGCCTGCACCCACAGCTGCAATTTCTGAGACTTTATGCTGTGTATAGGATACAGATGCACTGTGCATGTGCGGGTGTGTGTGTGTGTGTGTGTGTGTGTGTGTGTGTGTGTGTGTGCGGGGACAGTTTTAGAGTGAGAGGTCTGTCTGGGAAGCAAGTTCTTCTCTCTACTTCAGAGGCTAAGTCTGATTGACATTAGCAAGATCGCCAGCACTGCTCACAACTTTAAATTCTCCAGCTAAAGAATCACAGAAACATGAGCTATAAATATACCACCCACACCGGCAGCAAATTAATACCTAATATGTCTTCCCAGTAATCTAATCATTATTTTCTCTCAGACGTAGCATTCATATATACAGTATGTGTCAATACTGGAGCATATTATCAACATAATAGACACGTTCTGACAGCAAAATATGGCAAAGCAGGATAAATAACAAAAAAAATCTTCTTGGCTTTCTGCCCTGCACTATATTAACTATTTTTACAGTACAAATTAACACACGCCGACACATCCTTCTTTATTAACCTCTAAGTACTTGACTTGAAGAAAGATGAGCAAGTAAATCAGTATGAGGGCCTCAGTCTGCGTGTGTGTGTGTGTGTGTATATATATATATATATACATATACATATACACACACACACACACACACACACACACACACATACATATACATACATATATACACACACACACATGCACACACAGTATATAGTACAAGTGTTTGCGTCTTTCTTTGCTTGAGACGTAAGGAATACAGAGTGAGCGAGCAAGAAAGTGAGAATGAGTGGAACTGGTTTGAAACATTCCCAGATGAATCCAGATGCCAGACCACGCCTCTGATCAAAATGATCTTTTGCCACTCATTCAATACTCACAGTCTACTGTCAGTTGTGGAGGACTGACTACCTCCTGCAACACATGATTAATAGTATTATTCCCCACCCACGTGTATGCTGATTAGACAAACATTTCGGTAGAAGATTTTCTTTGCTTTAGATGACAGTGGTTTAACCACGCATAATTTGACCAAAGATTTGAAGCAAAAATCAGTTTTGACTTCAGCTTAATTTTCTGGCTGTCTAAAAGTGTTTTATATGGTTCTTTCAATCAGGAGTGCTAAATGAGACAGCAGACATCACATGGTAGATAATCATGTTCCAGCCTATAAAATACCTTCCTTTATATTTCTAACAAATGTCTGACTCACCTCCAAGGTCCAAGTGTCTTTCAAAGCAAGCCTCAAAGAATGGCTTCACTATGAGGTCTATAACTTTCTGAGCCTGCTGATACATGTGTGGACCCACCCTTGTGTCACAAAACTTCCCAGAGTCATCAAACTCGTACCACAGATTAGCTCAAGATGATTATCATATGCAGGTATCTCTAAACCCTTACAAACTAGCAGTGCTGCTAAAACAAAGCATTTAAATCCATGTGTTGATTCTCTCATTCACAGCGCATAACTCTCAGGAATAAAAGTACCAAGTTGTACTGTTCTGTTGTCCCTGGGGTGGTACCATCAAGTATACTTTTTTTTGTGCCTGTAGTATGTATTTTACGGCATGGTAGCACGGCTAGTAGTGTTGCCACCTCACTTCATCTCCAGGGTCCCCAGTTCAATCCAGGTTTCTTCAGGGTTCTCTGGTTTCCTTCCACCTCCCAAAAATATGCCAGTTATGCTAAATTTGCCCCAGGTGTATATGAGAGAATAAATGTGTGTGTGTGTGTGTGTGTAAGGCTCTGTGATGAACTGGGACGTATTCCCGCCTCACACCCAGTATTCCCAGGATTTTACCTGGGAAGGTCTATGCGGTGTATTTAATGTACCTTTAGAGTAAAGCTTTAAAAGATACATCAGTGGTCCTCAAACACCAGTCATGCACCTTTAACTGCTTATAAAAATGCACTATATTCACAATTCCAGATGAAGGATACATAAGATGCACCCTTCATGGTACCACAGAAAAGACAGCAAAAAGTGGAGTGTAATAAGAACCTGTAACAAGGTGCCTGTGTTTCTGAGAGTGTACTCATAAAACAATCCTAACCTCATGCACAAAACATCAATTCCCGCTCCATACAGGTAAACTGCAGGGGGGTGGGGGGTGTAACAAATCTTCAACGTGACACTTACTTCCCAATGACCTCGCACAGCTCGTAAACGTCTTCGAAGAGGACGTCGTCGTCGGCCATGGTCCAACAAGACGGGACAATTTCCTGCCCGAAATGTGTCCACGGCGGGAAATATCACCCTCCGAAGCGCACGAGCCCAAACAGCAGGCGCCTGTGAACGCTCCCCAAATTCCAGCGAGCGGAAAAAAAATATCTTGGCGTTTTTCTTTCTCTTTTCCGAAAAATGTCCGTGAGGGATTGAGTTAAAAAAAACACACACACACACAGAGAAGGGGCGACCAGAGTGGAAGCGCTCCTCAGCTCACTCTTCTGCCCCACCTTATGCTTGTTTCCCGACTCCCTGGAATTAATCCGGCGCTTCCAGCCAACTCACGTCCAGGTTCAGGCTTTTATCAGCTTTCTAAACAACTCGCCACATGTACAGCTCTCGGCGTTCAAGTGTGTCAGTCGAGCTGTGTGTCCTTCCAAACCCGCCACAAAACTACTCCCCGACTCGCTTTTACAACAACAAGTCGCTCTGGTTGCCAAAATTGCAGCTAAGTGACAATATTCATCTCATATCCGCGCTCATAGCTTCCGCTATGCCACGGGACTCGCTGTCTGTCCCTAGTTTTTCCACTGCGGCTCCGGTTATCTCCGCTTCGCTCTGCCCTGCCGCTCCTCTGCTCTTTCTGCTTCCACAAAACCCAGGCTCCGCCCTCTCAAGGTTATGAAACTGGAGTGCCAAGCGCCACAATGGCTCCAAGTGGGCAGGTCGTGTTCCGGAACTACTACAGTGGAAAACGTGGAAAGCGTGAGCCGCAATGGCGACTGAGCTCGTCTACGAAGTCACAGTTTCCTAACGTCAGTTACTCGCTTGCAGGACGTCAGTTAGTAATGAGTGGTATCCAAGAGCGCGTTTGTCTTCTAAGGAATTTCACTAATGTTCGTGTTCACTGGATAGACATAAGCCAGTCGGAATACAGTATGTGTACCCAAACTAGCAAATTAACCACAAAACAGCTAAAATAATTTTATTAAATACAGCGGTTAACAGAGTTTGATGACACAACCAGGCTGGACAGACAGTGGGGGGAAAATGCAAGCATAAATGCAGTATTAATAATAAGTTAATGACAGTCAATAAGTCAGAATTAAGAGCACACAATACACACTATATGGCCAAATATTTGTAGACACCTGACCATCACACCCATATGTAAGCCTTCCCCAAACTGTTAGCATAAAGGTGGAAGCACTTGTATAGGATATCAGTTTCCCTTCACTGGAACCAAAACCTGCTCCAGCATGACAATGCTCCTGTGCACAAAGCGAGGTTCATGAAGACATGGTCTGCCAAGGGTGATGTGGAAGAACTCGAGTGGCCTGCCTGCACAGAGCACTAAACACCTCTGGGATGAGCGGGAACACTGATTGCATCCCAGGCCTCATCACCTGACATCAATGCCTGACCTCACTAATTCTCTTATGGCTGAATGAGCGCAAATCCCCACAGCCTCGCTCCAAAATCTGGTGGGAAGCCTTCCCAGAAGAGTAGAGGTTATTATGACAGCAAAGAGGGACTATAACTGCAATGGCACGTTCAAAAAGCACATATGGGTGTGATGATCAGGTGTTCACAAACTTTTGGCCATATAGTGTATGATGTTATAGACCACATGACCACATGGAAAGAATAATACTGAAAAGGCCCACAATAGGCCTACACTACTGCTAAACATCTTCACACTATCCAGAATTCACAGTAGATCCATAATGTAGCGAATGCCATTGTACAGTGTTGGTGAAAACATTTCAAACTGTTTAAATAAAACTGACAAGTGGCAGCCTTTTTTCCGGTTTTTAAACGATCTGAAGGGTAGTTACCATAAACCGCTGCATATATGTGCACTCCAGTTTCTACTGCAGCTGGCTTGACTGCAGTCTGAAATTCGGGTTGCATGCTGCACTTGATGTAAGTTACACTCACATTTAAAGAACAATTGAGAAGCATGTCATGTGTTGTGCTGGCAGTGGCATAACAAGAAATTAATTTCGACGGGATGAGGAAACATACAAAAAAAAACAAAAAAACACAATTATTTTCCTGCAATTAAATTGGTAAATGTGATGAGGATTGCAAGTCACCAGTCAGATATACACCAACAATTTGGCCCTTGTCAAAGTTGCTTAGATCCTTACGCTTGCCCATTTTTCCTGCTTACAACACATCGACTTTGAGAACTGACTGTTTACTTGCTGCTAATATTGAGATAATCAATGTTATTCACTTCACCTGGCTGTGGTTTTAATGTTATGGCTGTTTATTATGTTTTTACGACTGTACCAGATCCCTCTTAAACTCAAACTGCGATGACAATAGCTGAATTGATCAAGTATCGTTCGGCACAGAGTACCCTGATTCAAGATCCCCTAATGACCAGTGTACATTTGAAAGAAAAATGTATTCATTCAATCATTCTTTTCTATTTTTTCTATATTCGCTCATAAATGCAGCTTCTTCAAGTTTAAATGAAATTGTATGTGCTATAGATTTAATAACTTCATGCACAATGTTTCATGTGTAAAATCCAGGTTATTCTATGATTCATATAGAGGTCTGACTCATTATCTTACAATTAGACTTGCCTTTAGGCACTTGGATCATTAAGGCCCGTAGGAAACATGCAAAGTGAAGAGAAGTAGAACCTTTCTCCTGTCACATTAACGACTCCAATGAATCCTACATGAGAAACCCCTGAGTGCAGACAGATGCTTGTGCTAACATGGGAAAATGGGTCATTGGTTTCTCTGGTGAATTTACAGCAAATTAGCAGTGTCTGTTTTGACCATTTCCTCAGTCAGTCAGACATAGTCCATATTGCACGACTTATACCGTTAGATTGGCTTTTATTGTGTAATTATTAAAGTTCTATGGTTTAACTTTAAAAGAAACCTTTAATATGAGAATTTCACTAAACTCCTCTGTTCTCTAACCTCAGTAGGGTATGCTAGCATAAAAATGAATAATTCCAAATTATTCAATGTTATCATAATAGTAAGTTCATATACAAAACGTACAAAACGTTTTTTTCTTTAGAAATTCTAAAACTAATCCATCAACCGCTCACTAGAAAGATTCAAGTGAAACAGCTATAAATACCATAATGGGTGCTGTCTGGACATATTATATTGCAGTGTTTTCAAGACATTGATTTTTCTAGCTGATGACAGGTTCTGTGCTCTTGAGTTAATTGGATGGTTTGTTTTTTTCCCTGCCTGGCACACAACTATCACAACAAATACACGATGCGGTTTATTATCAAATAATAAAATTGGTCAAATAGTGTATTTTAAGACATTAATGGCAATAAATAAATAATTAATAATTTTCTGATTAGGTCTGNTGTTGATTTTTGCCTTAAGTTTCAGAATATTGCCTCGTTGCAGAAGATACACACATTTTAATTTATTTATGTACATTTTCCTCTTTTTCAATGAGAGAACCATGGTGGATGCAAATGTTTACCCTCAACTGTATTCATTTTTTGCATGTAACTTGAAAAAAAACAATAGCAGAAACTTCAGGTCAAATCAGAAGCATGGTGATGTACAGTGATTGAATCTGTTATATGTCAGTGGATGATTAATTCACAGTTAGATTTTACATTTATTGCACCCAAGTTTAACCCCACACTCATTCACACACTAATACGCACACAGAATTGAGCTCTGCAGTGATGCATACCAATGGAGTGACTCAGTGGTTATACTGAAAGAAGCCAACCTTTAGTAAAAAGGTTCATTTTTTTGATTCAGGCTCAATTTTATAGATGCACGTAAAATATTCACATGCCACTGTTGCTGGTCTGGAAGTCTGCTTTGTCGAGATAAGGTATTTTTGCTGATTTTGTAGATCATTCATATTAATTTTGCCAGCGGTGCTCCTCCTGTCAAATGCAGCAGCTGATGCAGCCTCCATCTCCGGACCCTAAAAAGCACAATTCTGCTACACTTTAGGTGTGAAAGATAAGTGGTTTATAAGTAGGCGCTATATGTGAATCCTGTATGGTAAGACGTTACTATTCTACTTGTAGTTACTGTAGGAGGTATAACATGTAGACTGATGAGTAGGGTACTCTCCCAAATCCCAAAGAACTAATAGATTTGAGCAATCATATTTGTACATACATATCAGAACTCAAAAGGTAATAAGCAGGTACAGTTAAACAGGAATGTATGGGAGTAAAGCTGTATAACTAGTATACAACATTTCTGACCTGCTCACCATTGCAGTGGGTCTGTTCAGCAAGCAATAAAACAAGAGGTGAGGTTAATAATGCTGTTAAATTTCAATGTATCAGGGACTCGCAGTCACAGCTTCAAATATATTTTTGTTATTTGTGTTAAATACTACTGGCTGGTGTGGAATACATATGATCTTGTTAGTCATTTCTCTCTGGTATTGCTGTTTTATTCCTTTTTACCCATGTTTCATTTGAATAAAATGCTTTTCATAATTATTTTCAGCAAATCTATTCAGTTGACTTTTTCCAGTCATCCTTGAAGTGAAGTATTTAGAGCTCAATGACGCTCCTTTTAAAACTATTAGGTGCACAGTACATTGTATAATGAAAATACAATATTTTTTTCCTCTCACTTTTTTATATTTACGCTGTGGTTTACAACCCTGCAACATAATTTCCTCAACATTCATTCAATTTATGGGCTCACTGTGGTCATTTGACGCCTGTTTAAAATGATCAGCCATTTGGATAATAAGTTCATTAGAAATATTCCCACTTTTCAGCGTAGATAACTTGACTTTTCGTTTTGGTATGGCAATCATCAGGGGACAATATATGCTTGATTGTGAATCTATACACAGTTGAGAATAATAATATTTTTGCAATGGGAAGAAACGCTGAATCCAATTAGGTGCTAATATTTGGTGACTAACACCATGAACACAATTAGCTATAATTCTGGGCTGATGCTATTAAATGACTTAAATCAATGTTGTTTAGCACTGATCAGATCGATACATGATCCCCAGATGAATTTATAACTCAGTTGAGCTGGGAGATTTAGCAAACCTAGGCTGTATCTAAACAATCTGTCTCAATCCATGAGCTGTCTTGCAGGAGTGCTTATAGGCAGAAACCTAAAACTACAGGTATATAGGGCAAAGGAAAAAACAGATTCTGAACCCAAGCAGTAATTTACAGAAAGTGCCATGTACACACGCATCCTGTTTCCTTCTTTTTCTATTAGTTAAAGGTTATAAGTTCAAATCTCAGGATTGGCACTGTTTAAATTAAGTCTCCTAACCCCGAACTGGTGAGCTCCGCACTTAGATTGTTAGCTGTGTTAGATAAAAGCATCTGTGAAATAAACCACTAGACACTTATATAAATAACAATAATATCCTGTCCCACTGTTAGGCTGCTTTGAATAAAATCCGAGTGAATAGATATAAATGTAAGATATACAGCATTTATAATACCTCACAGCATGTTGTCATGTTGCACAAGATTACAGAGGAATACAAATACAAATCATTTCAAATAGCTTTTGGCTTTTAGACATAATACATGTCCAGGGGTGCTCAGTATCAGTGCTCAGCTGAAGGATTCTGTGAAATGTGTGTATGTGTGTGTGTTCTTCTTGTCTTTTAACTGTCCTTATCTTCAATATTTAACCAGTGTACTCTGAGCCGCATTCACACAGTCTATCATACGCTGCCATGCTGTAGTCATAATCAAACCCATTCTCATTTGCATAATAAAAAACATTGTGGCTAATAATCAGCAGAGTTACCCAGGTCAGGCTGTTCACTTCAGGGCTCTGTTTTTTTATTTTATTTTATTTTATTTTATTTTGGCAGCACTGGAGGCCGAGGAACATCTCTGGAGCTAATTTCAAAAAAGCAGCAGGAGGGGTAGACTGTGCTGAGTGGCACATAGCCCTCCATGATCTTCATGTAGCAGTGTGTCTTCCTCTCATCCTTGCAACTAGAGCTGCTCTGAGCCCCCTATCACTGCAGAGTGCTTTGGACTGTCTCCCCAGAGACATGTTCCTCAGTGGGAATCCAGTCTGACTTATTCAAACATGCCAGACTGGCCATGGCAGCAACAGTCAGGCTTATGTAAGCAGGAGTCCTCATTACCCAAACGCCTCAGCAACAAGATGGATCAGCCCAGGGCCTGTGGAGTCCAATACTGGGGTGTGTGTGTGTGTATGTGTGCGCGTATGTGTGTGTGAAGATGCAGTCAGTGGCAGAGGTAGGCGTAGAAACAAAACCTCCACATATTTTTAAGCACCAGGTTTTGTTCCATATGCTGAAGAAGCCCTGGAATGTTGCCTATATTTCTTGCTATACTCGGCCAGCTATCATCAAGGAAAGCATTAGCACAAGATTGGAGCTCTCTTACTTGAAACACTGCACATTCTTTACATGCTCAATTTCATTTGCCCCTAAGAACTTTACAGAGGAGTGTCAACTTGACACACGGTTTATTTTAGGCCACATTTAAAGGCCTAGTGCACCCAACTGAAAAGAGGCAACAAAAAGTTCCCAGGCACATTTATTCATTCTGCTTTGTGCATTCTGGGTGAGCAGAGCAGCTTGGACTGCACTGGAGATGCACAATTTAAGAAAAGCAACCAATCATTGGCTTTGTTTCCATTTTGCCAAATGAGTCTAGAAGATTGTTCAGAGTTTCATAACTTGTTTAATTTTCTGACCTAAATATCTAACCACACTGAATAGGAAACAGTTCTGCCTGTTTTTTGTGCTTTTGCTTACTCAATAAGAACAAGGTGATTAGAGGAAAGTGATCTGACACTCGTGGGACGAAAAGAGTAAAACCCTCCGATGACCTGCTCTACCAGGCAACATAATAGTAGCACTGCCTCAGGGCCAGTGTGTAGTAGTGTAGTAGTACCTACGTCAACATTCTGACTTTGCTCTTACATGTGGCATACAGAAAGAATGCATTCTCTAAGTGTCATGTGATCATATTAGATTCCCACTTGTTTCAAGTAACCATTTAACATTCATTAAACATACTACAAAGAAGAGTATTCATATCTAGATGTGTGTGTTTTTTTTGGCTCACTCTTTGAATTGTGTATCTGCATTAAAAGATTACAGCGAGTATTGCTGAAATGTTGCAGGATGGTGCTTGCAGTATGGTTCTCCTCCTGCTTGATGACACAGGTGAAAATATTCAGACTAAACGAATGACTTACTGCATGTAATTTAGCAAATGGGAGACAGGATCATTAGCTGTACTGTAATGAGATACATGCATTATTCTGAGGCTGATTATCTAAGGCTCTTAGGAACAGAGGTCCATATTACTATATATAATCCCTCCCTCTACATACAAGATCATTTGCATGGTTAATACAGTTACAGTATGACATGACATAAAAATGTATAGCTTCCTGTCTACCTGATAGACTACCAGTCAAAAGTTGAATTGAGACGTCACACACACACACTTCTATACACACTACACTTTTGTTTGTGTAAAGCTGCTTTGAGACAATGACCTTTGTAAAAAAAAAAAAAAAGCACTATACAAATAACGAAGAATTGAATTGAATTGAATACATTCATTCATCTTCAGTAACTGCTTTATCCTGGTCAGGGTTGTGGTGCATCTGGAGCCTATCCCAGGAACACTGGGTGCAAGACAGGAGAACTCACCCTGGATGGAGCATGCAGGACACCATGCACACACACATTCCTACATGTAAATCTGCCATTCTAGATGTTTTTAGGGTGCACTCTCTAGACGGTCTGTACCGTGCCCGAGCACATTTGACCCACCAAAGTCCAGTTTGTCTGACAATCTATTAGGCATGTGAGGGCTGTGTGTCACTGTGCCCCAAATGACTACAAATAAGCCACAAAGTAAGTAACGATGGATGGATAAGTAAGTAATGATGGACTCCATTGTGTTGTGTGAAAGGGCTTTTCTTCCTGTTTTCTTCAAAACAAAAAGTTGCATTGTAATTATGTAAGTGTGCTCAGGCCCGGGACGTTAAGTGCGATGTGAGTGCAGGCCAACGGGGGAGTGAGGAGGGGGAAAATCGTGCTTGGGCAGGGTACAAGGCAAGCCTAGTATGAGAACCTCCTTAAACAGTGAGTGGAAAACAGAGATTCCACAGGAAGCCCACATGAACATGAGGAGAACATGCAATACTTCATACAGACTGCCACCCGATGTCAATATGAAACCAGGGATCCTGGAGTTGTGACTTGGCAAAGTGTTTTTTTTTTTTTTGTTTTTGTTTTTTTTACCCACTGAGGACATAGTTAATTACTTGCTCTCTCAAATACCTGAATACTTTTTATTTAAGGACATCTTCATTGCTCACTCTCATTGTAATATAACTCTGAATTACTGCTTTATTAGAGGCAAGTGCACTGGTTTACTGTAATGATTTACAGTAAATCTAGTTTTGTCATACAGTTGATACAAGACAGTGTTAATATCTATTTAATAACTGTGAGATAAATATTTGTGTGCTACATGGACCTAATTAGAGTGATCCAGATAGGCCTTTTTCAATTATAGCTAAATTATTTTTTCAGTAAAATAATCAACATTTCTCAGTTCACTCCTACATATTTCTTAACATTTCTTACATCATTTCTTGTGGTTTAACCAAACATATTAATAGAGTGTTCAAAAACCTTTAACTGGCAGTGTAGATTGTCAGACATGAGATCATATTGGCACAAGAGAATAACACTACTGTAGATTAACTATAGGCATTTGGTTATCAATGCCAGCGTTCCTGAAGGTCCTTGAAGGTTATGATGAATCTACAAATTTCTGGTTCCTGGGAAATTGTGTTCTCTGTGGGCCTCCTTATGGACCTACCCATGGACCTAACTTACACACTTGTAAAGTTCTAGCACCTTAATGGTCCACACCACCTAGGAGTCAGTTCTACTGATTGTCCTGCAGAGGCACTTTAGAGCACTGACTAAGCCTCTACAAAAGGCTATGACTTCACTAATCCCTGACATGTGTGCTGCCCCCTTGTGGACAAGCTCTGTAATGCTCTAATGTACACCTACCGTTTGTATCCATGCTGAAGTGCGTGCAAGATATGTTACTAAATTTTGTGTATGTAACGTGTAATTTGTTGGATGTTTTGAATTTTTTCGTAGACTTCATAAAAAAAAACAAATTCATTTAGTATGACGTCGTATACAATACCTTAATTTGTAAATATAAATGAAAGAAAGAGATTTTTCATCCTATGTTCCTCTCTCTGGTACACACAGAGAACTCATTGCAAGCTCAGATTTTATTACGTACGGTTTTATGTGATGCACAGCTTTGTGTGCTTTGTACATTTTCATTTATGGCATTTATTCAATCAGTTACTTACAGGAGACACTTGACACAGCTACTGGCAACATAATAAACAGCATCAAGGCGCTTGACAAAAGATAATATATTTATCCGGTTAAATGTGCACAGTTTAAAGTAAAGTGGTTGATTTCCCTCTGAGAAAAAATGCACAAAGTGTTTTTTTCTTCAGCTAAGCTCTAAGCTGCCTTGACTTCTGGCATGTTCTGTTTTGACTACCTGCATGTTTTGTCAGTCTTATTTGCTAGCGTTATCTTCTTTAAAGCTATCCTTAAAATTGAGCTCTGTGAATCTATTTGAACAGGACAGAGTTTTCCTTCCAGAACCATGTCTCTCATAGTTAGCTATAACTCTTAGACACATTTGAGATTCAATGGCATGTTTATTTCTGTTACACACACACACACACACACACACACACACACACACACACACACACACACAGAACGGGCCAGTTTGTTTGTCAGAATACTCACAGAAGACTATTCAAAGACTGTTTTCAAAAAAAAAAAAAGGAATTAATTTTAGCTCCCTACTTATACACACATATGTATATAGCGTTCAGTCTTATCTCAGATATTAGGCCAATATTAGGAAACACCATCATCCATAAAGATGTAACACTAATACTAAAAACTTTTTTTTCTTGGTCTTTTGGTTGCTGTATTTTTCAACACTTTTGCCTTCGAGCTCTGGGAACAGGTCCCAAACACAAGCCTCGGTGCTACTTGTTAGCAATTTTCTTATGACAACAAGCTGGAAAGCTATAGCAGTGGCAGAATAAGATTGTTTTCAGAGCATAGAAATTCCCACAGGAAATCAATCTTGGAATGTCACGATCCTTTATGTATTGTAAAACACATTCGCTAACTGTTTCTGGTGAATTAAGTATTGTAAGAATTTAAACTCCCATAACTTGAGATCAAAATGGTGGTTCCACATATAACCAGCATCAATGTTCCAATATTTCACATATAACCAGCATCAATGTTCCAATGTTTCACATATAACCAGCATCAATGTTCCAATGTTTCACATATAACCAGCATCAATGTTCCAATGTTTCACATATAACCAGCATCAGTGTGTCAAATGCATGGACTGGAGTAAAGTTAATGGCTGGTTCAGGTTCATGTCTGTTCGAAAAGCACTCTGATATGTTTTGCAGTGTTAGAGGAAAGAGATGTTTCCCTAAATACCAGCTTTCTACCATTTTCTTCTGTAATACATAAAGAGTGAGCCAATGAAATAAAGGGATTTAATGTTTAAAAATGTATTGACCTTTTCAAATATAGCAAACAGTCGAGAATGAGAAATAAATGTTCAAATGATGTTTTTTCTGAGCACACACACACAAATGAAGTTGAAGAAACAACTTGTAAAAAGTGCCAGAGTTTTACCAACAGAATCAGCTGTGTTACATATTGTAATATGCATATCATAATATACATATTGTATCAGAATGATTATGTTTATTATATAACCTATATGTTAAAGTTGAGCTTTATTTATGTAATTTAATCTTTTAAATCCTTTATGCCCCGCTATCGTATCTGAAGGCACATATTTTCAGATGGCTGTCCATTTTTCTGGATCTTAAATCTAAACTGATCTCTAGGGATCTATGCAACAAATCTCTTATTCCTATACTTAGCTCCATGTTTTCCTTAAAGCCCTTACAGGGAGATGCATGGTGTCTTAAAGTGGGTACAGGAGAAATATGAAATATTTCCCATTTTCGGATGAAATGAAGCATGTTGGGTTAGAGCGATGCATGAACACCTGACAAGAAGAGGCTTAATGCTGAAGCTCGGTGTTTTAAATGAATTCTACTTTTGGCACAAGTGCTATTGTGGATATGGATCCTTAGCCGTTTATATCAACAAAAAGAGCCTCAATGCTCAAACTAATAGAATCCTCATAGTCAGCCTGAGGTATTGATTGAACATGCAGTGGGAACGTTTTATCTTAAAGTCTTGTTGCGAGGAGATTCTCGTCCGGTGAATAACGTCGGGACACGCTAATTTAATTCTCAGCTCGCGACTGAAACGTTGATAATCTGCCAAGGGTTCTTTGGTGTTCATAAGCACAGCAGCCCTAGAGTTCTATCACAATAAAACTGATTGATAAGCTTCTCTATTTAAACCTCATAAAGCAGCTCTGGTCATAATGTAACATCCACCGTCCAGTTCAATCTTATTAGAAGTTCAATGTATAAAGTATATTTAAAAATACCTCATTTTAAGTGTATTTTGATTTTATATTGATGCTTTTATAGCAGCATAATACTGAAATAAAGTCAAGAATGATCTATGTATTAATATGAAGCACTAATATTAGGGTACTATTTGTCAATAAGTGTATACTTAACTAGTGGTTAATTGGTCTGCATTGTGTTATCTGCATTTGGTTATTTGAGGGCAGAGATGTCACAGTGAATGAATGAAGATAAAACTAATAAATCAAGAGAAAGAGTTGCTTATTCTAAGTTGGTCCTCTATTTCAGGCTAAATGCCCCTTTGGTTTATTTATCCAGGTGTATTCCTGCCTTGCATCCGGTGTTCCTGGGATGGCGAGACCTAGGTGGTATTCGGACTGTACCTACTTCACAAATGACTTCTACTTACTTTCTTTATGTTTATACAACCTGTTTATACACACTTCTATAATGATGTCATGGACGAATGTCAGCTTTTGTACAATACAGTAAATGTCATTTTCTCATGGTAGTATAGCAGGTAGCATTACCTCCCACAGCTCCAGGGTCTGAGCTCGGGTTACTATCAGTTAGACTTTTGCATGTTCTCTCTGTGTTCATGTAGGTTTCCTCAAGTTGAAGCCAAATAATAATTCTTGAATAATCAAAAACGAATAACCCTATAATGTATATTTTGTGACTATTTTATGAAGATGAAAATACGAACCCGTTTACTGTAGGCTAAAGTGTGGGCGTTGGAGGCTGCTCTTCCTCAGCTGGATGGATGAGCTCGGTCATGGTGCTGCAGAGGAGCTGTAGGCTGGTAGATGAGTGGATGATCATTCAGCAATTCATGCATGCAGCGTTTCTAAAGGAACCTACTCAACTCCTTCTGACTTTGGGTCTATAGGAGTGGGAGTAGAATCTGTGCAACAACAGACCTAGATGTTGAGTTTTTCTTTTGTGGGTGTCATTTTTTTAGCATCTTTCTGGATGATATTAGCATTATTTTAAATAAAAATGCATTGTCATGATCCAACAAATAGTCAGAAGAAAGAGAAAAACGCGACGAGTGGAGTGTGTGGTAGACAGAGGAAGAGTTCTTCCACGTTCTCAAAGACTGAGACAGCATTATAGAAGGTAGAATTATAATTAGACTTTTTCTGTTAGTCTCTGTGAATGCTTGCTTTGGTGTCAGGTAGAAAAATAGCAGCTCTATAAAGAGAGCTATCAATCATTTGACACGGTACCACAAGTCATTCTTCAGCTTGATCTAAAAGTCAGAGCTTTCCTATCATCTCAGTTTGGAGAATTAAAGACAGAAATGTCATTACACACGTACTTAAACCGTGACGTAGTATAAGACAATTCGTACATCTAAATTAAGTTATAAAACCCATTGTTTAAGTTTTAAGTTTAATATCACGTTTAATTTCATTGAGTAGTTTTATAGAAATGTATATAATATAAACTATAAATTAATATAAACTAACATCAAAGTAAACAAAAGCAAAAGAAAACATTTGCTTAAATATATGAAAGAGTGTTAGTCAAGTACAGCATTCACTTCACATTTTCTTCTCATCATGTGTGGATTGGATCTAATGAATATAATTTATACCCAGCATAGGAACTTTGGCAACACGCAACTATTGCTGAAAGTCCAGGGCTAAAATCCACTAGACATTTTATGTAAAAAGCACATAATTGTGCTCATCGTAATGGCTTGGTTTTCACTGAGAGCTATTTGGCTGTGCATCTGCTCTACAGTGTGTATGTGATGTGTTATAATGAGACACTCTAACCACTTTCTTATTGCACATAATGTAATATTATCATAGTGTTGAAGATGATTGAACAGCCAGAGTGGAATTATATGCAAAGGGGGAAAAAAAGTCTCAGACGTGTTGTCAGACTTGGCAGTTTATCTCCTTGATGTTAACTGGTGATCACTAGCTCAACTGCTGAATGAAGTGGTAAAACTGAAAGAATCCTTTACTGAAAACTGCATAAAGATTTCCGTAATGCAGGAAAAAACATAAAAGGACGAACAAATCCAAATCGCGTATCATGAAATAGCAATCAATTAATAAAACCTTGGGAAGGAAACAGTCACTGGATTTAGATCAGTGACAGCCCTAAATGTACTTCTTGATCCACCATGCGGTCCTGAGCAATGTGAGCCATTTGGAGTGGTTATGATATTCTCATGCAGGCGTATCTGAACCATACTTGTGTCGTGGCCTGGAAAATCCATGTGTACCAGTAATAAATACTGTAACAGATGATGTATCGAGACTTGTGACATACATAAAGTCAGTCTTCATTACAATATGCATTTTAAAGTCCCAAAAAGTGAAAAAACTAGTTAAAGACTTCCATTCTCACTCCACTGAAGGACACCTCTACATGTGTAATCTAATCTATGCATGGAAAAACAACATTACTACCAAATTCTAAAGTGTCAGTCTTCTAAAGTGTTCAGTCTCTGTCTCATAACCTGAAGTAAAAGTCACTCCATTTCATTATGGCATGCAAACATTCACTGCATGAGGAAAGCTCATTTTTTGGTCATCTTTAGACTGACTGACAGCATTTAGTCCTGTGTTTGTTAAACTGGCTCTTTACCCAATGTGATCTTTGCAGGCAGACCACCAAAGATTAGAAGGCACCCTAAATAAAAACATTTCTACATCATTTTGGTAAAACATAATTAGGTCTATATGTAAAATATAAATATTTAGAAAGGGATTACTCGTTCGGTCTCCACTACCACCGTTGTATTTTGAGGGTTAGATGATATAAGGAAGAAACTTTGAGAAGAACCAGACTCAAAAGGATCCACATCCTTATTTGGGTGACACACGATTGTAACTAACGTCCCTTCTATAATTGTATACTATATAGTCAAAAAGTGCAACTGTGTAAAAAGGAACTTAAGAGCTTATGAGCAACTTGTGAGTTTGAGCATCAAAATCATATCTTAAATCAATTAACTTGAAGTCTATTTTGGTGAAGTTAATAACTTTTATTAATTCAGTGATGGAGACTTAAATACGAAGCTGTTCTTAGCAATTGCAGTCCTAAGACTATCCAAGGAAGAATATCCACAGCCATCTTTATGGTTTCTGAGTGGTACCATCCACAATAACGTCATTGATCTTTAGGCTGTCCATGTGGGGCCATCCTCAGCAGCAGCAAATGGTTTTCAGTTGATGAGAACACCAACTAGAAGTAGGGCATCAGTATGGATCAGGCTGATCCAGAGAGCAGAAGGAGCAGGAGGTCAGAATCCCAGGAGTAGCATGTATAGCTCGACAGAGAAAAAGAGAGAGAGATAGAAAAAGAGAGAGAGATATAGAGAGGGAGGTGAAGAAAGAGGGAAGGGGAAGAGAGAGAGAACACAGATTATTAGGTATACTCTTGTGATATAATGGTTAAAGGAAATGTTCACTGTGTGCAGAGTGCAAGCAGGGACTCCGGCAATACTAGCTATGACAGCATAACTAAGAGGGAGAGCCAGAAGGTAACACAGACATGAGGGCACCCTGGGACATAAAGCGGCCAGCCACTCCACCGTCGGCAAACCTGAGTGAATGCGTGAGAGTATCCAGGTATTTCTGCACCTAATATACGATAATACTATATTTTTGGGTTGACATCGAAGAAAGAATTCTGAAAATGAGAAGGTAAATGAAGTGAGAGCCATAGAGAGAGCGTTTTCTTTTACTGAAGCCACATTTCAAACTGAGAACAGTTCCAGAAATAAAACAATTACACATTTGAGTGTGTCAGATAAAATAACCAATCTCACATTCACACTGTATTTGTGCTACTGGGACTGTCAAGACTGCTCACATCCCTGCCTATCACATTTTGTCTTTCGTTGCTATCTTCACTGTTAGCATCATCTCTCACTTTAAAGAAATAGCATTTTGCTACAGTACAAACCCAACATCTATTTTCACCTCCAGCCATATCTGGGCTAAATGTCCTTTTTTTGTTGTGAAATAGGAATTTAAATGGCTGTAACATTGTCTTTTCCTACCTCTGACACCATTTACATGCTACAATGAGCAGCTTTTGTCTAGAATGTCCAGTGTGACAGATTGTAAATCTCTTCCACATTTTCTCAGTTCCTGGCATAGACAGAGCCAAAAATCAGGGTGTAACTCTCAAGAGCACTTTGGCATTCAGTGCTGTGAGAGACTGATAAATCATGCCTATTGGAAGCTGTCAGCAGATATTTTTCTATTCCATTAATTCACTCCTGACATGCTCCTGTTTCCTGAGCTGCGTCTCCCTGCTGTATTGCTACATATTCTTCATATATTCTTTCCTCTCATTATCACTGTATACATTCATTGTAAACTTTATTAGGAATCTTTCAGTTATGCTTTCAGTTACGTTCAGAGAAAGTAAAAACAATGGAAATGGAAATCTGTCATTGCAAACATGACCACTAGGGAAAACAGCTGTACTGCTGAAGCACCTTTCAGTTCTCATCCATTCCTTACTTTGGTAATGATATGAATGAATTTCGTTGTGTATGAAGTAAAGAGCACTGACATTTGTAGAAACTGTATGAATTATATTTGTTAATAAATTGCTCTGTGATTAGTACGTAACACTTAACAAAGACATGTCTAATACCCGCGATTGTTGTCGGTCGAGTCACTTCTCTCTACCGAGACACTATTTGTGCATGTGTGTGTTTGAGGTTGTGTCACATTGGTCTAAAACACATAAATGATCATTGTTCTATTCACAGGAAAATCCAAGAAAGATACAAGACTTCATATCTTTTATTGTCTAATAATACGTCTAATGTAGAAGAAAATGCGGTTGTAATAGCAAGCCTTCCAAATGTCTGAGAAAAAAAATATGCAGCTTGTTTCCATGTTTACATTTTTACAGGTCCTTCCTGTTATAGACACTCCCCAGGACGCTTAGCTCCACCCCCCATCAGTGCTAATACGCTAAACATCACAACCATGCTGATATTCAGTACAACACTACTTCAGCACTCTTGCTCATGTGATGTTGCTCGTCTGATATTATGAAGAGAGGGGAATAATCTGTACTTTATAGGTTTGGCTTAATTGTGTGCTGCCGATGTGTTAAAAATAGCAAAAATGGTAGCTGTTGATGATCATAAATGACACTATGTGATGAAATAAAAACTTTAATCTTCGCTTTATAACTGTATATGAGACTATGTGATAACTATTAATTTTTTAAAACACTCTAAATTGTTAAGTAGATGTTGAGTATGTTTTTCTTCTCTTCAGGATTATGTAAATTAATGATGATGCTGGAGGTTTTTTTCTCCACAGTTAGACAGGAAAACGGAATCAGAGTCTTATGAAGAGGTTCAGAAATATTCAGAAATGCTGCCTCCAGACTTCTCGCTCACATTTATGGTCCTCACTGCAAACAAAGTGCAAATGAGCTTTGAAAAAAAAAAGCAAAACAAAATAACCTCCTTATACCTAACATTTTTTCTAAAAAATGTGACAGCTTCGATGATCGAAATGGCTCAAGTACATCACATTGTACTTTGTGCCCTTTGTATCTTGTCTCAATGTGCTGAGCTTGGTGAGGTTCATTTACACAGAGAACCGACTGAGTGAGTAATCTCAGAAAACGAAAATGTCAAGCATTTTCTTTTGTGAGCTTGTCAGTAAGACATTTTCACCAGCTCTCTGGAAATTGTGTGCCTAAATGTCAGAATAGCCAGTACAGCCAGTAAGGTATGCACCTGGCTGACTGCTGCGGGTGCTGCAGAGGGGGCAAGAAGCAGTGGACAATGTTATCAGTCCTTTCAGGTGATTTCAAGATGGTACAGTCTGACATAGTTGGCATTCAGCTCCTTGTCCGCATTGACCTCCGCCAATCGTCCCCCCCACCACCACCACCCCCAAAACTCAAACAGACACACACACTCGTCATTTAAGCAGCATGATCCAAAGCCTTTCCTTTTAAGAATGATAATGTCTGATTTAAAAGATGCTATCCAAATGGCTCAGAATACAGTAGCAGTCCATCAGGTATTTTCAGCCTATCTGGGGAGCCTGAGACTGTGCAAGATGTGCTGGCTTGAAATGGAGGCAACTTTTGCTCAGAGCTGACCAATTATTTCCTTTACTACTGGTGCACAGATAGTGGTAAAGAGGTTGAGAAGAAAAGATGCAAAAAGAAAGAGTGTACACAGAAAAAAAGAGAATGGGAGCTAGGGATAAAGCAAGGGGAGGAACAAGGAAGAGAAGGCAGGATAGCAGTTTCCATAGCAACCTAGCGAGATGGTGGTTCAGGAACACAGTACTGGCACTGAACCCACAAAGTTACTGTTCAGATTTAAATGCTGTGCCTGCAATTTGGATAGATCTCTCCTAAGACATAATGAATTATGGTAAGTCAAATAATGATAATAATGATAATAATACTAATAGCGTACTAGATGAAAGCTTGACATGAAATGTGTATGCTCTCCCAAAGTACTCCTTCCCTAACGCTTCTGTACAATGCCTAGAGATTGATCATGGCTCGGCTTGACTCAACATCCCTCAAAAGACAAGGAAGATGTATCAAGGGTCTTCTCTATACTTCTCTACTTCTCTGTACTTCTTGTGGTCCGAACAGGTGAGTTACAAAGACTTAAGACCCTCTCTTCACTAAACACTTAAATAAATGAGCACTAAACCTACACTTACAGCACTTAAGAAACTGTGACTTTTATTGGTTTTGTTTTGTGCATCTACTAACTCATTTGTAACAGAGTTTTACCTTTTCTCTAGGGACCATGGTTTATTTCATTCGCTTGCTGTCAAATCTGTCTGATGCACACATGTTCATCTACCCAGTGCTAGTCGGAGATCTGTGAAAATCAGTACTCATAAATGTATAAGGTTTGTCTAAGTATGTATAGCCATTTTGGCAAAGTTTATTCAGTCATCTGTTCAGATTGTCTGCCTAGCTAGTCAGCAAGTTTTCAGCCAAACTGAGTGTTCTGAGTCACTGTGATTAAATCACATGGATTTTATGGGATCCATGTGATTAATTTGCTTTTATTTATATTTGCTCTGTTAAGAATGGTTCTTATTTCTATTTTTGTATTTTATCTCAGCTTGTAATTTATTTTCATTGTATAGTTTTAATATATATTTCACTGTATCTTAATTTATGTAAAGCACTTTGAGATGCTACTTTAAAGGCGCTATATAAAATAAAGTTTATTATTATTATTGTAGTAAGAAGCTGCTGTTGTATTATAAACTGACACCATGAGAGGTGAGGTATAAAAAAAAAATACATGTACTGCCATTTATGACTAAAGGATACACCGATAATGTTTTGGTCAGTTCGTTTTTCCATTATATACGAACAAATTACAAATCTATATAACTCATATGATTAAACATACACTATATGGCCAAAGGTTTGCAGACACCTAATTGTCACACCCATATTTTGGAATCTTTACATTGGCTTCCCGCCAGGTTTCAAGCTGATTTTAAAATTCCACAAACTCTTGCACAAAGTTGGAAACACACAGCTGTATAATATGTCTTTGTGTGCTGTTACATTACAGCATTACAGTTTCCCTTCATCGGAACTAAAGGGCCCAAACCTGTTCCAGTATGACAATGCCCCTGTGCACAAAGCGAGCTCCGTGCTTTACCAAGATACCTCACCTTCTTGAGCTCACCGGACGTGTCTCGGGACTGGAGTTGGGGTGACTTGTGGAAACCCTTGAACTGGAACACCAGTTGTGCCCCAGGCCTCCTCACCCAACATCAGTGCCTGACCTCACTAATGCTTTAATGGCTGAATGGACAAATCCCTACAAACACACTCCAAAATCTAGTGGAAAGCCTTCCCAGTAGAGTGGAGGTTATTATAACAGCAAGGGGGACTGAATCTAGAATGGGATGTTCAAAAAGCACATATGGTTGTGATGGTCAGGTGTCCATAAACTTTTGGCCATATAGTGTACAGTATAGGATTATTTTAACTGTCAAAAAAAACAGCAGGGTAAACATTTATAAAAAATATTCTCACTCTGGAGAAAATCCTGGACACTGTAACAGTAACATTCGCTGCATAAATTGGTTTGAACTTCTGTGCTATCACATTTTAGCTTCTTGTATTTCTGCTGGTCCTGTATTCATTACGCCACACCGTTTAGGAGGTTTGTATGGATCCACACCATCATTTTATTCATATGATGTTCCTTTGAAGATTTTGAAAGAAACCTCTGAAGATTTTAAGTTTTAAAGGCCAGGAAGTGGTGTGTAGGCTACTAATGAGAAACCGAAGAAAATGGATTTTTGGTGGAATGTTGGATAATTTTCTATAACAGCGGACAGTCGTGCCTGCTGCAAATCATTCTTATACAGTTTCATTTCTAACAGCTAATTCATAGAAAAATATGAAAAATTGTATAATAACAGTTGATACTGTGCAGCTTCCTGAAGCTTTCCTTCAGATTTTTTGGAAGGAGTCTCCTGTGTCAGAGCTTTGTTACAGTCAGTGGTAAAGCTGTTCCAGGACTTTGCCCTTTCCGGTTTCTCTAACATGCCAAGCTGAATTTTTTTGAGTAAGTATTGTGCAAATGTGTGTATAATTATAAACATTACCGTTAGATTATAATAAATATGAATAATTGTGTACATGATCAAGTAAAGTTTATTAGCTCCACAAAATAAGCGTAGTGTGAGAGAAGCTGCTTTTGTGCATCAGGTTAAAATGAGCATTTATTAAAGTGGCACCGGTTATAATGCTTCAATGAGCTTTTAACTTCTTAATTTCTTTTCAGCATGCCATCACCTCACATTTAAACACACGCGGAGTGAAAACAGACACGTGACAGAGACGTTCTCTTCCATTATATTTTGTTGTTATAAAGTCATGATCTCACTCATTTTGTCAGTTGAAGATTCAGCAAGAAAATGGGCAAAATAGACATCTCCATATAGCTTTTAGCAGCAACTCTTTAAATAACTGTGGGTGACACCCCCTCTTCAGGGATGACGTCAGGTCAGCTAATGGTGGATGACTCAGACGGTCTTTTAAGCTGAAGTGGCTCATTAATGTCTATCAACACTACCAAGCGCTTCTGTAAGCTGCTGTAGATAAGGGTGTGTGCCAAATTCTATAAAATAATTGAAGATGAATATTCCTTTTACAAGCAACAGGTGGTTGAATACAATAAATGCCATTATATTGCGTGGAGCTGTGTAAAAAAAGAGAGAGGAAGCAGTCTCAAATCATGGGTTATCAAGTTGTCAAATCAAATTTGATCAATTCTGTCACATCAACCCAAACGCAAACTCACACATACATACAGATACTAAAATCTTCCACTCTTCAAGTTTTGCAAGGCCAAAGCAATTAAAATAATGTTTTTTTTATTTCACTTGAGTGTTGGAGGAGAGCGTTACCCTGAGTCAAATAGTCGGTCTCTTTCTCTAATAAGACACCAACAAATGATTTTTTTGATCTTCAATGGGCCAGTGTTTCCCTTGTCCTTCTCTTTTGAATGTCTTTGAATACCAGCTCAGACTTACTCAGAATCATTGAAGACTGCCTACTGAAGTCTAGAGACAAGTGTGAATTTTACAGAGTGAATGAGTGTGGTAAAGAGAGCCCCGCTGGGCTTACATTAACAATACTACTAACTAAAAAAGAAAACAAAAACACACACACACACACACACACACACACACACACTTGCTCACACTGCATTGGTGGCTCTACTATTCATACAAATACCCTTTTTTTTCATAATAATGAAGGTAATAAGCTAAAATGTAGAGCAGTGGGAAACCTTTGCTAAATAAGAAATCTTTATTTAGTTCATCAGATACTGAGCATTTAAATGGGTGATGATAATCTCTTCTGGTGTAAGTTATTCATGCGTAATTAACTATTTAAAAGATAAAAGTTAAAACATGTGGCTAGTTTAAGTTTGTGCTTTATATAGACTATGTATGATAGGTCCTGTACCCTTAAATAAATTCTAATAATTCTGGAGATGCTCTACTGATTTGGGGAGGTGTCTGTTATAGGACTAGGATTTTGCCAGATTTTTGCATTTCTCATGGTTTTAAATAATAATTGCATGCTAAACTCCATGTGAAAACACAGCCAGTAGATGTACTTTGAGGAGTACAATTCATCAGAATCTTTGCAGCTAAAAAGCTCTTTCAATGTCATTCTCACAGAATGAAGAGTTGTTTACTTTCCTTAGTGGGGTGACTTTTAGTAGAGATGAAGGAGGCTGAGAAGTCTTTACATGGGGCTGAGTAGAAAATAAAACACCATCCAAGAACAATAGGGGGGCTGGACCTGTCTGGAAAACTGAGATACCACTGCAGACGTGAGCAATGAGCATTTGCAACATAACACTCCACAGAGAGCCACAGACAAAGCAAAGGAGGCTATAGCACTTGAGAGCTTGTGAATACTACTGTATGTCAAAATTCAAGTAAATACCATGAGATTACTTAAAAGTTTGTGGCCTACAATGTTTGAATGGGTCCCACTGTAATTCTAACTGAAAAACTGAACCACTATAAAACAAACAAACAAACAAACAAACAAACAAACAAACAAACAAACAAACAAACAAAGTTTGCAGCTTACAGAGGTATATGCATCGCTGTAAGCTTAAAGTACCCCAAATTTAAAAAATGTGACTTTTTAATGTTTAAGTCCATTTGGGTGATTTGTGTTTGTGTCAAGTTTATTATTACAGTGCAGATTCCACAGAAATGTTCTTGGTCCATGCCATAAAAGTTAGCTCAAGATAGTTTATCTGTACTAGTTTTATTTACTGGTAATGGCCATATGGTGAGAGAAACTTACCAATTTCCTCTCTCAGCATTTCTCCTTTGAATCTTACACATTCTCTGCCAACTAGCCAACTTGCGGCTAGCTATTTGCTGATGCAGATGTTGTAAGGAAGGTGATTGACACATCATTCTGGCTGGTAGGACACGTGTGCCAGGATATGGGATGTTTCTCAAATAACATGGCTTACACACATTTTCAAGTGTGGTTGGTGCATATTGGTGAATATCTGGTTCTGCCACCAAAGAGTCCCTAGATATGAAGGCGCAAGTTTTAGAATCATAAAGGGCCTTTTCAGGGCTCAACCTTGTACATATTAGACCCCAAAGAATTGTTGCACTGTCCATTGTTTTTAGACTGAAGTGCCATAGCAAAGGTAGAGCCTGTAGTAAAACAATGGGTTCTATTCAGATTGGCAGTTTTCATCCATTTCTACACCTGAAAAGGTTGAACCCTCCCTCTTCTTATGTTAAGGGTGACATATGTAGTTCAAGCTAGACAGCTACAGGACTGTTTCACATCCATGGCCCTGTGTGATGCTTATTTTCATAATCCATTGCCTGAAACACAGATGTTTGTTAAGGTTTGCCATCCAAGCTATTGCAACTCAACCTCTCCTTACTTTTCCACATGTATACAAGTGGCCTTGTCTAGCCTAGTGCTCAATGATCTGGGAAAGTATTGGTGAGGTGCTGCTGGACCTCCGTGCCAGTACAAGATTGCCTGATGTGGTACTCCTTGGTAGAGCTGGATAGGATTTTATACACTTTTCCTACTGTAGTTTGATTTTTCCCGAAGCATTAGAGGGTTTAAAGGGCCCCTAAGATAGGTTGTCAGACATTTTACTATTCATTAGAGCACCCTGCAGAGGGAGGGGACCACCTCCCCAAGCGCATCTGCTGTCCCAAATGGATGGCAAGGTTTGGCACCCTTAGCCAGGTCTCCTGTGTCTGTAGATATGACCCCACAGGCTGAATTGCCAAATAAGTACTGTGATATATCATGCAAGAGCCCCTTGTATGTCCTTAAGCGGAAGCTGTGCTGGACCTTGTCCTTTCCAGCCTATGCATTATACTGACTTGAGTGTCTTTGAAAACTGCGTGTTTTGACAGTGAGCACTTCAGCTAAAAGAGCTGGCTTTAGAGGAGTCTGTGTAATTTCCATGTTGGTTGTATTTTACAGAATTATTCCACAACTCGGTTGTGCTTAACCGTCTTGTCGAAGTTCGCGTCTTGCAGCAGATTTTTAAAGTCTCTGTAACTGTACTGGAGGATTGAACACCATGTTCACCACCAAGGCCATTTTTAGTAGTTTCTTGGATATTTAGAGCAGCAGATATTCTAAATAAGCAATTTATTACTATTATATGATTATTATATTATTATATTACATTCATAATATAATACATAATATATAACAAAGGACGTCTCTCCGTCATTTACAATATTACAGAGGGACTTACACTACTTTAACTTATAGCACACTCCGTAACACACTACCTGTGTGACTCTCACCTGTCAGGTACACATATAGAGTGTCAGAGCAGGGTGAGAGTGGACAGATACCTAAGGACATGGCGCTGTCACACTCTCCATGATGCTGTTCAGCCCTTTTACACATCCACAGTGCTGTCATATCAGACAGAGAGACGCTAGATTTGGCTTCTCCAGAAAAGTGATTCTGTATCAGTAATCATATAATTTATACTTCTGACTAATATAGTTCACTACAGTTCAAATTTAAGTTGTTTCCAAAGTTAGTTAAATGGCCATTTCATTTCTTAACATTCTGCATGTGCTGCCAGAGAACATTTGGTGAAGTTGCAGAGATTGCCTTTAGTTACTGAGCTGTGACAGTTTGGGACTTAGTTTGTGAGTCTAGCGTGGCACCACCAGCTGCTCTAAAATTCACAGAAATGTTGATTGTCACGTGCACAGAAACACAGAAACTTCACAGAAACTTCAAGCACACCATTTTTCGGCTTTTCGATGATATGTATAATAATAAAATGCTAATATACTGTATAGCACATTTCTATCTAAAAGGTTAGGTTTAAAATAGCAATGTAGAGCCATGACCTTCTCAATGCATGGTACGAGATTAAGTGTTAAAAGAGGGCCAATAGATCTAGAAGCAAGAGAAGATTTTCCCATGTGCAAAGGTGTGAATGTTTTCAAAATTGCACATACACAGTATTGTGCCCAAGAGATGGATAAAATGGAAAAAAATATATTTCCAAACCACTGAGTGAGAAATGTGTTTCCTGAATATATTTATAAGATGCATATAAAGAAGAAAAAAAAACACTAGCAGTTAAAAGCAGTTTTCTCCTTTGGTTCCCACCCAGCTGTCTAATCTCACAGCACACACTTCTTCCTCCTGATTTAGATCTGCTTCGATAGATCAGTGTGGGAGCACCAGACATGTAAGGCTCTTAAATGTGGAATAACTGAATAATGATTGTGCGGTTACCTTTCTGCAGTTACTACAATATGTTAGGAATCAATTACTCCATCAGAAATTCAGTGTTTCAGTGATCAGTGTTTTTTCCATATGTGGCCATAACGCACGAAAGTTTCACCTTCCTGAACCCATGGCAGACTGTACTGTATTGTGTAATCCATTATTGCTAGTTTTCCATATCTTACATTAGAGAGTTGTTCATTCTTCCCATAGTTATGGAATCAGAGTTTTGTTTCTTTTGGTATAAAACATGTATGAAATGCCAAAATGTGCACCTCTGCACAGCAAATGATCCCCAGTGCTGAATTAACACCTACTTTGTTGAACTTACACTTACAGAGCTCATTTCTGTCCACTGTCAGTGTTAATTCCGCCCTGAGATTTTTTGTTGTGTGCTATGTGGTTTATTCCACCCACATGTGTGCTATTACAATCTCTATACCCTCTGCAGTTGCGTGGGCCGGATGCCTCCGTGGCTCCAGTTGATGTAACGGTCAGATAGTAGAGTTTACCCTTTAACTAAAGATTTACAGTAACGGGTACTATCTATGGGGTAGTGTAATTCGAGTAGCTTATAGAATTTTTTTTTAAAAAAAAGGAGAGATGGAAAATAATTGCATTTTTATTAAGAATCAACTGACAGCTTAAGCTGACCATGAAACATTCAAACCAAACAATACAGAATAATATCTGTAATGTGTTTAAACCATGCATATATTAATACAACAAATAGAATCTCTTAATAGTAAAATTTTTTTTATTACTGAGGTCTGAAATCATCTGCTGCTTTAGTAAGCAGTTTCATCATTATCACGTTTGACTGTGGCAAATTGACAGTTTATCTTGAGACTTACACTTCTTCTTTTCTAAAGATAGTCGTTTTAGAGAATAGTCGTAAGAAACGGTCAAACTCCAGATTCTGCTCCAAAAGAAAAGAAAAGAGGAAGTGATAGAGAGTGGAATTCAGTATGCATCCTGCTGTGTGAACGCTCAGCTATCACCGACAAAGAGCAAGGGGGCTATTATAGGAAAGAAATAAAATTTTAAAACCAGCCAACTCTAAATACTCATCTTTATGCTACTCTATGCGCCAACTCAAAACCGCCTGCATCCAGGCCCCTCCCCGCTCCCATAAACATGACATGAAATGTTATTTACTGAATTTACTGAATACATAAAAGTAATTTACTGCTTCAAGACAGAAGGTGAATTAGTTGGCTCAGCACACTGAGGATCTAGACTGATACAGACAGATTGAGGAGATATACATTTGCCTTTAACTGCTTAACCTGATATTCATTTCTAGAGACCCCCCCACCCCACCCCTGACCTTGCCCACACCCCTACTGTTAAATCTACATATGGCTCGATGGCTGATTTTAAGGAATATTTTAAAATATGTTCCACTGGGGTGGAGCAAATTTCTGGGACAGAAAAAATAACAGCCATAAATGAAGTAACCAGCCATCATAGCAATATGGCCTGTATGGCAATATTGTATATCACAGATATTTTGAAGCATCTTTGAAATTATATGGTTGTTATGGTAGGTCTAGGTTCCTTTAAAAGAGAGGTTGTGTTATGAAGTTAAGTAACCCCTGCTGATGTACTATGATTAAGCAGCCTTAAGCCTGAATTTCTTCGGGGTCACACTGCAGGTGTTTAAATAATGAAAAGAGGAACTTCCAGTAACTCGATTTCTCTGAAGGTTTACCGAATGTGTAGGACCAAGAGTCCAAAGGCGGGTAGTGGGTTTGTGGTGCTGGTAGGCAGATTGGCTACACTAAGTGTAAGTGTGGCCCTAAGTTTGAATGAGCGTGTGAATGTGTGTGCATGGTGCCCTGCGACTGGTGTCCCTTCCAGGGTGTATTCCTGGATTGGCTCTGGATCCACTGCCACCCTGACGAAGATAAAGATGACTGACTGAATGAAAATTCAAGCAGCTTATGATACTAAAAACTGCGAACAGAGCTAGTATCCTTTAGCGTCACCTTTTAACAGTTGCAAACATGGATGATGGCAAATAAAAAATTTTAAAAAATTGCTTCAGAGATTTTTTTTACCATTCATAAGCATTCATAAAACATTCAACCATCTGTAAGTCCCAAAACTCTCCCATAGCTTTACGTATTTCAGAATGAATGTGTTCACTGACTATAGGTGAGGTGCAGACTTGGAGTTGTGTATAGCAGAGAAATCTTCATAATACCAATGTACTCCAGCTCCATTCCAGCCCCTTTTTATTGCTTTGCTTACTCACACAGTTTACAGACAAGTTTTATATGGGTCGACTTCTAGGCCTTAGTCAACTAGATTGATTGTTACATTAGATTGAGCTTTCCAATTGGATTAAGCCTACTAAGAGATTGGAAGTAATGAATCAAGATACAATAATTCATTTGAGCACTTGCAAAAGACTCTGGAAACTTGAAAAGTGCAGTGCAATATAGCTGAATGAATTTATATACTGCATTTAACCTAGAAGCACAGTAGCTTTAAATGCTTTGTGCAATGGAGCCTGCGGAACTGTATTCTTGGTTATGTAGCAATTATAATGGATTAGCAATTATATAAAAGATTAGTGAATGCCAAGATATATTACGTGTGCAAAGTCCTTAACTTGCATGCCTGAGGTTTGTTGAAATGCTTATATTCTATAGATATTTATGTTTATTCATCTACACCCAATATTACTGATTCCCCGTGTGCTTCCAGCTGACTTTATTTCCTCTATGCAGTATAAATTGCACTATAAAAAGACTTACTGTAAATTTTACAGTAAAATACTAGCAGAAAAATTTGCGGTAAGAAACTGCACAATAAAATAAAATTTTTTCATAGTTTCATACAGCAGATAGGAAGAATTGTTCCACAGTATTTGAACTGCTGTTAAAATAGCATTTTTACTTTAGTATTCCGAGAGAGTAACACAAACACCAGCTTTCTAACTCTGACAAAGCACAGCATGGTAGTTAACGGCATTTAAAACGAGCACTATATCACCATCCACGATTCAGGAGCACTGCTTCTCTCAGGAGAACAGCAACCAAAAACCCAGCTGAATGAGAAATCAATTCTGTGGGCCTCTCACAGGAATATTTAGCACACAATGGCCAGGTTTGTCAAATGGAGGAGGACAGAGAGTAATGTGGTGTGGGTCTCATGGCTATATAGTGATGGTGGGGCTGTGGCTTATGCCAGAGCCCTGAGGCCTTACTCCTGCTGGATATAAAGCCAATACCTGCATGACAGATTGGGAGGCAAATTGCCTGTGTCACTTTTCATATGCAGCAGAAAGACTGTGGGTCCAAAGCAATGGCCTGGTCATGTGAGACTGCAACCTGTGTGCCGTCATAATGGCTAACATCAGCACCTTTGCCTAGAGCAATATGCCTGTCTTACAGAAATAAATAGGCTGTGCAGTTGTAAAACAATTAAACATGCAATTAAATCAAGGAACAAGCACTAGCAAGATGCACTGCAATTAGTGATCGGCCCAGTGAATAATATCAAGCCTCTGAAACAGAAGCAGTGTCCATGAAGATCACATACCATCTGGTGTTGGTGCTGCTCCTGTTGTTAGCTCAATGCTGAAACTGTGTCTTAATGAAGGACTAATGAATGGACACAGTGGTCCCACAAGCCAAGCCTCCCTACACATTTCAGCGAGCCTTTCATTCATTTCTCATCCTGATGGAAAGCTGCCATTGCAAAAATGGAGAAATATCTCTCCTGCCTTCTCCTCTCTTCCTTTCTGTTATCACATGTGAAGCTCCAGCAGATGGAGCACAGCTGCAGGTCTGATACACTGCAAAAAAACGGCGCCTTAGCAAGTGAAAATATCTTGAATATTTCCTGTTATAAGATTACCACAAACCAAATAGAAGATTATTAAACCTAATTCTAGACTTAGGTTCAATTTTTTTTCTTTTTACTAAGTTCAAGTTCAAATAGTCTTGTGCTGTTAGCAGATAATTTTGCTCATTTTTAGTATTTATTTCTAGAAAGAAGCAAAATTAATAGAAGAAGAAAATGTAAAGCTTTAAATAGGTTGTCTTAAAATAGGTTTAATAATCTTATATTTGGATTATTGCAATCGTATAGTAGGAAATACTAGATAAATTTGACTATATTCAAGATATTTTCACTTGGTATGATGCCAGCTTTTGCAGTGTACTCTGTGAGAGGCCAGGGGCGCAGATGCAAAATGAGGATTAAAGAATGTGACAGACAAGCTAGCTTTGAGCTGAACATAAATGAGTTTGCACTGAATGCGTCCCCCAATAATTGGACCCAATTGGACCACATTATTGTCAGATACTATAAATACAAGAAGCTAAATGCAAACAATGATTGATTTGTTTTAGATTTTAATTCAAATGCAGTCTGAGATGTGGTGACCTACCTACCTGTCTAAACACTAGTGAGATTGTGACTGTATGTGTTTACATGCACATGTCTGTTTGATTTAGGCTGCTAACAGTAAAAGTATGAAGGATTGTCAATAACAGAGGAGGTAGATAATGGATAAGATTAAGACAGAGCATTACCAAGTAAGAAAGAAGGAATTTATTCTTCTTGATTGTGTCGTCTCCAGAGTTCCACCTATAACGTGTCGTGTTATCAGGAGCACCATTCTCATTATGGACATACATTTGATATCCTTTGTTGTTACTATTTCATTGACTATTTCATCACTCTACAGACAATACAACAGCAGGAAGACTATACAATTTGAGATTTCATTCCTATCTGATAAGACTATAATATATAACTATAATAGTGAGTATATTATATTATAAGCAGTATAATTCTTCACCCAATGATGATGACGCATAAACACTGAATGGAAACAGGTGGAGGTGGGAGTTTGACGTGCGCTTGAACAGATTATTTGTACAGTAAATGGAATACGAGCTGTCTTTTCAAACCACAAGTCAAGTCACAAAAATATATGTGGTCTTTTTATTTCACGGTACTGAGAGCGTGAATACATATGTGTGGAGGGATTTTTAGAAAAAAACCATAAACAATGTTTCACAACTTATCACAGCCTGACATCATTTTCAGGGTAAACATCTTTTCAGTAATCACTGTCTAGCTGTGGCTCACCACACATATAAACGTTATAGCCTCCTTTTAATATTTAATTGTCTATCAAAGCCACATGACACATCTTATACGCATCTAAAGACACTTTGGGTAAACCAAAAGGATGGGAATTTTATACTTAAGAAAGACTGAGGAACATAATTTACTGGTGCTCTTATAGTAAATCCATGAGGTCAAACAGAATACGTTCAATTTTGTCACATTCAAGAACATTCATGTGTCATGATGATGGATTACCAAATTACACTCAGTCATCAGTATTCTTTGGCATATCTGCCTGGCTATACTCACTGGACATTTTAGCAGCTACCATAAAGGCTACTTTTGACTTATTACTGAGTGTAGCCAATCTATTGCTATGCACCATTTGTCAACTCCATGTACCCTGTCCATCAGGACAAAGAAACCCCTTTTACCAGCCACTGCAAAGCAGATATTATTTGAAAGGGTATACAATTCTCAACACTGCAAGAGCACTGACATGGTAGTGTGTATCGTGCTGATACAAGACTATCAGTATCAGTGTTTGTAAATAGGGTGTTCAACATGGTGAGACTTGTATGAGTAGACTAGACTACAGCTGTTTTTCTAAGCACAGTATACGTTCATTGTGTTCTATACCTTCATCAGCACCAGTTTTCAGTGACCACAAGACTGCTGATGAGTGGATGTTGTTTTTTTTATTTCGTAATCCAGGTTTCCAAATCATAGCAGCACAAAAAACAATCAGGCAACAAAAAACCCTACCATGTCAGTGTTACAGCAGCGCTGCAAATGGTACACTGCCCAGAAAACATCTGGGCAGCAGTGGTCCTTTCATGGACTCTTTCCACAAATAGAAGGGGGTAGAGGTGGTCTAACAAAAAAAGTTTGTAATACTGTGCCTACAGTAACTTTGGAAACGGGACTGAGTCACCGTGATTCATTGTATACATTTACCTTGCCAGGAAGATGCTTTGTTGCATGTTGTGCAGGAAATTAGGAAAAAATAACTAGTGCATGCATTAATTAGGCCTCAGTATTATTTATAAAATAAAGATCCACACTTTTGGCGTACTAGCAAAACATAAAACGGTTGAATTTCCTCTTGCATTGTTTCAGATAAAATATTTAAAGCACTTCATACTTAATTTTGTACTATGACAGATAAGAATGTTAATCTTAACTTTCTGTGTTGCTTACAGCAGTCAAGTTCTGTACATGACTCAACTCTTTTTAGGACAACAATTTCTCTTGCCTTATACAGGCACCATGCATCATGTGTAACACATGGTAACACCTCAGGCACAGCATACTGTGCTGTTCATGTGCAGTAATAATGCTATACCCAATATAGCAAACCTACACAGCAAATCTACTGAACACACACTACACACACCAGTGAGGGTGCTGTGATTAAACTGGGAGATACCGAAGGTGAAGAACTGAAGGTGTGGAATCACATCTCATATGCCTGCTCATGTGACTTCATCCTCCCTTCCCCCTCCGCGCCTTAAACACCAGCCTCGTAATTCCTAGTTGGAGTCCTCTCATTATCTGATTGTGCCTTAAAGGGCATTGCATTTTCAATCATCTGAGATTTGCCCTTTTTCTTTGGTAAAAAAAATTTGTGAAGCCTCTTTTCTTGCTTTACTCCCCTTGGTTCAGACTGTCTTATCCTTTGCTAATCTCAGTTTGATTTTCTTTTTCTAGATGCCTTTGCCCATTTTCAGTGTCTGTGTCTTCAAAGTGGCATTTTGAGGATGCTTATCTCGGTGTACCACTGAAGCTTTCTTTGAACTTGGCCTCGGGTGATGGGGAACATGGGACAGATAGGGACAGGAAGCTGATATATGGAACAGATACACACCAGTGTGAGTGTATGATTGCACTGAGCTCCATGATCAGGACCAACTAAACTATGCTGTAGCTGGTGGGTCACATGAGTTGCATATAACTCTGATAAACCTATATGAAAAAGCTAAAATTCCAATAAGTCAATTTTGAAAAGTAAAAAAACAAACAAACATGACAGCCACAACAACAAAAACCCACTCAGACAGATTAGATAGATTGAATGTGTGGTTGCTACTCTTCATTATAACCATGCTTTTGGAAAACTGTGCCCTGGTCACTTGGAACATGGCACAAGGGGAATAAGATACTGAATAATCATCTCAATAAGATGAAGCAAAGAAAAATATCTGAAATGTATATTTAGATTATAAGTCAGAATTTTTGGACATCTTAGCTTCTATGTTAGTAGACTGTAGCTTCAGATCCATTTCTAGGACCTTGATGAAGACTCTTAACCATTAACTGCTCAGCTGTGTGTGGTTTATATTCTTCCTCATTTATAAATTGCTTTATATAAAAGTTAAAATTCATGGGTAGAATCAAACGCCTGTAACACAGCTCATATCTAAGTGTGTCACACTGGCATCCCCTTGTGGTCATTATTAACACTGTATAATGCATCATTTGGAATGATAGGAAGTATGATCGTGAACAGTTGAATGGTTTCTCCTGCTCTATCTCCACCTCATCTGTGCCCTTTGCACATTATTATTTTCTGTTTTTGTTGTGTGTGTGTGATTACAAACACTGAGGAAAAGGTTAAAATTTTTAAGACTTGGAATCTTGGTCCTGCCATACTGTTATGCTTGTTTTTATAGTTTTCCTAGTCTACCTCAAGTAGTTAATGATATCTGTGCTCTAACCCCCACCATGATTGATATAATATGCCTAGAAAAGCCTGTTTTAGTAAATTGAATTCATTCAATCAACTTCAGCAAGAGGTTGGTGTATTTGGAGCCTATTCCAGGATCACTGTGAGCAAGGTGTGAGAATTCAACCTGTGCGGGACACCAGGGCAACGTACGCACACACTCACACACTCACACTCTCACTCATGCCTAGGGCCAATTTATTTATTTATTTATTTATTTTTAACTCTCTTTATTTTAATTTTCTTCAAAAACACTAACATGAACATCATCCCCAAAACAGTGACTGTACAATACAAATAACTCATCACACATTCCAAGCAGTGACATTGTACATGTAACTTAGAACTAGATACTAACAATGTATGAGCTAGAAACCCCCCTCCCCCTTTATATCCCAATCATTATAGAAGGTTTCTTTAAATGTTCTACGGACAAATTATTTTGTACATGAGAGAACAACAGAGCGAAAATACAGTCTTTTCACCTGGTGAACAGCAACAACAAACTGAATGTCTAAGCAGACGATATCTTTGGCTAACATATTTAAACTTGTTTAGTCCTTTATTGGTTTCCATTTGAAAATGGATAATTTATCTTTTAAAATAAATCTCAATTCTTCCAAATGCAACATATTTCCCAGTTCCCTAACCCACATCTCAAAAGTAAGCACAGAGTCTGCTTTCCACAGCTGTAGAATTAGTCTTTTTGCAAGCGTCATACAGAACGAGGTGGCTTGTGTTTGATATTTACTACAAAAAGCATTCTCTGCTCCTAAAAGTCCAATGCAAGGCTCAGGCTCCAGATCAGTAGAATTTGCTTCATGACTACATGACCATAATGAATGAAACAATGGGCCATCTGACATTTTACACTTGTTACAAAGTGGAGAAATTGTAGGATAGATTTTACGAAGTTTTGCTTTAGAATAATGGAGCTTATGAATTACCTTGAACTGGATCAAATTATGTCTGGCATTCACTGAACTTGTATGCACATTTCTCAAGCACTCATCCCACATGCTTTCATGAATACGGAAACCCATTTCCTCTTCCCAGTTACGTTTTATTTTCTCTGTGTTATTGTCCACCTTTTCTGACAATAGTTTATAAAAGTTTGACACACCACCACTCATTGCAGGTAGTACATTCACAATTCTTTCTAATGTGGGATTCAAATTCAAATTCAAAACTTCAAAGTCTGGAATGTGTTTTCTAACAAAATCCCTAACTTGCAAATAAATGCGTAGAAATGAGAGCGTAATCTTGTTTTAGCTGTTCAAATGAACTAAATGTACCTTCCCTATATAGATCCTGAATGGTTACTATACCCATATTTTTCCATTGAAAAAAGAACTTATGGTGTAATCCCGGGGGAAAAGCATGATTATTACAAATTGGTGTATCCAGATATACATCTGGAATTTTCAAATACATCTTGATTTGTTTCCACACTTTGATTAAATTAGAAATAACTATGTTTCCGTTGATATTTTTGACATCAATTTTATTCAGACTATTAATCAAAGCCGGTAATGAGGTCTTATTACAAGAAGCTTCCTCAATTGCCAACCATTCTGGTTTGTCACCTGGTTCCTCAGAGCTACTCTTTCTCCACCATACTAAAGTATTTAAATTAGCTGCCCAATAATAAATTTTAAAATTGGAAAGCCCAAACCCTCCTTGGTTTATATAGATGTTTTTTTGTTAATCCTAGCTATCTTATTAGCCCAAATGAAACTGGTAATGATAGATTCTAGCTGTTTAAAGTAATAAAGGGGAATAAAAAAGGAATAGATTGAAATACATACAAAAACCTAGGAAGTACAACCATTTTTACAGCATTTATCCTGCCTACCATGGACAATGGGAGTATCTTCCAGAAGACAATATCATCTTTAAGCTGATCAATTTTCATTTTCCAATTCAATTTTAATAGTTTGTTTTTTTTTTTTGGTGATTATTACACCTAAATATTTAAAAGAATGATATGCAATTTTAAATTGAGTGCTGGCTAAATATTCTTTATCTAGATCGCCAGAGACTGGCATTAATTCACTTTTTTCCCAATTTATTGTGAATGCCTCTAGGGCCAATTTAGTGTAGGAAATCTGGCTACCTGCACATGTTTGGACACTGGGAGGAAACCCATATGGATACAGAGAGAACATGCAAAACTCTGCACAGATAGTAACCTGAACTTAGGATCAAAACAAAGATCTTGGAGCTGTGAGGCAGCAATAGTACACGTTGCACCACCATGCCACCCTACAATGAACTCTTAAGGGACAAACTAAAAGACACTTCAGTGAACCTTTTTTCCCTCCAAAGATGGTTAAAAAAATAGTGCATCTTCTGTCTCCTTGAGTGGTAGCTCAGTGGTTAGGATGTTGGGCTACTGATTGGAAGTTCATGAGTTTTATCCCCAGCATTGCCAAGCTGCCACTGTTAGGCCCTTGAGCAAGGCCCTTAACCCTCAACTGCTCAGTTGTATAAATAAGATAAATGTAGGTCGCTCTGGATAAGGACGTCTGCCAAATGCCGTAAATGTATGACATGACTGATGTTCATTCATTGGTAACAAAAAACTCCGCACAGCCAAGCAGGATGCAGATTTCACATTTTTTATTCATTTTTTATTACCAGCTGTGGTGTTGGATTTGTACAAAGAGATCAAGTAATGGAATTAGAAGACTAGAACATTGGACACTGTGCACACTCACATGGCTTGACAAAGGAAAGGGTCCTCACAAGAGGCTAGTGCAAACAGCAGCACACAGAGAGCACAGAGACTGCACCATGGTTTAGCAAAGTGTTGTTAGAGCACAGAGAGATGACTCACCAGGCAAAGAGGTTACATCAACCACAACGTGACATGAAGACATCACTGACAGAGTCACTACACCACTACAGTTCATAGTCCACCAGATTTAAAAAGAAAAAGTACTGTATGCTCTGGGAACTTCCCCCATTATCTCTTGTTAAAATCTCAAACAGAATGGTATAGTCAGCATGTCGTTCACCATCTGATTCACATCGGTCTCACTGGTGGCTACTTTAGGGGTAAGTGACATTGTGCTGGTTCAAAAACATAAAAGATCTTTACAGTCACTAGCCATCAGCATGAGCATGACCACACGAACATGAGACATTAACATGACCTAAGTAGACATGATGATGGCATTATCTTGAATATCTCACTTGTTGCTTGAAATCTAAGTAGTCTAAAAGATTGTGACACTACATCATGTTTGTGTTGCATAAAGAAGTACTTAGAAGAAGGTAGTAATTAATATGAAGAATCTATTCACTAAAGTAGCCAGTGACTGACCCAAGAGCTGTTTGCCCCAGACACACACGCACACACACACACACACACACACACACACACACACACACACACACACACACACACACACACACACNCACACACACTCACACACACACACACACACACACACACACACACACACACACACACACACACACACACACACACACAGAGGCACTTGAGAAATGACAAGCACTACTAAATTGTTAAGGCACCACATACAACACAACACACCTTTGGAACAATGACACATTTCACAAACACCGGGCTTACACACACATCTATTTCTCTTTTTTTTATACTTTTGTCCCATTTCTTGTGTCTTTCTTATGTATGTATTACAATCATTTCCATTAAGTCACATTAAGAAATTTCAAATTCTTTTGGTTTAGCATACTACGCTTTAGCAGAGAAATACTGAAACACATCTAAAGTATCAGAATCAAACTGTTCAATCTCTATTGACAAAATAGAGATGTATATGTTTATATGTATATTTATATGTTTATATGAGATTCATATGTTATATACTATAAAATGCTATTATGTGCAACTGCGAATGTGAAGTGCAGAAAAGATCTCACGATGAATCTTCGATTAAAATGATAAAACCTGCTGCAAGGGGCTTACTGTCGATAGATATGCTGTATAAATGATATAACTGTGTATGGTGAAATACAGTGCAAGGTGACAGTGGTGTATGGGAATCACCTTATAAAATTAAGTGTAATAAAAAAACAAAACATCATGATATATATCAAGTGTACATCTGTCTAAATTATGTTCAAAATCATATACAATACTTAATCAGAAAAGAATACATTCAAATACCTTCATCAAAAAGCAATCATAATTGCCACAGTCATGGACAGCAGCATGAAGAAATCCCAACAATTCAGGCTTTCTCTAGCTTTAGCAACTATGGGCCACTCTCAGAGCCAGACCACTAAATGGAAATTGTGTGCACGTTGTGTGTCATGTGTCAGAGAGGACATATTCTCAAAACGTCAAATAGACCATCATAAAACAAAACAGAAATCTTCAGCTAATGCTTTAGCTTTGTCACTGGTAGTTTGAAAGGCTAGTTCAGATTAGGAGTTCCTTAGAACAGCACCTAAAATCATCAGAGGTAATCAAATCAACTGGTTCATTACACACGCACTGTATTGTATGAGAGGATATGTGTAGTGGCTATATGGTGAAAACTGTTAGAAATTAGCGGCCAGACAAACGATCTGGTTCTCACTTCTGACTATGATGTGTAAAAATGTGATAAATGTGTAATGTGTTAAAAAGTGAGTTACAAATCAAATCTATAACTAGCCTTGGTCTGGTGACTGTACGGAGAAAGCAGTCTTAACCAAAGCCAATAAGACACTAAAGTGGGAGCTCTAGCTACGGGGAAGGAGTCCCTTTTTATAGGCCACTACACCTACGACAGTGGCAACCGTCAGGACTGAGGAAACGCCCATGAACTTCAAGAATCCTCCTGCAGATGGCAAGTTTCTCTCCCAGAAGGTGGTGACAAACGGAAAAGCAGGAACATCCTGAAACAATGTCAGTGTCACAAATATGCACAACAATAGTACAGAAATGCATTTAAACAGACTGATAGTATATAAATATAGTTAGAATAAGCACAATGGAAATAAAGTTTGTACCAATGACTCTGGCTCTGTTTGCCAGATTTGACTTGAATGCAGTCTCCCCATTGCAAACAAAACCTGAAAGAGAGTCCAAGGATTCATGCAGAATAATTCAGTGCATTTATTTTATAAGCTACATACACATGCATTGGCCCACCCAAACACATACCCACACCAAGTGTATATAGACTACAGTGATGTCTCACCTCCCTGGCTGCTCGTTCTCCGGCCTGCACAGCCCCTTCCATATAGCCACTCCACTCTGTAGCTGTCTCTGTGCCTGCGAAGTAAAGTCTGCCCACAGGCTCCCTCAGGACTCTACACACAGAGAGATGCACAACTAGTAACGCACATCTACCTTTCAAGACTCCATGTGTCTGTTGACACTTTCACTATGGATTTCCTTAAAACTGTAATAACTGATATGGATGAAGAGGATGAAGTAAAAAAAACCCAAAAAAAACATCCATCATTAAATATGACATTAAACCCATCAATACATCATGCATTCATTCATAAATATACAATATCTGGAATGTTATCTGCCATGCAGTACAGCATCATTCAACATGATTGTAGCTGTTATTAGCATGATTATTTTCAGAATTGTTGTACAGCTATTCTTTCCTATTCAGTTCTGTTGGCTTCCTTCAATGAATTTGAAACATTCTTCATGTGTTATACAATATTGGACATATGTTGTCCAGTCCAATCACAGTGCTGCTTCCCAATCAGAACATCTCATCCTCGTTTGCCTGCTGCAGCATTGCAGCGTTCAATAAAAACTTACATAAATATAATTCGATAAATATATCCACCTAGTCATAATTTAAACAATGATATGCAAAAGAGGCCATGTTTAGGCTCAGGTTTAGGTCTTACAGTTATGGACTCATTTGTCATGTAGATACTAGAACAGATCAAGATACACCTATGCATGAGAAATAGTATGTAATGAAATTAAAACAGAAAACACTATCTTCTTTAGATTTGTGGTGAATCTGGAGGAATGCAAGGCAGAAGAATTCACCCCAGATGGCACATGTAATAAAGGGCAGGAATAGGAGAGTCATTTCAGATGAAGTCTTGCAAGTGTACTTACTTTCCATACTGAGTGAGGACTCCGGGGGGGATGCTGGCCGTATAGCAGCCACCAGAGTATTCCTCCTCACACCAGTTCTTTTCCTCATAGTGCACAGGCTGGAAAAAAAGAACATTTAGTTACATTTAGTTAAATTTATCAACTAAATAAAATTAATGTATTTTTTGCTTATTAGAACATACAATAATTTATGACTGCAAAGATACTGTGTGTGCGTATGTTCAATTTCCAATCCTAAATTAAATGTTAAATAACCACAAATGTGTATTAAATTTATTTTTTGTAAAAAGATTTCTTAAACAGCATCTCAGTTCCTGAAATAAAACTTACACCCCACTAGCAAACTGTACCTGCAATTTGGCTGGCAAGCAGAGTACAAGATTTCATTTCAAGCCCTGATCATAAGACTATGAAATCTTCTTCTTCTTTTTTTTTTTAAACACTTATGCACCTGATGGAAGAATATAAGTAGTACTTACTTTGCTTCTGTACTATGCCTCATATGCCCATTAGCTTTGTATATGTCAATATTTCTCTACTGTTTCCTCAGTGACCTGATTTTTCCCCCCTCAATCTCTCTGCACAACTGTACTTAACTAGTCTCAGTATTTATATTGCTGGACTAAGGTGGACTAAGATGGGATTAATCAAAAATATGGACAACATTAAGGACACCAAGGGCTGATTAGGACATAACTGTTATACCCCTCATTTTAGCGTTCTAAGAAGGTTAAACAATGCAAACAACTAAATACTAGCATTGTGCTGATTTCTTCTCACAGCTGCATCCTTGTAATTTAATCAGATTTTATCCTCCTTGCATTTTTTGAATACTCCACATTGCTCTCAGGAGTATGTTTGCCCTTATCTTCTGTAACAGAACATGATTTTAGACATGAGTTTGTGAGTTCTGCGATGATATCCAGATTAGGTATAATTTCAGTCTGTGTACATAAGAAGAATGAACCTGCTTAATTGAAAATGCTATGGGCAAATAGAAGATGAAGCAGTGTGTCCTGCCTCATGACATTTCTGCTTGATCTTCTAAAGAATCTCTACATAATGTGCCTGTAATATTTGTAACAAATCCAATTCATCATTTTTACATGAGGAATTCATGCTCTGTTCATCGTACTGTTCTTATTAAACAAATATTTAAATAACACCAGCTAGAAAAGACAGTTATTTAGATAATTGCTCGCCAATGTTTAGATTTAAGTTACTTCTTGGCTAATTTAAGTACAATTCATCACTACTTGATTTGCCGCCACTATAATTTGAAAAAAAAAAAAAAGCAGCTCAGTACTTACTCCACCATGGCAAGCAACAAGACCTTAAGAATAAACAGTTATTCGGTTGTGGTCTGCTGGTCAGACAGCACTCTGATGCATAAATAACTTAATGAAACACAGAAACTCACATGCAAAGCTTCCTCAGAGCCTAGGACACGTGCATAGATCTCACAGATCCTCTTCTTTCTATGGGGTAAAATTCCACATAGCAAGTTAGCTGTGACTAGAGATGAGAAAAGCTTCAAAAGGAAAAAAAATGTCAGCTTCCAACAAATATTTACCTTTCTTCCTTGGTGAGTCCAGCCAGCTTCCTGCTTTTGCGTGCAAGGATGAAACTGCAAGAACGTAAAAGGTGTGGTCAACTACACATCTTTCAGCCAGCCATGTCTACAAGGCACATGTGTTTTTATTCACTGTGGGTGAAAGTGCACTGTTCCATTAGTGCGCACAACTTGTTTTACCCCATAATGGCTGGCACTGTTCCATCGGGCTTAGTGTCGTCCAGAGTCAGCCCAATAGGTGCCTCCTTGTCTTCAATCACCATGGTTCCACAGTAGCCTGGAACCAAACAGCACTAATAAACATATGCGCTATTCTTGTAAAAGACAAAACACAAGCCGTCATTTTTCCAAGCTGATTTTCACACCGTCACCATTGAGAAAAAAGGACATAACTCAACGTGATAGACACACAGCACCCAGAACTAGTTAATTTGCAAAATGAACATACACCAACAGAGACAATATAAAGAACAATGAGAGTTAACTCAAGATAATTCTATTTTATTTAGTTTTATTAACCTTACAAATATCAGTTTGTGTCTTTAACAAGTGCCCCTCTAAGCACCTTATATAGTTATGAGTGGCTTTAGTTTCATTGTTGCTGGCATTTGATTTTCTGGCCTTGAAGACTGATGGTCCTGTTTTAGACTCTCCTCTCTTTTCTATAAACAATAACCCACAAGGGAAACAAGTTAAGGCACAAGTTGCATGTCTTCATCTGGAATTACTAATAAGATAGACAGACGAGATTATGCTGCTGAAGATACTAAGAGAACTCATATCTCTAGGCTGTGGTTAGGATTGTTATAAATGGTGTTGAACTGCCAATATCGAGTATGTTGTATCCATACAACAACCATTTTATCTGTTTCAGTGAGCAGCAGCGAGGAGATGAAGAAGGAGAGTCACAAACTGTGCGTGTGTGTGTGTGTGTGTGTGTGTGTGCGGGCGTGATTTTGGTGATCAAGGCTGAAAAGTGAGTTTTCATTCCATTAAAACCCTTTTGAGTTGTGTCACTGTGCCTTCATTCCCCTGGTAACATAGACCTTATGCTGTCATACCATAAAAAAAAGAATTTCTTAAAAAGGTTAAGTAGACAATGTACTGCAATAGTTAAATAGGTTGTAGTAATGTAATATGTAATGAGATGATCTTATATCATTTTTTTTTAGATCGAGAGTCGATTATAAATTGTAAATTATTATCTTGTAAGTGAAATCAAAATAAAATTAACTAAATTTTATTTTTTATTTTAGTTAAAAACTCATTGTTTATACTGGGAGGTTAAGCCATCCTCCTGACCATACTTTAAACAGAGGTGGGTGGGAACCAAGCACGTCAATATTTATACTATAACTGCATTTGGTTTATCAGGTGATGGGAGACTCAAAACTACCTATTGAACTGATCAATTACCCTTCTTTCTCCAGAAGTTCTCCCTGTAGTAGACCATGCACTTGATGACTGAGCCCATGGGTACTCTGTGGATAAGTTGATTCCTCAGTGGAGGAAGTTCAGGGTTAAAGTGGATCTTCAGATTCAACCCTGGTGGTATGGCAACAATAACGTATTTTGCCTACGGCAAAGAACAGAACATTCAACTTTTAAGTATTTAAGCTTATTATTAAGCACAACCTGTACACACAAAAACGTTTTTCTAACTGCAGTGTACGTCAGGAGAAAATACACACCGATCAGCCATAACATTAAACCCACTGACAGGTGACGTGAATAACATTGATTAATTCATTACAATGGCATGTGACAAGAGGTGGGATATGCTAGGCAACAAGTGAACAGACAGTTCTCAAAGTTGATGTGTTGGAAGCAGGAAAAATGGGCAAGTGTAAGGATCTGAGAGACTTTGACAAGGGCCAAATTG
>CM074949.1:13047848-13057959 GCA_037577455.1 Pangasius macronema
GTGAAACCCATGTGAAACCCAAGGCTTGGTCCACGTGGATTACTGATTAGCTGGATTGGATGGTTGATGATTTGTCATGATCCTGGATTTGTCTGGAACTGTTGTCAGACTTGTTACCAAGACAACAAGTCCATAAGCTTAAACCTGCTTATGTGCAGGCTTATTCAATGTAAGCAAGATTAGATCAGGCATTTAAAAGCATTATATATCCAACGAATCATGTACCTTACTTATGTAGCTTTAGCTTATTGTTGAAACAAATTGTCTTTGTCACCCATATCATAATTGTAGGATGACTACTGTGGCTTACAGTTTATTAAGGGTAGCAAAAATAAACCAGTATGTGGTGGATATAACTCTAGAACCTTTGTGTGCTATGCTATTTCTCACTACCTATATGATTGCTAATAAACCAGTAACTCAGTATGTGCACACATACTATAAAACTCCAATCACACAACAATTTCTGGGACATCTATAAAAATGTTTGCCAGTTCCACAGTAAATCATCCTGCAAAACTGTATTGGAGTGGCTATTCTAGGGTTCCTATTAGATGAGAAGACGTTCCAGATCGGGTCAACAGGATAATGCCCTCTGCAGCAGCTCTTAATGAGCCTTAGCAGGAGAAAGAGGATGTGGACAGGGCAGGGAGATGAAGAGCAGCTTAGTGGCCACAATCACACAAGCTTATATGGTTATATGTACACCAAGACACATGCTGGAAAGGAAAGCTCTTTTATGCCTCCAAACTCTCTAGATTTAGAAATGTGTATATTCTACTATGGTGCAGTTACTATTTAATGAAACAACAGTAATCATATCAACAGGTAGAAAGTCCTATAAGCACATATTTACTTGGATAGCATTAGAAATACTACATTATAGACAAATCAACTACATACATGACACACATTATAGTAAATGCAGAATGACAAAGCTACACAGACTGCATGGTCATATTCCGTGAAAAATACAGAAGAGGCTTTTACTGACGTACTCTAAACAATAGGCTGTTAGAATCTGAGAGCGAGGGACATATCCCCTATAAAGTCTGTGCATGTACAGTAGAAGGCTCTTTAAATGAGGTCTGCCATGAATTTAAATTGCTTACCTTATATGTCTCCTCATTGATGGTCTTGACTTCCACCATGTCTCTACTCTGGTCGATGCTGTAGACAGCGCTCTGAAGCTTGACTCTGTCTCCCAGCTCTCTGGCCATGAACTCACTGATCTGATTTGCCCCTCCTACAAACTTACGCTCCTGGGAAAAAAAAAACAAAACAACAACATTAGTTCGTCAAACAGAAACACATGAACAAACTGAAGCCTTGCGATAATCCTCATAATCTGTATTCTGTATTTTTTGCTTCCACTTTGCCCCTGGAACATTTTATGTCTAGTTCTGCTCCTAGTCGGTATGCATTTCCTTTATTTACCAACAGGTGGCTCCATATTTCAAAAGACCCGAGTCAAACCATGTTCACACCACAGTTGAGACCGAATCAACCAGAGTCAGGCTCTGCACAGAAATAATCAATAAATACTGTACGCTTCAATCTACCCAAGTTAATGGTATCCAAGGTAAAAAGGTTTGCTCAGCTGCTCAAATTATTTGCTCAATCAGAAGTGACATTTGCAATTTTCTAACTGTTCATAGAGGATAACATGAAGTATCATGTCTTTCAACACAGAATTGTTGAGCCTAAATTGCAGCACCAACAATTCAATTTTAACTGTATTTGTATAACACTTTAAACAATAGAAATTGCCACAAAGCAGGTTTTAATCTGTTTCAATACACTGAATCTTCTTATTGGTTTTAAATGATCTAATAATTAATATGTTCAGAGTTCTCTTATAGAGAAAACAGCAGTTCTTGCTAACTGTGTTTGTTCACCTGCACAACATGTGTCCTTTTGAGGCCACCAAACTCCCAGGCTGCACATTGATCACTGACTAAGCAAACACACACACATATGTGTACACACACACACACACACACTCACAGTACCCAACGCAGAACAAATCACTGCAATATTCACTGCAGAGCAACCGATCTTTAAAGGGTGCCAGACAGTAGGAAATCACTCACAACCTCATAATAAAGTTCTCTAATTACCCCAGTGTGCTCCCTTCTTCTGTAGCTATGGCATCTGGGCATTCATTATTCTATCAATGCCAAAGAATGGCTGTAGTCCAGCTCTCAAAATCCCCCATTGTGTGCACCATGATTAACTAAATTAGGGGTAAGGAATAGAGAGAGGTGCTGATTACAGGATTTTAGGTTAGGATGCCCATTAGTTCTTGCATGCACCTGCATTTCTACAGTGCTATTTCTTTACAATGCATAATGCAATGCACACAATGTTACCTGACTACACTGTAATCAGCATCAGAGATGAACAGAGAGATGTGTCTAAGCACACAGACATGGTAGAAATGCCACACATTTCTGTGCAAATGCAAAAAAAATCATAGTATCAAGCCCCAAGCCTGTTGTTATCCAAGGCCCTGTTATAAAGTGATATTTCAGAGACTGAATTCAGTGTGTTAATATTATGGCATCCATTTAAAGGTCTGGTGAGCTGGTGTGAATTACCTGGCCTCCATTAGTGGTGGAGAAGATCCTCATAGTGCCTCCACATTGCTTAACATACCAGAGAAACCAAAGAGCGGAAATCTCATGAGGTTCTGATGTCACATTAACATTAACAAACAGCGTGGCAAAACGGTGGGCAGCGCTGCATGGAAACAATTAAAAAGATCATGTTTGTGGATGCATCAAGAATACCATCTCAAAAAAACACCACTGATCAATTTTCTCATCATCTGATGTTTCACTACCTTGTCCAGCAAACCTTGTCCAAGAGCTCTTTCATGGTCATGTTATCCCACTCTTCAGCATGCGGGGCCCTCCATGGTGCTTCTACTGGGATCTGCAGTATACAATCACAATCCACCATGAAGGACATCAATAACAATGTCAATGTCTCTTCATTCTAAAAAAATGGATAATCTGAAAGGCTTAGAAAGCTCTGTCACTGTCAATCCAGTTCATATAAGCTCCTATGTGATGTTTAGGCCTTACAGAGAATTCTTTTTCCTGCATACTGCAGTTGACTTTACCTCCATACCCATCTTGTCCATAGTCCTCCAGAGGTTGTTGTAGTCCATCAGAGCGACAGGGTTCCACACTGGGGGAAAAGACCCCTTGAATGGATACGACTTCCCCTGGGAGGCATAAGCAACCATCATGAGAATTTTTTTTGCACCTCGGCACGCTACCATAAAATTAAATGATCATAACACGTCATTGTTTGACGTAATGTCTTTGTAATCGCCATGCATCATAATTGGAATTACAATTATGCTTTGGAGTGGAAAACTTTTTGTCTGCCTAAAATATTCGTCAGTGCATTTTTCATGGCTTGTATTGAAATAAGCAAAAACAAAGTGGGGGTCATTTTTTCTCAGCCTATATTGCATTTCACAATTTGAGATCAGATGTAATTAGATCCTATTAAGTGCAAGGTTTTAAAAACGACACAGGAAGTCACGTAATTTTGGCATATAATTTGCCAATTACTTTGGCACTTTAAGGGGTCTCAAATTATTACAGGTCCTTAAGAAATTATAACTCCATCTGTAATCTCAATAAAATAAAGACTTCATTACTATAAACAAAAATATTTCTCTTTGGCACACGGCAGCAATATGACACAGGATGTCTGTTCACACAGTGTTTCATTCTCACAGTAGTGGAAATGCTTAGTCAGGATGACAACATGGTCCATAGCTGGCCGATGGGGTAACAGTATGCAGACATTACTTCATACCTGAATTGCTTTGTTGCAGAGGGACTCTTAAATAAATGCATTTTCAGCTTATTGATTAATATTTGACTACAGATTCAAGATCAGAGACACGTACACCAGAAGAGATAAATTTCCCCTAATCTATGCTTCGCTCTAATATGGCTTTAATAATTGCTCAATGTGCGCAGCCTTGTAATGGGGTCATTGATAAAGGAGTTAAGAGTTATCAAGAGCAAGTATTACAACACTGCTCGATTTCAGATGTTCAGCTATCTAGCTATTTATCTAGTGTGTTGAATTTTTTTTATGTGCAATTTAAGTACCATGCTTTAGACCTTAAACCTTAAAGCATGGGCCTAAAAGTATGGTAAGATGGTAACAGCAAGTGGCACTCCTGTCTGAGGAAAACGAGCACTTCGACAGATAAATGGATCTGCAACAAAAGAAGAATGTACCAAAATGTTAACTGGAGCAATAAAAGGAATGCATCAACCAACCAGCCAAGTATGTGCAGTGCTTTTGATGAGAGCTGATTATACACTGCGCTGACATCACATTGGATTATTGATCGGAATATAAAGCAGACCTCACGATAAATGCAATAACGTGTCTCACAGGCAACGCATTTCCACTCATCAATATCATACGTGATGCAGCGCTAGAAAGCAGCTAGCAGAAAAACATCACATTTATCTGTGTAATTATAGGGCTTTGTGTGTGTGTGTGTGTGTGTGTGTGTGTGTGTCTATGTGAGGGTCAGAGCATTGCATTAGAGCACAGTAGCTTGCTCACCATCCAGCAACAGGTCTGTTCCCATGGTGACAGAAGTGAGGAGAATGCACAGACAGATGAGAGATGCCGTGTGCCTTTTCTTTTTCTCTCAGGCACAGGATGAGCCGAGCCTGTCTGCTTCCTGTGTCCACACACCAGCTACGAAGCCTTCCCTTCACAACCTTTAATCTTCATCTATATTAATCCCTGATGTGCTGAATTTGCTCAAGTGAACAGTTTGGTAGGAGGTTGATAGGATAAACCAGGTCTGGCTTTTAGGATTAGAGTTAGACGAGAGCTGATTAGCCTGAACAGTTTGCTCACATGCTCACCCTTATTACAAAACGGTCAGCTCATTGTGTGGCTATGAGCCAGGGATTTGATTACCGAGTAACTGCCGCACTAAAAAGTCAATCATAAAGCTTTCAACATACTGAGGCATTGTAGTATTTGTGTAATAAAGCAATGGAGCCATGCATCAGCAGCCCTACAGATAACTACACTTTCATGAGGACATTTCAAAACCAGAAGTAAAGTTAACTGCTATTGAGCTATACAGTATAATGATAATAATTACTAGCCTTATGTGGCTGGATGTGTTCATTTTTTTTTGTACAAGATGAGTCACGATTACACTTCACAGTGTCTTGTTGAACATTTTTCGGCATACCCGACTTATTTTATCCATAGTCACAGTAACAGTTAGGTTTTCAGGTAGTGTAAAAGTTTTCAAAAAGGTGTCACAGGGCCATTCAAAACGAAGAGAGTCTATAAGATGGTGCATAATGGACCAGAGAACCAATAATAAAAAAAATACATTATGTACTTAATTTCTACTTACAGATGTAGAATAATACAGTAAATACTTTTACTAAAGGATGAATGTCTTAATGTATTTTTAATATTTGCCAAATCTCTCAAATATTATGATCTATATCATAGGTTACTTATCAAGAAGGAGAAGAGTGACTATTTGGGAATGGCTATAAGTTTAGCAAAAGAGCCTAATGAGATGATCATAATAGTAAAATATATTTTTTGCAATAAAGACCAACGGAATAAACAGATGTACTAGCTGATGGTCAAAAGTGTCTTCCAGGTGAATTTTAAGTAAATATAGTTTAGGCCACACTTCAAACTGCACATTAAACATTTCTTGAAATATAGAACGTATCATTTCCCAAAACAACTTTCATTTTCAATCCCTAGTTTTAATTCCCTGTTTATTTGGCAGCTTTGGAACTGTGTCCAGTCTGGTATGTCTGTTCTGTGCATCATCTAAGAGCAATGTCCTGCTCTGTTCCTTGTTCATTCATTACACCATCAAGTGCTTCTTCATAAACAGTCCTGGCCACATTGAGCAACTATTCAAATCATGCACAAAGGCTCTCTAATTAGAGGATGAATCAGGAGAAGACAGCTTGCAAACTGTGTAAATGCTCTGTATGTTCGCATGGGGTGAATTCTGTCTCCAGTGTCTGGTTGTCAAATGACTGAAGGACAACACCCCTTTTACTAAACACGGGGACAAGCTGAGAGACAGAGAGGGGAGGGGGAGAGGGGGTTATAGCGTGAGCCAGTCTTTTCAGTACTGATAGCAATCACCTTTTGATGGGAGCTGCAGCCATGACGAGGCCACAGGAAGAGTGCCTCAGAGTGGATTCAGAGAAAACACACTCATACACAGTAAATCATGTGCAATCAGACGCAGGGAAGCATGGTTCATAAACAAGGATCAGACGGCCACTGTAAAGACATGAAACATGAGCTTCCTCGATTCAGGCACAAAAAAACAAGCTAATTGTATGCATATGGTAGTGGCTATATAGGCTGCAGTGCTGCTCCTCTGAAATAGGTCATGTCAGAAGAAACACTACTCTTTGAGCTCTGGGAGAATAGAATGCAAACTATTTTGTGGTCTCTGGGTGGAATAATGCATGGCTTTTGCCAAAATGTACAACTAGACCTACCGCATCAACCATTTTTCAAACAAAAGTCTCTCCAAATATGCATCTAAACCTAAATACTTTTTTTTTTTTTTAAATTATAATTCACTGACCTCACATGATTTGTCACTGCCTGGTGCTTTGTTTTCTGAAAATAATTCTGCCTGTGGGAATCAACTGACAAAGCACATCAGAGAGTAGCTGACGTGACATCACACAATGCTTCTGTCAAGCTGCATTAATCAGCAATACATAAAACCTCATAAGAGAGAGCAATATCACATGCTATCACTCTGTTACACAGACAGCTAAAGTTGCACTGTATATTTCATATGAATAATATACAGTTTTATTAGCATTGTACTAAGGAAGGAATCTTTATTTGTGTGGTTTGTTCATTTTCTGTTAAGTAGAAGAACTCAGGCAATACCCAGATGAGCATGAAATGTGACGAGCACTGATTCAAGGTGGATACTTGCTTTACTGTATGTGATTTGCAGAAGAATGTTGATTTACCCTTAGGTAAGTCTTCACATTGTGCGCAGTGAATATGCCTCTGGAGTTTTGCAGCTGCCTCCTCTGACATCCTCCACCGGATTTTCTCTGTGGCCTTTCACTCTGTGTACACGCTTTCCACATGCATGTTCGTGTGTATATACGCAACTGGTTGTGATTTTTCCTTCACATGAGTTCGCATGAGTTCACTCATTCACATGAGTTATACAAAGCCACTTGTTGTATTTGTACCACATGTGTACACTACATATACAAATTAAATTAATCGCTGAGGGCACCACATTAACCATTTCTCAGATGTCTGTGATTTACAGCTCCATATTCTGGCCAGAGCCATAGAGGAGCTGAACCGACAGGGAAATCTAATAAGCGCATGCAGAACGTGTGTGCTAAAGGCAGAGATGCGTCTTCTCAAATTGGATATAAGACGCAAGAGGGGTGGGGTGGCTGCTGTTTTCCCTTCCTTCCTTCGTGTCCACTCTGAGCAGGAGAAACCATATTACACACTTCCTTCAGGCACTGATTAGCATCTCCAGGCTCTGGCACAATATAATGCTAAACAAGGCTCTGAGCCAATGTCTTTGTGCGACAGAGAGAGAGCTCAACCCCACTGAAAATAGAAAGGTTCTTCTTGTTTCCTCTTCTTCTCTCTTGGGAATTTTCACCAAGCAACAGTAGGCTTTGAGTGTGTTTATGCTACAATGATAGGAGGCATATTTTCTTTCTTACCTTCACATAATGAACTAGGGACTCTTCTTCGTTGACTTTGTAAGTCTGAACCCCGTACTCCTTGGCCAGTCGTAGAATCCGATTTTGAGTGGGCCCAATGTACGCTCCACCCAAATCCACCCATTTGGCCTGTTTATTCTGAGGCACATGTGAAATTCATAACTCAGTACCACTATCCAAAAGATTTCATACAAATGATACAAGTAGAACATAGGAGAACATGGGACTCATTTATAAATCCACTAGCACAATCCCAAACACCCTGTACTATAAATCACTATAGACAGATCAGAATATACATAAGGTAGACAGTTTCCATGCCGACAATGAAGTTTGCAAAATAAATCCTAGGATCTAGTTTGGATGTTTGAGTGTCATACAGATAATAAATAATAATAAACCACATATTTAGACCTTTTCCCCTCATTACTCCATCATACCTGAACAGTGTAAGTTCTTCCACCAACACGGTCTCTGGCTTCCAACACCACAGGGTTTAATCCACTCTCCACCAACAGCTTGGCTGCACTTAAACCTGTAGAGACAAGATGCAGGAATCCGAGTTACATTTTTGTTCAAACAATTCTGAAAGCTCTATTCTCTTGTCATTAGTTAGTTAAAAATAACAAAAACAGTGTTTTATCACAGTATTAATAAGCTATTTTACAGCAATCCAGTATACACTTGTTAGTATGTATAAAAAGATCAGTTTCATGATGTTAAGGAGGAACACATTCATACTGGATTAGTTTTACACAAGAAGATGGGGTAATGTAATTATTACTGGAGGATCTGGGATTTTAGTCCTGTCAAAGTCCATCATGTCACCCTTTTTTTTTTTTTGCAGACTGAGTGCACGCACACATCTGGAAAGATTATGCTGTATTTTATCTTCTATAAAATACCCTTCAGAGATAACCCCGGTTAATATATATATCCAAGCTGATTTGAGAAATGATTATATCCTGTGAGAAATGAGATTTTTAAAGAGATGTGCTCTTTGCAGTCGTATTCCGCAAACCATATTCAAGTATTAGACATGTTCAAGACAGAATAATAAAATGCAGACACTCAAGGACCTGTCATTATAGTGATGCTTCTGGGGATCTCAGGCAAGTTACTGAGCAGGTTTTAGCACAGGTATGGCCTACATACATGTTATGGTCATGTGAGATATATATATTTATTTATTTATTTACATATATACACACACACACACACACACACACACACACACACACACACTGTGATATACTTCATGACACGTTTTCAGAATCCAAAAATACAAAGATACAAAAGTCATGTTCGAAACAATATCTAAAATTTTATGACTTCTACATTATTGATTCAGTACAAAAACACTTTAGATTTCCAAATATTAGTTTTCCAGCACAAAATTAAATGTTACAGAAAAAAGGTTGTATGTCAGTAAAGAAAGCAGCAGATTATATGAGACACTTTTCAGACAAAAAACATAATGAAGGCTGCTGAGTTTTACTGCAAAAATAAGAAGCGAGTGCGACAGTCAAAGTCTCCAGAAGAGCTGCGGCTGCTTCAAGATGCTCAGTAACACTTACAGCTCATTTCCTGCACAAAACGTACCTGAGACTACAAACTGTTTTTTAAAGCAAAGGGCCATCACATCAGATATTGACTTTGTTTCATTTATTACTACCTACTGCAGTAATAAATGAACTACACAGACACAGCCTTCCTCTTCCTACAGGGGAAGTGAAATCTCTACTTCTGTGAGAAACTGCATTTGGTCTCAGCCAAGGAAAATAATACTAAAGCACAGATCTATATTTAGTGGGGTTGGTGAGAGAGAGAGAGAGAGAGAGAGAGAGAGAGAGAGAGAGAGAGAGAGAGAGAGAGAGAGAGACACTATACTTGCTGTGATGAAAATCCTCTCTTTAATCCTTTCTTCAGCTCTCAACCTATTAGGATTAAGTATTTAACATTTGACAGGAGTAAAACCGAAAGCAAAGAAAAGCAACGAAAACCAACAAGACCAGACAAGCCCAGTTTCGCTCACACAGCAGTTTGTCTTAATAATAGCTGACACTATTTGGTGCATTAACGACTTATCTTTTGTCTTGACTTGCTGATTAATTCCGACAAAGTGTTGATTGTAGGAGACTTTAACATTCATGCTGACGATGCCAATGACGACTTAGGACTCGCGTTTATGGACTTATTATATTCATTTGGGGTTAAACAAAACATTACTAGACCAACTCAACATTTTAATCATACGCTAGATTTAATTATATCACATGGAACAGATGTCACTGATATAGATATTCTACCTCAAAGCGATGATATCACAGACC
>CM074949.1:13068308-13095774 GCA_037577455.1 Pangasius macronema
ATCACATCTTGATTGTTTTATTTCAAATCCAATGTGGTGGTGTATAAAGGCAAAATCACAAAAACTGTCATTGTCCAAATACTTCCGGACCTAATTGTATCTAGTTTTGTTTTATTTCACAGCTCCCTAAAAAAGGCGATGACCAAAGTAAATGGCCCGACACCGACATTTCTTGATAACGAAATAAACTATCGAAATGCAAAAACAGTAAAGTCAAACAGAACTGGCGATACAGCTTGCTATCACCGAATTATACTTGTCTGCACACAAACACACAAGTTTGTCTTATCATCCTTGTGAGGACCTTCCACTGACATTATTTTTAATGCAGCTAATTAATGCAACACCTTACACTTAAATTTCACCATAACCTTAACTTCAATAACAAAAGGAAACCTTTTACTTTTAAAAATACAAGCTGCAGTTTTTGAATTTAACAAATCATAGAGACCAACCAAAGATGCCCATAGGGTCAAAACTGTCAGATATTCCTATCCTTGTGGGGACATTTGATCACCACCAAAATAGAAAAACATGATCACACACTCACATATACACACTCTCTCTCTCTCTCATTCTCTCTCTCACTCACACACTCTCTCTCTCTCTATCTCATGGAGTTGCATGTAATATTAGGCAGAAACAGCGTTTCTACGCGTTTGCGGTGTGTGTATTTGTGAATGCAGCACCTGTACGCTGCAGGAGAACAGGTAGGCTCATGGAACAGGAAGCGAACTCGGCTCACATAGGAGCCATAAACCAGCTGAAGTTTTACTCGCGTAGTACATAAATGAACCCTTAGTCTTTAAGTGGTTTTATCATTAGACCGGTACACACGCAAACCTGGCTCAAGTACAGCTTGCTTGCTTATTTGTTTGTTTATTTGTTTAAATCTGAAGCGATATTGATGCAGTAAGCCCGATAGCCTGTAAGGTGCTGAAGTCAGTCCCTGTGGAAAGCGTCTCGTTATCGTGTGCATCAGTACCACAGCGGTCATAAACACTACCGTCACAACATTACACTTCTAAAGCGCAATTCAAACTTTGTCAAAGGCCACTATGAGGTTTAATTAAGTTTTTTTTTTTTTTTTTTTTTTTTTGGTGGTGTGTTTGTGACACTCACCTGAAATACCGCCCCCAATCACTATCACGTCGTACGTGTTGGCTGCCATGGTGCTGTACTGCAGTGTCTGCTCTCCTCCTCTCTGTGCCTCTCTGACAGAAGAGCAGCGGAGCTCGCGGCCGCAATAAAGCGCCACAGCCACCGCGAGCCTGTCACTGCCCCGCCCACACGACACACGCCCCGCCCACAACACGCCCCCTGTGAAGCTCCTGCAATTAATATTTTACTAATAAATACAGTACAGCCAGAATCGTCAACTCGCTGTCCTTTTACGTGGACGTTAATCCTAAAATCGTTTTAAAATACTAAAAATATTCCAAGAATATATATTATTTTAAACCTTTTCATTTGTTAAGCGTAACATTTATTCCTACACTTTATCCCCCCAACAATACTCTGGCCTACACGTTACTGTGTAACGATTACCACCTTTATTTAATTATATGTGTATCTTAATACTTTACTTAATTTGTAAAACCCAATAAAATGTTAACCACAAAAGAATATCATATCATATTATCTACTAAATATAGAGTATTCTTGATTCACACTGATTCACCTAAACTGAGATTAATAATCTTATGCAATCTTACCATAGTCTCCAAGAATAGAGTTTATCAAAGTGAATGGTTGATGGTTTGAAGCAGTGGTTTATTTACAGGTGTATTCAAATATTAGTTTAAAGAAATCAAATAGTTTGAAGAAATCAAATATTAGTTAATCAAATGTTAGTCAAATATGTAGTATAATATTCTGGCTATTTATTATTTATTTATTAGAGCTTTTATTCCTGAGCCTTCCACTGACAGAACACATTAGATCCGAGATGAAATTATAGGCCTATTTGTTTTTCAGTTATTAAGGTTTGGATTAAACCTATTCCAATCAAGTGACCAGTTAAACCAGTTAATAAATATAAGAACTTAATAATAAATGCAACGTTGGTAATTGTGGCTTGTGATTTCCACCACTGTAACTAAATAAAAAAAAAAACAACAACAACCACCTACCAAACAAACAAACGGCTGTGCTCCATGGCCCCTGGGGATCCCCAAACCCCATTATAGGAACCACCGTTCTAAAGGGACTTCACTTGGAAACTTTTCTGAAAGGAAAAACACTTTAAGGGCCACACCAAAGCAACAAATCAAATAATCTTTTGGGGTAAATAGAACCTTGTGTGTATGTATAAGCAACTGAGTATTATATTATAGGTCTTGCTCTGGTTATCTGTTTTAGAATTTGAACTTACCAACTTCATATCAATAGCTTAAAATCACAGTAGGTGTATCTTCATATTAAATAACTGCTAAAATTACTTTCAGAACAAAGTCCTAACACATTCTGCCTGAATCTTATTGGAACTTTAGTGGTCAGTAATCAGCAATAATTCACTTCTGTCAAGCCATTCACTGAATTATGAGCATTATCATCATAGCATAGAATATTTGTTAAGGAACAATTCAACACACATCACTATAGTTTCTCTGCAAATTTCACCCACTGTAATGTAAGCTTTATGCTCTAAATAACCTTGCTCTCCATGTGAAAGTGGAAGCACTTGCCCTCTTGTGGTTAGATTTGCTTTGTGTGCTCTGCAGGCTGTACCCTTAAAGGTTTTTCTCTGCAAATCAACTGTGAATACTAATGTCTATGTCTGTATAAAATATAAAAAATAAATCTTATATTTCTATATGTATAAAGTCTATATACTATATTTTTACCATGTAAATTTACTCTGTGATGACACACCACATTTTTTAAATAATAAATCACCCAGTAGTTTCCAATAGAAGAACAACAGGGAAATGTGCACAGGTATGGATTTGAAATATCCAGTTGGTACCATGTGCAGCACAAAAAAAAAAGAAAAAAAAAAAAAAAAAAGAGTATGCACTAGCACTACTGCTGATATAATGAACACACTGCAGATAATCCAAATCCAGAGCTGATCTCTTTAGTTGAGTAAAGCTAGTAAAACTCCACGCTAGCACATCTCCATATCCTGGAGGACGACCCATAAAGAGAAGGCCCTCACCCAGATACAGAGTTAAGAATAGCAGTATGTGGTTTGTCTTCCTGTGGGCCGTCCTCTGCTGGGCCATACCCACATACCTTTACTGAGGTGTCTGTTTCAGCCTCACCATACTTCCTCAGCATGGAATGTAAAGACTAATACCTAAAGGCAAATGATAGGCTGCAAAGAGCTCAAAATAAATTGACTAACTTCCCATTGGAGAGGTTCAGATGATGGAAAGCCATTTTTGCCATGCATTATTCAGTACATCCAGTAGAGTGGGCTCTTGCAGCAATCATTTGTATCAGCATCAGACAAAAGTTTTAATCACTATACCTGTATGTCAGTTAACATAACTTTTTTAATATAAAAAAATATATATATATTTTACATATTATTTATAAAACTGAGTAAAATTATGTGTAATAAATAGCAGATTGATGATCACATCCATGAGCACAATAATCTTAATTTAAAGATGGCCCATTTCTTTGTCTAGGTAATAAAAATTGCAGCTCATATTAGCTTGAGTTTAATAAAGTCAATATACATTAAGAGCTTTGCCTATTATTGAGGATCTAAAGGATAATGCAGTTTTGGTGGATGAAATGGCTACAACGGCTTATTCAGGCCTGTTTTGTTGCACAGAGTATAAACACTGAGTTGTGTGTGAGCAATATCTTTGTGATTTACATAATGTATTTCAGACTTAGCAAAACTTTGGTAATGACAGTTTTGGGACAACAGAATGAGAGCCAGCTGTGTAGGACATAGATATGGACTGGCTAGTTCTAAAGATGCCTTGTTGAGACCATATTCTATTTGTCACTGTAATAATTTATCTTTCACTTTTCACTTTGTTTGACAGAGGATAAGAACACAGAGGACTGTCTCAGGAGAATGAACAGAATCATGCACATTATATTCTGTTAGGCTATTATAATTAATTAAGTGAATGCCTCATTCATTGCATATTTTACCAGAGAAGCCTTTCAGAGCAACCAGGAAATTAAGAGAACTCACAAACATCATCTGCACACTGTGTTATACTGGCAAATTAGCCATAGGTTATGGTGGCCCGACTGAAAATCACAGCATATCAACCGTAAGATCTTAGTATAAGGTTCTAACTATAATTGTAGGTCTTTATCCAGATAATAATATAAGGTCCCAATATGTCCCAATATGGCTCAAAGAATACAGGCAGTGTGTACAAACAAAAGAAAGTCATTTATTAGATTCACATGTGGAACCAACAGAGCTGTCAGGGTTTTTTTTTTTTTCATAATTACAAACTCTGTGCAACTTCACAAAGGGTACAATTACAGCAAAGCACGACAAAGACTTTTATAGAAGGCTGCTCCGTGTTATTGTAAACTAATGAAATTCTGATGCTAACTTAAAGAAATGCAGCATTCTTTTGTGATTTTAACATAGGAGCCCCATGGGCATTTCTGTCATTATGAACTTTAATTTTCCTTTGACAACTCAGTCCTGTTCAACATAATGATCTTAACAGTGCATGCTATATTTGACCAGACGTACATGAAATGGCCATTTTCCGCTTATAGTCCGAGCACTGACATTACAATGTCCAACAGCTGCAACAGAGACATTGCCCTGGCATCTCTGCAACCTGTGAACAATTCCCGAGAGTCCTCTCACTTTCGTTGGAATGTCTCCATCCCGGAACGGATACGATACCTTCTAAGTTCTCTCATAATGCCCCTAAACTGCAAAGTTGTTGCCAGCATCCATAATTTTTCACATGCTGTGATCAAAGCAGTGGAATGCATTAGAAATTAATCAACTGGCAGAGACCAGGCCCAGGTGCAACCAACTCGTGAATGTTTCTTTTCTTTGATTTTTATGCTGCTGGCTTAATCTCCATCCATACCAGCACTGCTAATGAATCGTGTAATAGTTTGTTTAATATGGACAGCAATAAAACACATATAAAAATGGGGCTTAGCCATTTCCTTCTTCTTGGCAAGCCCATTCAGTTGCATTCCTCACAGCTGCATGCAAGGATGTACCGGTAGGTGGCAGTTATTCGAGTCCCACCAGAGCACCGTAGACGCACTGCTTTCAGTTTGGAGGTGTGCGGGCGGCAACAGAAGCAGGTACTTTTAAATGGTTGCTTAAGAACGGAGCTGAAGGAGATGAGAGGGTCTGAGCGAGATGTGTGGCTGCAGTGACCTTCACAGCGAGCCAGGAGTACCATCTGTGGAGTAAAAGAGAGCATAAAATTTAAAGGAATTATATATTTCATCAAAGCTATTATATGAAGAGAAATCATATTTACTGATACCAGAATCCCAGTTCATGATGCTTGAAAGAAAACACAAATGTAATTTGATATTTTTGAAATAGTCCACTGCAAACCTAAAATGTTAATAATTAAAAGTATAATATGCAGTATTGGTGCAGTGGGTAGCGTTATTGCCTCACAACTCCAGGGCCCAATCCCAGGGTTCCCACCCAGTGTTCCAGTGCTTATTGCTAAATAATCTGAAAACTCGTATATAGGGCACATAGAAAATATATGCATGCACACTCACAGTTAAGTATATTCAGTTTAAACCCTCACTGAATGTGAATATTCATTTAACTTTTACATTTATGCTAATATATCTTTATATATATGAAGAGCCAATGTTCACACTACTGAAGCAACAGCATCAGGTGGGGTTATTGAGTCTACATGAAGTCCACATGGCAGCCTGGAATGGGACTGCGTGAAATGCTATCGTTTGTGTGAACCTTCCCTTAGGACTGGGCTGAGATAAGCTACTTCAGAGAGTTTATAGCTGTGAACAAAGAATGGTTCTGTACTCCACGTGTGACCTTGCACCTGTGTTGAGATGGGAGTGTGGCTGATCTCTCCCAGACCTGGGTGAAGAAGCTATACCAGCCTCTGGCTCTTACACACAAACACACACACACACACACTCACTCACTCACTCACTCAACTACTCATTCACTCACAGACAATGATTCACCTCAGGTGCAATTTGAACAGCATTGTTTTGTGACATTGATTTGTATTATCTAATGTAAAAATAGAGTTTAATACACATCACAGCTCATTTTATGAGGGTCAGACGATGCACCTGGGCCAGGTTATTGGGCCTTCGAGCTATGGTTGATAACAATCAAGCCACCCACAGCAGCCTATGAAAGAAGCTATCTTTCATAAGAATGCCCTCATAATTAAAGTTTAATGAGTGATGTGATGGTGCATTTGATCTGGCTAGTCAGCTTCACTGGATGACGCACACAGCTAGATGGACAAACATTACTTAATTGATCAACCTTCTAATTTTGAATAAAAGGTGACTAGCACCAGACCACGAGCCACACATTCCTACTGCATTCAGTAAACAGACGCCTGTGTCATGGTGCCTATCAGGTGTCTAGTGTCAGCCAAGTGTCACCCATACTGTCAGGGACAATAGCCTGTTGGGAGCCAAAAGCTTACAGCAGAGGGTTGTGGGAAGTCAGACCTGAGCCCACATTGTTTAAGTGTCTCAGGGTAAGAGCGCTGATATAGGATCTGGGATCATCTGTCCATCGGACTATATTTATTATGATGCAAAAGACAAAATTGGGTCTCTAATCAGCACTCTAGAGCTTTGATAATATGAGCCTCCTGCAGAGAGAAGCTATTATGAGTATGAAAAGTATGGTGATGTTATTATGTATCACTCTTCGACAGTTAACAGCTACATGTAATGATAAAAAGTACTTAAGCCCCTTGGGCAACACTTTGTGCATATATTCCCATATGTACACTATGTTCTTTTCAGTTTCATTAAAATGAATAAGATTTTTTTTTAAAAACAGCTCTTAGAAACATGGGGTCTTCAAAAGTTCTTTGGGTAGTTACTGGTTTGGTGGTAATTGGGACCTTTTATGAAAGGAAAGCCCCTTTGTCGTAGGGTTATACACAGAATATTGAAGGNTTTTTTTGTCGAGGAGTGTATGACTACATGGAGTATTCTTGATCTTTTCATTGCATTTGGGAAAACATTCAATATTTAAAATAGAAAAGGTAGATCATTTCAATGCTTTATATCTTTGTTCCATGGATCATTCCAACATTTAATTTTTTTAATTATTAAATATTGGTTACATTATATTCTGTGACAAAGGATTGCTTAAATCCAAAGTATTTGGAAAGAGATATACAAGGTTAGCATGCAATGTAGGCAGTTTAAATGGGATGTTAGCTGAAATTAATGTCAGTTAGCTGTGTGCCGAGAATGAAATCTGGCCCTAGTTTTAGTGCAAAAAAATTATTTCTGTGCCATCCTTTAGAAATATGTGGAAAGAAGTGATAATTACTGAAAAACTAAATACATAAACACTCATGCTTGAAAAAAAAAATGAATTAGATGTATCCTGTCACTATGCCAGTGGATAGAGTTGATAGATTTCAAAAGGTGGGAGGAGCTTTAGACTGGAAAATGGAGATTGAAGTGAATAGGGCTAGGTGACAACAGCTGGGCAGCAGATGTAGGTTCTTCAGCACCAACTCTCCTTTCTTTATATTTATAGCATGAGTGATTGCGCAGGTAGATGCTATGTGCTATGCAGTGCTGCTTAAATTTGCATGTAGCCCAGCCATCCTCATAGCTCATGAAGTGTGTAATAGGCTTCTTTAAAGCTGTTACTAAGACAAGCTTCATTCTTAATTTGTAATGTGGTACAGCAGTGTGCCTGTGACCCTGGATGTTAAATCATAAACCTTTTGTGGGACTGTAAATGTCTGGTACTTGATCTGAACTATTCTGGCTATAAACCCAGTCTTCACCATCATTTCACAGTAAGTCCTCTGAGACTATCAACCAGTCATATTAGGGATAAGTGAAAGCTGCTACAGCAGAATCTGTCACGATTAGTTACAGCACAGGTCTCAAATGGTCCCTCAGGACTTGGTGCCCTGGCTGGATGCATGAGTATTTGAAGAAGTCATTCCTAATCTATCACGGATGTCTATCTGTCCTCATTGCATTGCATGTCATTTTTGCTCATTGTGGTTTGTCTTGTAATTGGACCTGATAAGAAAGCTCATCATGAATGACACCCAAGGAATGGGATGAAATTCTTTAGTGATATCATAGGTTCCTAACAGCCCCTCATCAGTTATAGGATGGTGGAAAAATTCTACCTTAATGAGTCTCCTCTCTTTGCTGACAGGTCCCAGCTGGGCTTGCTATTGGAGTGCACATTTGACATGCTAAGGCTGAAATTGGCCCTTGTAGGTGCTGAGTCAGGTAAATCAGAGTCTGCTCATTTGGCTCGCACTAATTCTGTGGGTGTATGGCTGCAGCATGCTATAGGTTGGAGGGCAAAAGTGGTGATTCAGCCACAGTTCTATGCAGAGCTCTGGAACTAGGCCACTGCACAGATATTTTATGCACCCTGTGTGGACTTATTCCTGGCTAGACCATGTTACTAACAGTCTGTCTGTGTTCACTGTTCTCTGCCAAGGTGTCAGTGTAACCAAGGTAGAGATCATGAGAAAAGAGCAAAGGGCATGTGGACCATGCTATCTGATTTAGGTTGAGACCCTAAGGGTTGATAGAAAAACCATTTAACTTACTGCAGTTCCTTCAACATTTTGCTAGCAGGAACATATGCATGTAGAGTGTATTATCTTACATCAGGGTCTGACCTGGAACTCAATAAGCAACATGGGACTGTATGTGAACCTGCTGTTGATCTCAGTTGGATGCTAATTGCCAGAAAACTTCAGCATAAAAGATACAGGCCTGAACGAAATACTGAAATAGCCTTCTTTCCCTAAGTAATGACTGTGAATATTTCTAGAGGGATTCATAAATTCATACACAGTCACACAAATTAGATGGCAGAGAATATATATTGGTATGCAGCTGGTAACACACCTTGGAGTTGCACTTGTAGATGGGATGTGTGATGGTCTCCACAAAATGATGTCTCATACACCTGTCAGGATCGGAGTCCCCAAGGTGTCCACTTTCAGCCTTACAGGTAACTCCACGCAGAATGCTCAGCAGAGGACACGTGACCAGCAGAAGCACAATCCCTGGCTGGCTAAATGCACTTGTGTTCCCCATATTGGCACCTTGGCACCAATGCAAAGGAGAGGAAACTTCCCAGTAACAAAATGGACAGAGATGGAGCTTCTTCAATTACAGAGGAAAATTCACAGCTCTTTGTCGGGGTTCAGCTGGCACGTTGGTAAACTGGAGTGTGTGGTGGATTTGTTCTTTATGCACTGCCATCTCCTTTAGCCCTGTCTGTGTGTTTCTTTCTGTCAGGAAGGAAAAAATAGATTTAGGCCAGGGTGAAAGGTAGAGGATATAATGTCTGTTATATCTATGTGGTTTGAGGGCATTGGACAGCTACAAGCCAGTGTACCATAAGGGATTTTGCATTTGAAAGCTTGTCAATTGCCAAAAAAAAAAAAAAAAAAACTTGAAAAAAATCTGCACTGCTTCAATTCGATCAAGGTGGCTACTATTGTGTATCCAGCCAGAAATGAGTGGGCTGCTGTACGAGGCATGCTGGCAGCCCACCCTACTGTTATTCTAACAACCCCAACAGACAAAAAAATCTGATTTTATTACACCAAGGAGAAACTTAATCCATTAATAAATAGACTGTGGTGGATAATTTCCCCAAGAATGAATTTTTCATTGGAAAAAATAGATGTCAAAATATGTTCTCTCAAGACAAGTTAACTATATATTTATATATTTACTTTGCTTTAATTTGTGGTCTATGCACTTTATTGACCTCTTGACAATGGTATTACTCTAAAGAAAATGCCTTGTGTGGTGGTTAAATTCATCTAGCCATAACTACTAATAAGCCTTGTGCAGTGCTTGCTAGAAAAGCCAGTTGGTTCTTTCTCTACTGCCTGAAGGCCCTAGAACCTTAAACCCGGGCAAGCCTTTTCATGGAAAGGAAATTATCATTCAAAAAAAAAAAATAGTCTGCATTATGTCAAAACTTGTTCTGTCCCATTTTCCTTCATTTAAGTCTGAATATTTTGTTGAGACCATCATTTGTTCTGAAATCGCAAACACTTCAAGTTCATTTAAAAAACGTACCCTTGTGTTTTTCTTTCTGTACAGAATCATTTAACTTTAACATTCCATGGGTGAGAAATTTAAGAATCAATTTGCCTGTTAAAATAAATACTCTCTGAAATGTTTAACTGCACCAGAGAGCTTGTGTTGCAGGGTTTACACAAGCAGACATTAGAAGTCTGTTCTTAACTGAGAGGCAGGTACAGATACAGGTTGCACTCTCTATCACTAGTTTAATACAATCAGATATAATGGCTATAGTCATCCTACTGCCCATGGTTCCCATGTTGCATGCATGTAATAATCGATCTGAGCAATATGGTGAAGACACACAGCAAGAGATGGATCTCATGGTCATCAGTGAGCAGCTTGTAGTTATGAACAACAGCAGTTAAATCTGGAGATTCAGAGTGTTCTGAGTAGGATCGATTGGGGGCGCATTCCCTCAGGCAGGCAGTTAGGTACCTGCTCACATCCACCAATTGACAGAACCCAGTGTGTTTAAAATCCACAGCGGGAACTTCTGATATCCTTCATCTGAGACAACAATATGCACTGCCTCAAGCCCAGCGTTGCCCTTGTCTCTCCAATCTCCACTATTTCCCAGTCTGGTGGTTGCTAATATTTTTTTGTGGGAGCATAATTATGGATATCAGAGATGGAGTTTCATTTGTTGGACATGTGTTTTTTGATTTCAATTTGGCAACATTGCAGTTTTATTCATACTGCACTGAAGTGTTTCCTATAATTAGTATTCACATTAGAAATGTAGCCTGAGCCAAGAACTCTGTGAATAAATAAAGTCATTTCATCATGGAGATTTCTGGAGGAGAGAGGTGCTATTAGAACCAATGAAAAAACACAACCCAAATATTATTTCCCCAATTGATCAGGCTAATAGTCTTGTTGACAGTACATTTCACTGCAACAACATTAATTTAGCATTTACAAGTTACACTTCAACTGAAATCCCAAAAGAATCTTTTTTTTCAATGTTTTACATCCCTGTACTTTGTTACGCATCCTTTTACTGCAAAACATCTGCTAATTACTGTTTGAGCTAACTCAGCATATTTTTGTTCTACAAGAAGAAAAGCAATAAACATTCAAAAGGAAGGCCCAAACTGAGTAAGACACTGCAGAAGTGTTGTGTATTGCTTTCAGGCTAAAATGAGTCAGAGACTTTCCTCTACCTCTCCAGGAGACCTGTCCAGGGATGATGCCATGCAGCAGGCCTCTGATCTGAACTGTCCCCTGTGTGCTGTTCTCTAAAAACAGGATATGGTGCTTTTTGATCAAGGTATCACAGGCTTAGTGAGGGGCCTCAGCGTCTACGCCATTAGAACTGTGAAATTCCTGACATTCAAAAGCAGCCACAGGCTGTGCCTCAGCCTCCATCTCACCAGTCATAACCACAGTTCAATTCTTTTGGGGGAATAAAAGAAATGCTTTCTGAGTTTGGGTACATCATATGTGATACAGTGGATTTTATCCAACTCACCCACCCACGTACACACACACACGCACACACACACACACACACACACACACACACACACACACACACACACACACTTTGAAGGAACTTTGGGGATTTCAGGTAGTCTCTTGATATTGGTGTAAGTTGTCCTGTCTCTGGCTCTCGTTGCTGCCCTCCGCCTTGCATAAGCTAAAGCACAGACTGTCATTTTGAAGAGGATTTTCAGACTGAAATGTGCCTTTGGGTATGAGAAAGGGAGGATAAGGCAGAATTCACATTATTTGCTATGGTTGGCACAGTATTGCCTCAGAGAAGCAATTTATTCAGTCCAGAGCAGATTTAGCAGGTAACTTCTTTAGTTGCCTCCAGCTTCTAAGTGAATCCCATGGAAAAAGTCATTTTATTCTGGATCATAACTGTTTGCAATTGGTTTGTTGATCTGACTAGAGCAGCTATGCATGCAATACCGTTCAAAACTGGAATGAGTTTTGTGCTTTCCATGCTATCAACATTACATTTAGACAAACTATCTATCACAGTGCTGCTTGTAAAGTACCATAAAGTCTCCTACATACTGACAAACTCGCCTCCTCTTACGCTCATGGCTGACGTCATTGTTTGGTGCTTGTTTGCCCTATTGTCTGGCCCGCTTTTAATAAACCAAAGGGCAGATTCCTACAAGAACGCATAACCCCAGCACCCCTCCTCCTCTCTGCACCCATCTGCACCCATGCAGCATGCCAGGCCAAAGCAGGGGCACTACACTCTAATACCACCAACCCATGCCTCCTGTATGCCACAGCTAAGCCTCACACTAAATATATCCCCCATGATGAAGATAAGACAAACAGTGTAGATTTGAGCACAGCCATTGACCAATGGCAATAGATCTGTATTATGACATTGTGTTAAGCATCCGTCTTTAATTTGGAATTCATGTTTAAACATCACACACAGAAGGCTGGAACACCAGAAAACACAATAAAAATGATAATTAGCAACCTGACACCACACACACACACACACACACACACATAGTGGTAGTGGGTTGGTGGGGTTTGTCTCAAATTGTGCAAGGGAAATCATGTGATGCCTCTCATCCACCTCCTTAAAAATGAAGAGTATACGCAATTTTTTTCCTGAAAGCCCCAGCTAAGACTTCTCAGTATTTGTCTGTGCTACCTACAGCCTACCACAGAACACATTGTGTCTCTCATCAGATGCACATACCAACAACCTGCTCCAGGCTCAGTGCCTCCAACCAACTCATTTCACTCATGACTCACACACTGCATAATTACCTTGTCTCTGCTGCTGACATGGAGGGCTTATAAAGGTGTCTATGACTTGAGGAAACCCACAAAGAAAAACATGGCTTTGGAGGTGATGTTGTGGTAACAGTACTTCCTCGGGTAATTAAAAAAATATGTTACAAGCTCAGACCTACTCTGAACAAAATCAGCTGATCAGCTAGATGGCAACATAACAACTAAAGACTAAAGGCAGCTCATGCAAAGTGGCTCTGTGGAACCCTGGGTCACCTTAAGAATCAGGGTGATCTTACCTTCTCTGCAGTTCCTCTCAGCTCTCGATATCCAACCCCAGCTGCACCTCCCTGGACTGAAGTGGAAATGCTTCAATAACAATTGCTTTTTAACCTCCTTCTTCCCTCTCCTCTCCTCACTCACTCACTCACTCTCTCTCTCTCCCTCTCACGCACACCGATCGTGTGTGAGCTCTTGACTCCCTCTTTCCCTCCCTCCCTCTCGCTGCTCCCCCTCCCCTCAACCGCCTCCTCTGACATTAACACCCCTCATTTTTATAGAAGAATCAGTAGGAAAAATGGAAAGGACAGATGATGCACATCTCAGGAATAGTTGTGGACCATGACACAGCACAGCAGTCATATATCACTTCGGCGACACATCCACACAGCTGACACACCGGCATTCTCACACAAAGCAAATGGTGATTCCAGCCCTGGAATGGTTGCAGAATCAAAGGTGAGCAACAGCCTGGCCCTCTTTTACGAGCTTGGGGTTATAAAACTGTTAACAGAATTAGTTTATTTAAAAACAACTGGTCCAAAAGCATAATGATTGCAGTAACTGTAGTCTCCCATAAACAATAGGGTCACCACTGGGTTTGGGAGGTGCTTCAGAAATTCACACAGTTTATACTACGTCCAGGCTAGGTGAAACCCTTAGCCTCTCTTTTAAACAAAAACAAGGCTTTAAAGCTCACACAAGGGCCATGGCGTCAAATCTAAAAATAATAAAACAACGTGTAACAAGAAAAGACACAACCAACATTTGACGAACACTGAAGGAAGATACATATTTATGTATTCCCAATAATCAGGGGGATTATGGACAGATATATTTGGGAACCTTCAATCATATCCTTCTCAGTTAGAAAAGTGCAGACTAAATGTACTTTTATACTTACTGTACTATACTATACTCTATTGTATGTGCTTTCATTGTGCCACCTATAAATAGAAAACAAGTGACTTAATTATTATGCTACTGTAATAGGACTACTTAATACACATTTATTGAAAATATATTCCAAGCTAATATCAGACGTCAGTAAAATTTAATGTAGTCACTCGGTTTAAATGGGAAATCACATGAAGGATAAAGGCAAGACGGACTTGTAATTAAATTCACAAAGAAGGAATAATTGTCATTTTACTTTTCAGATATAGAAAGCATTCAATGGAGGGTGTTTTTTTTTTTTTTTTTTTTTAAACATGTTTTCAATTGTTTAAAATGCGAATAATTTTAGCAATTTAAAATGGCAGAAGTTGAGGGAAGAATGAGACGTATTAAATTACCACAAATATTGGCACCAGAGGGGAGTTAGTAATCTTCAAATTGAGGTGTGGACTCAATCCAAGAGAGAGCTAAGACCCTGCACAGCAAAAAAAATATCTGATAATCAAATTCTTACCATTTCAGGCATTGTTTTAGTAGTTTTTATTCAGCTATATAAGGGTGGGATACTGCTATGTGTTACAAGCTAGAAAAATATGTGTTCATAAACTAGTTTAAAAAACTTAAAACCTCAGGGGAAATTAAGGGAGAGCAGGCAAAACTAAGTAGGGCTTTAGGGGTCAAAAGTTTATGAAGCTTGCAAAGCTTCTTTAGAAGTCACATTTATCTCTCACCTTCCATCTCCTCGCCCTCTGACAGGACTATTTACAATCCAGCAGCACAAAGACACTACCAACACTCTCCATGTAGACCATACAATTACAGAACTGCTCCTATTTCTCAAAACATTATGTCTGTACATGGTACTTTGACTCAGTACTTTGTCTGAACTGATTGGCCCATTAAATGTGTAGTAACTGTCAAAGGGACATAAAATAACTGATCTCTGGTTTTGTTAAGACATTGTCTGCTTTTATGAATAGTAGTTAAATGTTGGGGTTGACATATCATTTCAACAGCTCACTCACTCAGTCCGCATAACTGTAAAATGGCCTTGGCAGAGATTTTCTCACAAAGTTGACTTTCTTAAGTGGAATCTCTCTCGTGTTTGCCTCCTCCATGTATTTAAAAACTCTTTGACTGTGTTGCGCAATATACTGCCCCAGAACATGCAAACATCACATCATTTTTTCCCATGACCCTAACACACGGTCAGCAATTTAAGAAAGGAAGAGACAAAGAGAGAATAAAGGGTTGCTCAGGTGAATGACAATGTCGAGTTCTAAGAGAATTTGGCCATATGTCTTGTCCCAGACCCATTGCTTTCTCCTTTGATGAAAGAGAGCCCATGAGCACCTTCCCTTCTATCAGCTGAAAATGGCTTTCATGTTCCCCTAAAGCCTCAACAGAAGACCGCCTTTGAGGTGTTGCATAGCCTGTTACCCAAGTGAAGAATGACAGGGGGAAATTAACACAGATGGATTTGAGACCCATTTCCGTCTTCTTCTGGAGAGGTCGATTTCAAGTCTTGTTTCAAGCTACATGTAAAAATGGAGAGGTCTCATAATTCTGGGTGATTTATATCCACAAGGTGAATGCAGAAAAACAGTCTCGCCGCTTTCCAAAAATGACCTCCACTGGGAACGCTGACCTGCCTGAAAATAGTCTCACTGCTCTAATTTACAGCCTGTATAGAATAACATTTTTTCATTTTACCATCTAAAATAATGTTCAGACTGCACATAGCCAAAGACAACTCGCTGATTACTGCACCAGGTATGAATATAGAGAGGCAGGGAGAATAGGCAGACATTATACGTAAAGTGATGCATACTCAATATATATTAATCCTTGTTTTGAATCAGTATGGGCAAAGTGAACTCAATTATACCAGTACATTATAAAGAAGAAAGCTTGTCTTGGAAAATCAGATTCTGGGCCAGGGAGTGAAAACAGCTTGTTCCCCACATCTTCAGCAGCATCTCTCTGTCCCAACTAAAAAAAAAACAATCACTTTGCTAGTACTCCATAGTTCTGTGGTCAGCACTAACAAGTGATTCATTACAGATCTTTACAATAAAATGAAATTTTCCATTGAACCTCTAATTGATGGAGGGATAAACTACTGAAAGTATTCAACCCTATTTATCGGAAGCAAACTGGCCTTCAGTATATTATGTTTTCAATACACTCATTGTTTCTACCATTTCAGAGAAAGGATAAAAGTCTATCTGGATTTTTACTGACTGTAAACCCTTAAGAGAAAATGTAAAAAGCAGAAATGTTATGATAAATGTTTGTGACCATGGGCGCATATTACTGCTTAAAGTGATGAAAACAGAGAAATTATCAGAAGAAACAACAACACTATATATGAAGAGGAGGCACATCTTGAAATAACGTTTGAATCTTTTTTTTATTAAAAGACACGTGAGATTGGTAACATTCTTACGGGGAAAACCTTCTAAGAGCTCATCTGATGCCAATTTAAACTTTTTTTTTTTTTTTAATTATTATTCCAGCTTCATTGGTTGGGCATACGTTTTTTATAAGTAAGTTAAACATGTTTATCCATGACCAGTATCCATAAACCCTGTCCATTTTCATTGGAGTCCATACATATTTATGATGTCTTCCTATTTGGAAATTTTAGAGAGCCTCAAGAGGCTGAACTAAGCAACCATTAAACCAGAACCAGGCAACAATAAAATCGTTACAGAGCGCAGTAACTATCACACTGAAAGTGAAATGGCTATCTCACACAGAATTTACAGTCTTTCCAGTTAAATCAGCTGATACTTAAGAACTCTGAATAGATCTTTCCTACAATCAAAGAATAGGAAATGAATAGATTTAAGGATGAAAATTTCATACAGTAAACATATGCTCATCAGTGAGTGTGACTTTTGTATTTCCCAGAAGAAAATTACATATAGAAAAAAATGAATAAGAAGTATTATTATGTTCATTATTTTGTTTATCTGATGCCCATGAACAGTCCAGGAAAGGCACAATGTCTCACAGTGTCCCCATACTCCCATTTTAGAAAGCATATTGGGTTAAATATGCAGTGGGAACTAGTAGGCCTTTGTATTGTAGACCACAAAGCTGATGACTTCAGAGTCCAATACCTTAGTAAGTGTGGTGGCTTGGGATGAAGATTCAATCATGCTGATGTGAGATAATTTACTCATCCTGATTTATCCGAGGATCTTGGTTACTTGATTACTAGGGCTCTGACTTCAGCAGTATTTTTATGTTCTGCATCAGCCACTGACAATCGAATGACGTGTCTGATTAGAGTCTGTTTCGGACTGAGCAAGCAATGCAGATCATTACCAGGGTCTGCAAGTCCATATATAAAACATGTTTTGGTTTAACAGCTTGTATATGTCTGACCTTATTCTTATTCATATTTATATTCATATAAACGATATGGTTAAAATTTAGCATAGTATATGCTTGTGTCCGAGATGTCCTGTTTCCCCGGAACATTTGTCCACTATACTTAATTTTTACTACATCTACTATTATTACTAACATACACTCTAGTTACATCCTCGATTCTTCTACAGATACAATTTTTTAAAATAAAATATATAACAGCATAACTCAGATAGTAGTTCTTGCTGAAAGGTTTATATTAATGCACTAGTTCTAATGTTATTGTTTATATATAGTAGCAACTTACACAGGGTCTTGTATAATGGATGCTCCACATAAAAAGATTTTTAAAATGTGTGTACTTCTTGATATGGTGATGTTTTCTGTGAGGAGACGTTTATTTATCATTTCTTGAAGGAGTCTCCAGTGTCAGCGCTTTGTAACAATCAAAGGTAAAGCTGTAACTTTTTGTTTACCAGAACAGGGAAGTCTTCAGGATGGTCTTTGTGCTTTCTCAGCAACATTACAAGCTGCATTTTGTTCATAGTGGATATTAGAAGTGATAGGAACTGGTTTCTCAGATGTTCCACAGCAAGAAATATAACTATAAACAGGTAAATGATGTGGCATTCTTTAATAAATAGAAAAGTGTTAGCATTGACAAATTGACGTAGTGTAAGATGAATGAAAGACTATGGGGTGCACCTCACAGTCACCAGATCTCAACCCAATTGGACCCCTAAGGAATGGAGTGATGTGTTAGACAGCGCTCTCCACCACCATAAAAACACCAACTGAGGGAATATCTTTGGGAAGAATGGTGTTCACTCCTCCTGTAGAATCTGTGCCTAGGCACAACGAACCTGTTCTCAGTGTAGCTCATGGTGGCCCAACACTTTATTTTTAAGTTTTGCTTTTAGCTTTAATTTGTCACTCATCTGTGTATAAGGTTCATATACACATAACAAACACACACAATCATACTGCACAAAGGTGATGTGATACCTTTATTTGAACCTTTCTTTCATTAACATATATCCAACCATGTTCTCATTGTTCGTGTTGTTGTCTGCGGGAGTGAGGACATCTCCTTGCCTCTCAGCTGATAATATTGGTGTTAACATTGCAAAAGACATCCTCCAGTAACAGAGAGTAGTTGATGGTTTTTACTGCAGGACCTACTGCTTCTCCCTTCCAGTCTATATCGAACTGCAAATAATAGCAGGACAAATGTAAATAGTGTAAATGTACAGAGGATAGTGTTGACTTAACATTTCTTATTTTTTCATCGATACACTTTTTAATTGCTCATTATTGGCCACATGTGGTACATGAGTCTTCCTAATAATAGATAAAGAGAAAGATAACAGATAAAGCATCAGTAGTAAAACCCTTAATCTAAGATTTACTAACGCTAAGAAGAAACTGCAGACTGCAGAACTGGCAAGGTGAGCCTGACCACTATAGAGAATGGCAGTTAAATGAAATGAAGTTTATTAAAAAGCACTGGGTAAGTTTCCATTTAATAATGTACGGCAGCGATGACATAAAGATGCCGACGATGACGTCACTCCTCTTCTGCATATCCAGAAATCTCCTTGATAAAGGCTGAGTATTCCACTAGCGTGTGGCCTTCTAGTGTAGGCTTAGGCAGCGTAAGAGAAAATGGCTGGAAAGTGACAGTGACCATCAGAAGGCTGTTAGAAACTAATGCAAAGCAACAAGATGCAAAGCAAAGCAAAGCTAAGCAAAGCAAAGAAAATCCTCTCATCTGCCTGTGTGTACCAAAACACACTGCTACAGTCAGAATTCTAAAGCATTGGTTCTCATAGTTTTCTCAACTAGTGGCCTCTTTAACTGTAAATCAACTCATGGACCCTCTCAGTACAGATTTATTTTATGAACAACTGTTCAAATAGTTAGCTCATTATTCAAATTTGGACACTCATATTTTGGCTACTTATTAGATCCACAGACAGAACAGGTACTGGTCTAAGTTGATTTTATTTATTGACCTACTTGTTTCTGAGTACACTGAAAATAATAGGTTGTTATTTTCATCACTGTGACAAAATAAAAAGTCAGGGATCCTTTGGCAATGTTTCACAGATACCAACTTTGAGAACCACTGCTCTAAAGTACCAGGCCTGTCTTCTTTCTGATTAAAGATAAAAAAAAAATAATAAATAATAATCAAAAGCCCCATCTACTGGTGAAAACACCTGAACTCCCCGTTTTCTTCTTATTTTGTGAACGCTGAGGCAGATGGTTCTGCTTAGACTGTTATGCGGCATAGCGCGCTAAATTAAAGGGCTGCAATAAAAAGATTTGACTGGGTTTTTCTCAAGGCTGATTTGAATGAGGTGAGGCTTGGAGGTGCCTCTGTGGTAGGTTGAGAGCCAGAGACTGGAACTTTGCCACCTGGCCCTCATTTCCAAACACACTCTCGCTTTTTCGGCTCTGCGTGTGTGTGGCTATGTCTGCTAATGATGGCAGACAAAGCTTCAAGGGAACACAGTGCATTGACTCCAAACACTTTCCATGTCTAACAATCACTGAAACTTCACCTTCTCCAGTTCCTTCAGCTGTATTAACTGGTGTTAACTCACTTTCATGGCAGCATCTGGTGGAAGTGGTATGGAGGCATTCTCTCTCCAGTTGATTCCTGACAGGAAAGCGTGATAGTCCATCTTCCCAGACTCGTTCTCAAATCTGAATGTCAACATGAGGACAAAAAATATGACATATTTCAGAATAAAGACATTTAAATAAAACTTTGACTTATACATTTAAATAAAAAGTAAAATTGAACTACTTACTTTTGCAGAAGGGCTGTCAAAAGGTCATTGTCCAGTGGCAAGCGGAAGGATTTGCAGATGATCCTAGCCTCTTTGGTGGAAAGATGCCCACTCCTTCAACATAACAAACAGAGAAATTGGGAAGGAAAAAAAAGAGGAAAAGATTGGTAAAGATACCTAAGTTGGGTGTAAGACTACAGTTGCTTTTCTTGTAAAGACTGGATCAGAAATATGCAGAGATAGACAGTCGTAACTTCTTTCTACTCATTAGACCATCAGAAAAATGTAAAATAACTGGCTTTTCCAAAAAGACACATGCACATTAATCCATTGGTGTTCCCAGTCATCTATTTGCTATAAGCCACAAGTCTGGGTATATCATCTGGTTCCAATGCTTCACTTGTACCGCTGGAACTAATCACAGCTCCTGAATGTGGAGCCGCAGGGTCTGCAGACTGACGCTGCTCTACCTCAGGCTTAGAGTTTGTGTTCAACCTCAGTGCCTGGGTGACCATGTCTTTCAAGAAATGCACAGACATGCTTATTTCTGTACGAAAACATGCATTCACGCAACACCCTGCAACATTTATACACTCTTGTGAATATCCAGATCATTTACTCATGACGTGGGGTGAAAAATAATAGTTTGTGGTCAAGTTTGAGTGAAGCATGCATTAGAACTGAGTTAAGTGCATAACAAAGTGCGATTTGACCAAGGGCCATGCTCCATCTCCTGGTTGTTGATGTAAAATGCAGAGACATGTAACATAACTCTTGTTATACCTGTCTCTGTCCTCGTGTGTGAAAGCTCTCAGCATGTCTGAGAAACTCTCAAACTGTTTCTTCCTCAGGTGATCCTGAGCGATGGCCAGCATGAGGCCCACGTCCAGCTCAGGCTGCTCTCTCACCGAGTAGGTACGGCCTAACATCATGATCTCATGCTCCGACAGCTGACTGTCCATATCTGCCAAAAGAGACCTGTAGGGACACACAGGCACTCAGCTGCTCACTCACATGGAGCAGTGTCTGACAAGAAATCCTTGGAGAATATGTTGTGTTTTCACTTGTGTAGATTAGTGAAAACATGGACACATGCAGTCTGTGAAGCAAGTAGGATTGGACAAGAGTGTGTGAGAGCTATTTGTGCTGTTTTGGAAATGTGCATTCCCTGAATAATTGCCTAGTTGCTGTATGTGAGCATGTCAGCTAAATGGGAAAAATGTAAAAGTTCATGTGTTTATTCATTACCTAATCTGAGTTTGGCTCGTTACCTGAAAGACTCATAAGGAATGAAGCCAGTGTTGCCTGGGTCACTTAATGCAAGGAACTGTTTGATTTCCTTTTGCTTCTCTTCAGGAATGGACTTTAACTTGCTCAAAATGGTGCCAATGTTGGCCCTGGGGAACTAGAATAATAACCAAAGCACATCTGTGAATAACAGTAATTAAAGTATATTTCCCATCTGCAAAGTACTATAAGGGATAAGACTAATTATAAGACAAAACATGTACATGATTTAAACTAAGACTGAATAGGAATAAGCGTTATGTGCATGTGCATTACCTCTTCTGCATGCTGTTCCATATAGGTGAAAGCATACTCATCAGCATCCACTAATTGGAAAGGCTGGTTGTTTATACTGATTCTGGCTCCCACGTACAAGTCCTGAGCTTTGTAGTACTCAGACATTTCACTCTTAAAAAGCTCCTGTCCAGGTTTCTTCACACGGCATCTCTCCAGGAATTTACCTCCAGTAACTCCTTCAGTATAATATGTGCATATTTGTATCAGTTTATTCCGTAACTGCATTAGGAATTTGACAACTTAAGGGTTTCATTCCAAAATGTAATATATATTTTTTCATTAAATTTTTGGTAATTAAGGATTTTTTTTTAAATGGGCACCATTTCCTTTAAATGTATTTAATCGCAGGTATGTGTTAGCAGTACAACACATTTCTGTATAAAAAAAAAGGAAATAATGAAATGTAATAAAATTTTACAGTATGTTGCAGAAATAAAAACATTGCTGAATTAATTATATAAATTCATTTTTGCGCAAAACAGCCAAGGACATCAGTACTGTTGGAATACCAATAACAAACAACCTTCCCACTCAAACAATCCCACATATATCTGAAATTCCTAAAGATCCAGTAACTCCACATCCTATATAAAAACAGCTGTTAGAGTCTGAAATAGTTTCTTGCTATCCAAATGGATGTGAAGCTTGTTAAAAACATAATTTTTTATAAATGTGATATGTATTATTGGATTATACATTATTATAATGTAGCTTTGTAATGTTTGCTTGTAATGTGATCAGACATAATTAATACATACAGTATACAGTATGTAGCGGCATTATAAGCATTCATTTACGTGGATGAAACAACACCGTTTTTACTTTTTCCTCTAGTCTTGAACTGTTGAGAAATTTGAAAAAAGAAATGAGTGACAATAAGATGGGAAAGATGGAGACATACCTGAGTTCCTCTGGGTGGTTTCAAACACTGCTATAGTGTCATCACTGAGGTAGAAGGAGATGATGAATGTGCGGTCCTTGTCGTTAGGGTTGTCTGTCAGCATCTTGCCCACAAATCTCAGTACGTGGCTCAACAGACCCTGCCTGTCATATAGAAGTAATAGAATATAACATTTTGACTTATATTACCATCAACAACAAAAACATATACTAAAGATGAAATAGAATTAAATTCTAATCTCGCTTTTTGCATTATATTACTAATTATGGCCACAAAATGGAACTATAAACAAACTTGTATAATGGATTCCAGCACCAATACCTAAATGCCTAATGGTAGTACAGACAAGAGACCAGCCTTGTCTGCCATCCATTACTGCACACATTCAGAATGGAAAAGCACAAGCAGAACAGACAGGGAACTTAACCCTAAGTCAGATCAATCAAATGCTCAGGGAGATGTTGGTGTGTTGGTTGGCTTTAATATTCATTCTGTTAAAAGGTGGAATGAAGTGCTCAGCATGTCCTGAGGGAACGTACTCCAGAAAGCATGTGGTTACCTGTCTTTTTCCATTAGCTTCCTGAAGTCTTTCTGAGGGGGTTTGGGCAGCAGCCCCTGGCAGGAGCAAAGGGAGTCCTCCTCCGATCCAAAGCCAGTGTAAGGAGGGATCTGGACAGCTGCTTTAGCTGGTGGTGGGGCTTTATACTCCACAGGAGTGAAGTCCTCTACAAAGGAACACACACNTCCTTTTCATCACAATTGAACACTGACATTTGAGCTCAATACTGACATCATGTGGTCACACTAACATAAAACCCCCTGACCCGATATAATCAGTTCCCAGACACAGGCTGAGCCTGGAACACTCTTAAATTTAATTTTCACTGGAAGTGGTACTAATTACGTTTTGGATGTTTTCCACAGTGCTGTGACTTACCAATGCCATATTTGGAACGATAGTACTCTTTGGTGAAATTGTCGCAGTCACAAATCATCACTCTCCGGCCCCAGACATTAATGACCCCTCCTATGGTCAGGTCGCAATCTTTGTAGAACTCCTCATGTACAGCACCAGTCTGAGACCATACACAACAGTTTAATCTCTTGGCTTTTCCAGATTTACAACTAACTCAGCTAATGAATAAACATGCTATTATGGTACTTGAGAAATGAGAGCATTAAGAACTCAGACCATGTTTTTCACATTAATAGATGTGATCTAATTGTATTTAGAACGGTTTACACACTAGTGACATTTTTTACTACTCCTTTATAACTCACTTTGAGGCTGTCCAAAATGTAGCGACCCCCATGTCCCACTGGCCCAAATACATTGAGGACAGTACGGTCTGTTACTTCTCCAGGCAGCCGTTTGGGAGTAGGAGCATGCTGTTCAGGAAATCCAAGAGAAAATAACTACAATGTGTCTTGAAAAATTGGCTGAAGAGTTCTGATAATTAAAATATATGTTAAAGGCTATTATTTTCTCACCAGAGGATTTGCACAAACCTTTCCATTGTCTTTTAGAGCAATAGAACATTAGAAGAATTTCAGACTTCCAGGCAGCGTGACAAGATAAATTAAGGACAAAAACTAACTGATACTAATGTAATAATGTTCCATCCCATGTTCTTTCAAAAAGGATTTCCAGAGCAGAGAGGGAAAAAATGCTTTAGGGAGTCTGAAGCTGTGTCAGCCTTGTCAGTCAAGATGAGTGCAAGGCATAGGTGATGGAGAAGCTCATCCAAGCAGAAGAGCTGGTGGTTGGAGAGCTGTGTCATCCCTTTTGTTCCAGTAATGATGGAAGTTACAGCACAGCGGCTTGTGTGGCTGTAGTCTAATACCAGAAATCACAGGGGCTGGTCTGTCAATAGTGCATTGTTCTCTTCCAGTAAGAATGGACTTGAGATGAGTGTGTCAGCACATAAGTCACTGTGCTTCAACAGTTCCATCACTATTGGACTAGAACAGTAGACTACTGGCAACATGCAGCCCTGTGTCTGTGCTGGATTTTAAGTTTTCAGTTGAATATAACAAAGGGGATGGTACAACGGTGTCTCTGATATTACTATCTATAAATATGTTCACCTCAATAGAAGTGGTAGCATTTCATGGTGGTAAAAAAACAACACCTTTCACGTGGTACAGAAGGGATCAAAAATAACTGAGAACACATTAAAAAATACGGAAAAGGACGGTTTTCACAACTAAATCACAACATATGAGATCTCGCCACGCACCTTTGGAAGCTTGCTCCTGTGTAAAAATTTAGGAGCAGTATCTCGGCCAGAGTTTGCATATCTGACTTCTAGTATTTCTATGGAGTCATCTGCCAAGAAGTAGTGAAGGATCAGTTCTCTGAGGTCTCCGAACACACTCTGGGTATCATCCCAGTAGCAATAAAAACGCAGAACATTGCGCTCATGGGCGAGAAACTGCTTTAAGGTATCCTGCCTCTCATATGGGCGCAGTGGCTTCATACTGTCCTCCAGCTGTGAAAGTAAAGGACACAAACTTAAAACACGCTACTGATATTCCACTTTATGAATCAACCAGTTTAGAGACACAGCCACATGCTTACCTCCTGACGAAGTTTTGTATAGGGGTCTGTTGGTGTTGCACTAGGGGCGTTGAGACGCACACCCATTTTTCTCAGGAAGTTGTGTGTGAAGAGGTTGCAGTCTGTTATCATAAAGGTCCTGGAGTAGAAAACCATCTCCTGGTTGATATTAAAGTGGTGCAAATTATAAAACTGGTCATCATCAGGAGCTGGGAGAGGAATGCGATGGCGGCGGATAAGTGTTCCTGTTCCATGGGGAGAGAATGGCTTAACCACAAGTGGAGTACTCAAAATTGTCAATGATTTGTCATTTGAAGGAGTTACCTTGTGGAATGCCACTATTTTTGATCTCTGGCTCCACAACTTGTATGGTATCATCTTCCAAGTAGAAATAAATCTTACAATTTCGAATCCTGTAAGTTTCCTCTCTGCTCTGAGTAACAGCTTCTTGGAAATATGCATTGAAGCAAAGAACCTAAAGCAACAGAAGGATGTCTTAATGGTATCTTCACACTGTACGACACGTTTTGGTAAAGCGATAAACTGGTTTTCTTTTATTTTCAAACCTGTTTGTCAAATGCTACCCAGGAGGGGGCCTCACTTCCCTCTCCTTTGGGAAACACTGAGTATTTAGGTCGTGCTCTTTGGCCCAAGAGCAATTCTCCTCCAATGCCAGGCTTCTCTGCTCCCACCATCATTGGCATGCCATTGGAGTAATCAAAATGCTGAGACTTGTGAAACTTTTCTTTTCCCAGCTAAAGAAGAGACCAGGTTATTGAAAGAAGACTTCTAATCAGGGCTTTAAAACAATACCATTAGCAATAGGGTAAAGTGGGCTAAACACCTCTTGGGATAAAACACCTCTCCTCTGTAATTTTAACAATAAGAACAGTTTTGTGCACAGGGGCATTGTCATGCTGGAGCAGATTCGGGCTCTTTAGCTCCAGTGAAGGGAAATTGTAATGCTACGGGATACAAAGACATACAAAGACATCCTAAACAATCGGCAACAGTTTGGAGGGAAACGACATATGGGTGTAATGGGCATGTGTCCACAAACTTTTGGCCATATAGTGTGTATCATTATGATATACAGTTTTGTGCAAAAAAAAAAAAAAAAATCATATTAGGCAATTTAGTCATACATTTTTTTTGTCTTAGTTGTTTATTTTATGACTTCTACATTATTGGGGCAGTAAAAAACAACATTTTAGATTTCAAAATAACTTAAATTAAATGTAACCAAACATGTTTGTATGCCAGTTAATAAAGTAACATATTATGTAATACTCCACTTATCAAACTGTAGTGTACCCCAGACCACTGTACAGTTTTACAAAGCAAAGGGCTGTCACACCAAATATAGACTTGGTTTAATTTAGTGCTGTTTAGTGCAATACTTATTCATATAGAAATTATTATTAATATATTAAAGACATTTTAAAGACATATAACATTCACCTTGTAAAATTCAACCTATACTTCTTATTTCGAGCAACACAGATCAGCTGGTAAACATTACAGCAGACCTGAACCTTTCTTGATTTGGGATCCAGATAACTGTGATTAGTTTTCATTTAAACTGTAAACAGATGTTATGTCTGAACTTACATTTTTGTTGAGCGAATGTCCAGGTAACATCGGTAAAGCCATTTTAATGGGATAATAAAAGTCCGCACAAAACTGCTAAACACTAACAGGGCTACAGCTCACGTTGCTATAGCGACGCTAAGTTTGCGACTTCAGTTGCTATGAGACGCAGCGCAGGTCACGTGCTCACGGTCCTTTATCAACTCTGTCTGAGTTCCTACAAACATGGCGTCCAGTGCCCACTTTTATTCAGAGTATGCACATTGTTTACATACAGCACATTTTCAGTATTATTATTAATTATTATTGTTTCATTATTATTATATTTTAGCGGTATTTGATTCTTTCTTTCAAATCCGAACCTTTCCTCTTACTCATATATATATATATATACACACACACACACACACACACACACACACACACACACACAGTTATATAGGTATAATTAATTATAATTTAATTTAATTATAGGTGTTAATATCTCAAAACACATACAGTGGAAATTAA
>CM074949.1:13095874-13113919 GCA_037577455.1 Pangasius macronema
TGGCTTCAGAAGGAGATCAATGTTTTGGAATGGCCCAGTCAGTGCCCAGGTCTAAATCCTATCAAAAACCTGAAGAGAGCTGTGCCTAAGAGATCCCCTCACAATTTGATAGATCTGGAGCATCTGCCAAATCAAGATGTGCTAAGTTGGTAGACTCTTACCTAAAAAGATTGAGTGGTGTATTACAAGTAAAAGGTGCTTTAACAAAGTACCCCCACCCCCACACATTTCCATTTGTTTTTCAAATGAATTTTGTTGGTTGCAATATTACATTATATGCAGAGAAAGATCTGATAATACATCTTGGTTACAAAAATCTGCAATTTTAACAGGGGTGTGTAGACTTTTTATATCCACTGGCCCTGTGTCCGGTAAAGTTGTGTTTCCTAAAACGGACTCTTTCTCCCTTCTTCTGTTATTGTTCTACTCCTCAAAATGATCTAATGCAGCCTCACTATTATATATAGGAATAACCAATGGCATCCTCTTCATACTCTGGCTGTTCATACATGGCTATTTCCATGTCCATGTTCTCTACAAAGGACATTTAAACCATTATTATGAAAGCTGCACAAAGTAAAAGTTGAATAATACATTATTTCTTTACAAAATGGCAAAAGCATCATCATATTATCGTCATGCAAACAAAATGAAGATTTTCTGTAGACTTTATTGCCAAACTGGGTAATGTAGATCCTTTATCACATAATGTTGCTGTATGGCTATAGGCATATTTTATTAAACACAAATACATTTTTTTTATTTAAACCTTTATTTATACTTTTTTGTTTTATTTAAATTTTCATTTCAAAAATGCAGTATGCCAAATATTTGGCATTGTTAGTATGCACCAAAAATGCAGTGTATTGATGAATAATTAGAAATTTGCAGAGCTTTCACGAGGGTGGCCTAAAATAATGTTAATTGTGGGAAAGAGGCCTGTAGGAGGTTTAAATNTTCAAGTACATATGCACAATTCCTAAAAAGGCCAGTCAGTGACTAGGTTTCCTTTAAATGCTCAAAAAGATCCAGATGAATGGTATGGTGCGGTATGCACTCAACATGCAATCAAAGTTACGCTATTCAGAAACAAGGCACAAATAACTCTTCAGCATCAGTAGCTTTACTTTTATGTTACAACACATACAATTCAACCTTCAAACAATGTCAGAATTGGCACATAGTGTGTATGAATAAAATACATTAGGAACAAACAAAATTACCCACTCTGAAACAAATATATACAACAAGCACTCTACAGCTCAAAAAGCAGTACATATGCAAGCAACTCATTATTTCAATACAGTTCAATTCAGTACTACTCCATGACATGGCATGTGAGACAATAACAGCCCTGGCACAGAGTTCACTTTTCTAAATTGTCAACAACACTACCAATGAGAACTGGCATAAAAATGGCTCATACCATAGCAGTCCTATTATTTATGAGATATCACTTATGTGCAGCTTTTTCTTTCTTAGACATGCAGATAGTTGAGAAGCCCAACTATATTTCCCAACTCTGCAACTTTCCCAACCTCAAACCAAGCAATACTGCAAAAATTCTTATAATACAGCAATAAAATAAAAATACAGCATAGAATATCTCTGGGAAAGGAGTGTCCATTTGTATAGCAGGCCCAGCTATGACTCAAGATGCCAGACCCAGCAGAAATCCTCCAAAAAATCCACTTGAAACAACTATATTCCTCTTCACAAACTCTGTGGACTGCAAAACAATAAAAATAAGTGTGTATACACACAGACACACACAGACACACACACACACGTGTACACACAGAGAGTCCCCTCGGAAACTATTAGAACAGCAAGGCCAATTCATGTTTTTGCTGTAGACTGAAGACATTTGGGTTTGAAATCAAAAAATGAATATGAGAGTATTGAAGAAGTGTAGAATTTCAGCTTTCATTTCCTGGTATTTATATTTGTAGCTATGTTAAACGATATAGAAAATAGTACAATTCTGGCCACTGAATTTGTAGGCGAGCAAAAATACTGGAACATGTGACTGACAGGTGTTTCTTGTTACCCAGGTGTGACCTGTTAGATTGATTGTTTAAACAATAAATAGCTATGAACATCTACTTTTGGTTTTAGCCTTCAGTTTCACCTGTGAAGATTGCATTTGTTGTTAAAAAGAATAAACCACCATGAAGACCAAAGAGCTGTCCATAAGAGAAAAGCAAGCCATTTTGAAGTTGAGAAAGGATCAAAATCAATCAGCATTGCACAAGCATTAGGCATAACCAATACAACAATTTGGAATGTACTGAAAAAGAAAGAAATCACTGGTGTACTAAGCAACGACACCACATGGGTTGGCCAAGAAAAACAACAACGGCCGATGACAGAAACATTTTGAGAGCTGTGAAGAAAAACAACAGTCAGACACATCACCAACAACCTCCCCAGGCCACAGGTGAAGGGATCACAATCCAGTGAAGACTTTGAGAGCAGAAATAAGGCCATATAACAAGATGCAAACTATTGATCAGAAGTAAGAATCGGAAGGCCAGATTGGAATTGGCAAAGAAATACAAAGATGAGCCACAAAAGTTGTGGAACCAAGATTAACCTCAACCAAAGTGATGGAAAGGCCAAATGTGGAGAAAGAAAGGATCTGCTCATGATCCAAAACATACAAGATCATCTGTGAAACATGGTGTCACAGTGTCATGGCTTGGGCTTGCATGGNGTAGCAGCGGAATGAATACAGAAGTCTACAGAAACATTTTGTCTGCCAATTTACAGAGAAATGTATCCAATCTAATTGGAAGGAACTTGATCATGCAGGACAATGATCCAAAACACACTGCCAACACAACAAAGGACTTCATCAGGGGGAAAAAAGTGAAAGGTTTTACACTGCCCAAGTCAATCACCAGACCTTAAACCAATGGACCATGCATTTCACCACTTGAAGAGGAGACTGACGAGAGAAACCCCCCCAAAACAAACAATAAACGAATAACTGAAACAATAAAATCATTACAAAAAAAAAGAAACCAACAATTTGTTGATGTTAATGAGCCACAGGCTTGATGCGGTTATTGCAATCAAGGATTTATGCAATCAAATATTAAACTGTTATTTACTTCAAGCCTTATTTGCTCCATTACTTTTTCTCACCTAAAAATTGGGCAGTCTGATACAAAAGGTTCTATGTGGTTTAAAACATCGAGATGTAAATACCAGGACATAAACAATGAAACAACTGTCTCATATCTATCTTTTGATCTTAAACCCAAATGAATTGGCCTTGCCGTTCCAATACTTTCGGAGGGGACTCACGCGCACACACACATAAATAATATATAATATCAAAGTCTATGATCAAAATCTAATGAAAGTGGTATATAATATATACATACATATATATTTGATCAAATTTCCATGGCCCCACTAGGATTTGACTTGCCCATTCTAAAACAATGTTAAGTCTTTCGTGTTGCGTTGGTATTATAAAAAAAACTGTAGTGTCTTAAACAAGATAAACATATTTAGAAATTCCATTATAACAAGCATTCTAAATGTAAAAATATTACCAATAGGTCTGTTAAATTTCATTACAAAAAAAAATTTTTAAATATTGTATTCTCATGTAATATTTGTTTCTCTAGTAATACTATAGAAGCAATGCCAGGTCTTAGGCAATTAAATATGTTAGAGTTCTTCTCAATTGTGAATCTACCTCTTCAATAAATGAATTCAGCTCTGGTGCTGCTTTGTTGGCCTTCTTCTTCAGATGTTTTTTTGCTTTATTAACATCCTTCTTTACTTTCTTCCAGTCCACCTGCACATACCCACTGTGATTGGCAATCTGAAAATCAAAATCAAGTTTCCTTATTGACTGTTATTGCTGCATATCCATATATAAAAGTTCAAATCTTCCCATGAAGAAGCTATATTTGAACTGTGTGAAGTTGGGCTTACTTGTAACAAAAGAAATCCTCCACCAACTGCAGTTGCAGCAATTTTCCCGACCTTCTGGAAGAGATAACCAGCACACCTAGGATACAGACAAAACACCCTTCAGTTTGGTATTATTTGCAGATATTGTGATCTCCTACAAATACAGTGCAGTACTGTTACAAGTGGTCTCGTTTTATGGTTTCATATGATTAAATCACTTGGACAGCAGACATAGTTTTGTTTTTTATAGATGAAAGGAGGTCCATTGAGAATCATGGGAGAAATTATATGAGGATGCATTTGAAAGTGTATGTCTTCTATCTTTACCATCCTGTTACGCCACCCATCATGATCTGCGTGGCTACTGAATATTTTTCAGCGATGGGTCCTGTGTTGCTCCCGAAAACTCGACTCCACCATTGATGTCGTCGGGCGTATTCAGTGATATCCACTACCTCATACAGCTCATCCTCGCTCTCGACCTCTGTGCGGATTAAATAAAGACATTTAACACATCCACCTATGGATTAGCTGTTTAACTGTAAGCATCAAGGAATCAATAGAGCCTCATATTTGGAAGTGTATGGGTTTCTGTGGATGACAAAATGTGTACCATAAGAGACGGAGACGAAGAGTAAAAAAAATTTAAGATTTTCACCTGATAGTTTGGTTGAGGCCTCATCTTACAACCCTTCACATAAGGCATGACACCGAAGTGAAAACAAAACTAACCACTAACCTGTAACACTTTCCACCTCTTCAACATGTTTTGGCCAGTAAAACTAGCACTATCATCACTATTACACTGCATAAGAAACCTGTCATATTGTCTGGTACTCTGGAATAGCAGGCACTATGAAACTTTATTACTGCAGATATATTGAAGACCAAAATCCTGATGTGTACCTCATCTGAACTATATCTTACTTTGGTAATCAGCTGACACGGCAAAGACAATCAGAAAGCATACGACAAAATAAAATATAATGCTACTAATTTTACACTCGGAGATATGCATTCTACATTGTAACAGAAAATGCTACTTAAAAATAAAAAAGTTAATAAGAAGGGAATGAAGCTGACCCCTGACGTAACACACCGACTACATTGACTTATTTCTCTATAAACCGGTTAGAACCGGTCAAACAGATCAAATAAAGCAAGCTTCTTCTCGAGGTTTAGTGGTACCATTTGTAAATTACCTTCTCCACGATCCGCCATTTTACACAGCTACCGCACTGTTGACAACCGTTGCGTCTCCTACGGCGCATGCGCAGTGAGCGAACAACTCGCGGAAGTGATTCCTTCCCATAATGCCCAGTGCTAAGCTGTAGCAAAGAAAGTGACGATGTTAATAGAAACTGGTGATGAATCACAAAATTACAAACACACATTTTAAGCATGTTAATGCAAACCATACATAATTTATTATCTCCTGGTTATTTATTCAGTTTCGTTTGGTACAGTTATAATCTCCTATATAAACTGTATATGTCGTTTACAGCTACGTTTATTTGGAAAGTAAAAACCAAATAGAAATATATCAATATATGAGCACAGTCTTGTGCATTAAAAACAGATTGAGTATATTGCAAGTTCTGCATTGATCTATGAAGTTAAAGAAATAACCATACTGAAATTTACATGGATGTGCATCTCATGAAATCAGATGGTACCATGAGAAGAACTGGGCAGCTGCAGAGTGGTACATGAACATGGGTGTAGCGGGTTTCCATTACAAAGCTATTGGTTCAAATAAAAGCTTTTATGTTTTAAAACCTTTCATGGTGTGCGCATTGTAATATTATCAAATGCACCTCAGACAGCCCTACAAAACAGTTTTGAGCACCTCTTACATTGTGCTTGATATTTCAGTTCAGTTACAGCTCAAATAGAGTATGGCATTATGAAACACTTTCACTTAATAGGGCACTTGCCAGAATGTCATGGCAGCTTTTCTGTTTGATTTGATTCAAACCCTGGAGCTGTGAAGCTGTGAAGTTTTGAGGTGGATACTTTGCCACCATCACAGGTTTTCATGGTTTATTTTCCACATGCACATTTATGTCTACGCAATACAATAGCTACTTTGTGCTTTGCACTTTGTGGTTATTAATAAGAGCCCTATAAGATCAGTTAGTGTGGCAGACCTATTGATATCATGTAGTTTATTTAGAATTCCTGTATAGCAATGAATTTATGATCCAAATGCTTAACACCATTTGCATTTGGGATAGAATGGCTGTGGAGTCTATAACTACCTGTCCTGTCATGGATCATGGACTGGATCATACATATATATATTTTCATGAAATGACATGCAGCAAAAGAGATTTACTTATCATTTAAGATGTCTCATCAAGTTGTCATACTCCCGCAGGGATCATAATGGTTACACGTGGTGTTAAATGAATTATAATACATTATTATAATTTAATACATTCATTATGTTTACAAGATTTCATACAAGTGATTGTGGGATTTTTTCCTACACTTTTCATACAAATTTTGCATTAGTTATTTGTTTACTTAGATTTAGAGAAAAAATTTAAAGATTTTAGTCAGACATACAGACATAGAAGACGTATAAAAAGTACACAACATAGTGACATGTCAATATTTGTATATTTGCATGTGTAATAAGATACATTTATGCAATATATGTGTGTACGTTTGTTTTAAAGACATAAATAGTTTGTTTATATTGTTAACTAAAAAAATGAAAAGATCCTCACAATAGAAAGATATTGTGAAAAACTGGGAAAGCCACGTTTTGCGACATGAACAACAAGCTTAAAAGATGTAAAATATCTGAAAATATATTTTTACGTTTATTTTAAATACCGAAAAACGCATGACTTTAGAATAAAAAAAACAAACCTCAATTCGTTTATAAAAAGAGGAACTGGCAACAGTGGCCATTACGCCTATCTCTATCTTTGCATATCGTTGTGAGTGTGAATGGACAGCTGTTTTAACCAATGAGATCTTTCAAGTCTGTTTGACGCAATCACAATAGAGCGGTGTCCGCCAATCGAAGTGGACGAACAGATAGCGTAAAGTTGAGTCGTTTGTTATTTATCCTCCCCCTTTGAAAGTTTATGAAAAAGAGAGATCCCAATACAAGGCAAGTCACGTGTTAGTAGACGCGAGCAGCGATTGGTTTAAACGACAAGAGAAGGCGTGGCCAAGGCGGCGGCGTGGGTTCGCTTGAGTGACACAATTATAACAAGTTGGAACTGGCGGCTGAAGGGGAAGTTTGTGATATCGTTACATTGACACTTAACGGAAAAACAAAAAACAGCATCGTTGTTTGGCGTGCCTAATTCGGTGTCGGGAAAAGCGAGAGGGATTTGTGTGGAAGACAATGTGAAAAGAGGGCTGTTTTGAGGAGAGTCTTTTCCTGGACGGATTTTGGCATCTGCTCATTTTGCGGATCCGCACAGAGGTGCTGGGGGACGGCGAGCTGGTACATTAATCCGGTGGCGTGGCTCTGCTGCTTCTTTTCGACTCTTCCATGAAATCGTGGGGAGTGTCAGTGGCCTCTGCAGCCTGCACCGCTGCTGCTGCTGCTGCTGCTCGGAGTCTCGGCGGTGATGATGAGGAAAAGAAAATGGCGGCGCGGAAACCGAGTGAAAGCGAAGAGGACTTTCCAAAGCTCACAGCTGAAGAAAGGGAATGCTTGGCCGGCGTTGACAGGTTAGATAAATCTTTTGTTCGGACTAGTTTTGATCGTTGTTTTTAAAAAGTGACGCGTTCGTGTGCAGAAGTCGTTAAAAAATGAAGTGAAGTAAGAGAACCGCCTCTGTGTTGTCCTCTGCTTGCAGCTCACTGTTTGGATTTCAGAGGCTTCATGAAGATGGCGCCAGAACGAAGGCCTTGCTGTTAAAGGTAATGTTAGCTATGCACACAGACGGACCTGAAGCTGGCACTCAGCTTTTAGCACCGTACATTCGTATCTGCTCTCCCTCACAGACTTTAACTTTTAACTTAGACGCGAAAAATATCGTTTTAACGTAACGATACTTTTTTGTTTACAGCGTTAAATTTAGCGTTAGCTTTCCCTGCACTGAACTAGACACTTTTCAGGGGTCGTGCGTGTGATTATTGTAGTTTTACTAGCTGGTCCATTAAGCATTCACCATTTGCCATATTACTTAAACCTGTACTCAGTAAGTTAGTTAATTGAAGATTGATGGCCACTGACTTTTATTAATTTCAGGGAAGTGTTTCTGATGCGATGTCACTTTGCTTTCTCTTAGCTAGTTGTGTCGCTTTGTTAAGTGCTGATAGCATGTGGTGGGCGCGAGATGTTAGCCACATATTAATCAGTTAACTATGTGGCAGCCGGCGTTTTGCTAGCTAGCTTGACATTGTTGCATTTGTTCTGAGTCGACTTATTAGCTAGTATTAGGTTAATAACAATGCCTTATTTGAACTTGGTGTTATAGTTGGTGAGGTCGGTTAATGTGCAGGTTAGGACGGGCTTGCTTGCTAACCAACCAAACCCTGGTCAGTTTGCTAGCTAAGCCCCGGGTTTAACCCCCAGAGCTCGGGGGCAGTGTTAATGTAACCTGTATAACTACCCAAAAGCTTGCGCTACGACGCGCACTTTTCATTTCGCATACGTTTTAGTGTTAGCTGTTAGCATGTAGACCGCTCCCTTTTTGGGATTACTTCGATAACTACCTTGTTAGCTGGATGCTAGCTCAGTATTTGAATGCGCCATATTACGTGTTTTTGTGTAGGGAGGCGTTAAGTTAAACGATTACAAAATAAATGAACATGGACATTTTCATGAAGTAGCTGTACTGGCACTGTTAGCTAACCAACTGGTCAGGGATTAGCTTCCTAAATACCTGCTCGTTATTCGGGTATCTTCATGAAAACTGCACTATCTGGGAATCCAAGCCCTTGTTTGTTTAGTGAGCTGGCACTCAGGGTTTTCACTTCACTGACGCCATATAACTTAATGGAGCTACATGACTGAATTGTAGAAGCCCCACAAAAATAAAAAAAACCCACACACAACAAGAAGATCTTGGACATACTGGCATCTTTGCTCTTCTCAGAGTGCTGCCCCATGGTAAAAGCCAGGCCCAATACATGGCTGTTATGCACACGGTTGTCAGCTTGGCCATGAAAATCTTCTTATTTCTTCCCCGTGTCAGTTTTAGTCAGGTTAATATGAACCTCATGTGATTTATCAAGGCCTACCAGCTTGCATAGCTTGGTTTCCCAAAAACCTTGTACAATAATATTGCATGTGTCAGTACAAAAGCTCCATGACCATGGAATCTCAGTTCACATATGACTTTGGTGCCTTGCAGAAACGATGCAAAATAAACTTTAAACAATCTTTATGTAGATTAGAGGTGTTGCAGTTTTAAATGTCTATGATATGATATAGTTACAAAACTATAACAGTAGCACAGTATTAACTGGCCATTGAGAAAACCCACACAAGCCAGTGGTGAAAAATAAAGGAAATATTTATTCTGAAATCTTTGTACAAACGTCTCTTTGCACATCCTTGTGTGTGTGTGTATATACATATATATATATGTGTGTATGTGTATGTGTGTATATATATATATATATATATATATATATATATATATATATATATATATATATATATNGTTGCCCCTCTGGGTGTGTGTTTTGTGTGTGTGTGTGTGTGTTTATATATATATATATATATATATATATATATATATATATATATATATATGACAAAACCCAAAGGAAACAAAAAGATCAATTCTCCTAATCAATGTTCTTTCTGCAGGATAAGATTTCCAGACAAGTGAGATTGCCAGAGAATGTTTATTAATTATTATTGATTCATGAATTAGCGATCTGTGTGTGTGTGTATATCTTCATGATGAACCCATGGTTTTCACACTAAAAAATTCCATGTGTACTATGCACATCTCATTTTAATATAAACAAATGATTTTGAACTATATTTTCACTTTCTTTTAACGTTGGTGCAAAAAAAAAGTTGTGAGATCATTGGTAGGTCACATGACTATTACACGTATATAGACTGTACTTGCCTTAAACCTCTGGAAGCATTACTTCTCTGACAAATCTTTTTAAATGCATTCTATATTTTATTGTTTTGCATTTTAAACTTGGCCAATACTTTTTAGTTTTCGGTGGGAACAATTGTAAAGAGTGCTTCCTGGTGTGTCTTTTTACTGAAGAAAAAGCAGAGAGCCTCTCTTTCCACCGGATATAATGGAATTTTGACCAACATGTGAATTCAGACTTGATATATATATGAGTTATTTATGTTGATCAATTTCTTAGAAGGTAAAAATACGGTGTAATTGTTCTAGAGAAGTGCATCCAGACATGATGGTGGGACTAAAATATACGTAGTTAATTCTAAACATTTTTTATATCACTATATCTTTGTTCTTTCACTCAGTTTAGCTCTTGTGGATCAGGTAAGCAGCTTGCACCTACAGAAAAATACTGCACGCAAACCCGTACTACATGGTATGTTTGGTTCTTTTACTGTGCTTAGGTTGATATAGAGCTGATTTGCTTTCTCACTTCAGTCAAACTGCGCTAAAGTTCACCTGGAAATTGACCAAGCCCACCTCATTCAGACTCTCTCAGGCTAGTTATTTGAATTACCGCCATCTTCTCACCATTGGAATTGAATTAAATGCCTCGGAAATATGTCTTTTTGTCTCGTTTTGGTTGTAGTCAGTCTCCATATCCACGGATCCATTCCCCGTAGTGCAGCATTTTGGTTTTTAAGACCAGTGTGAACCACTTTGGATTTGTGAGACCTGCTAGCATACTTAGCTGGTGTGAGCTTGGTTTCCTGAAAACATCATGGTGCAGGTACAAGTAGGAAAGCTTAACCACTTATTAATCTAACCTAATTGCTTAGTAAACTGTTAACCAGATTCTGCTCAGTTCACAGGTAACATGGAAAAAAGTTTGTAACTGCATTATAGGATGTTGGAAAATGGACATCAGTTTTCCTCTGAGTAAAAGCATGGCTCAGTCCTGGGTGTTTTAGGCACACAGTTGTTCAGTCAGTCTCAGAAATATCACTTGCATCAAGATCAGTAATTCATCCCAATACATCTAGGTCCCTTCCCTGTAAAGCTGCAACATGTATATGCGCGGCCGCAGATGCTATGCAATTGGCATTGTTCGCGTTTTTTCACTTGCGTATCTTATGCAAACCTGGAGGGTTAAAAATGCATCCACTAGATGGTGTATCAGAGGCAACAAATCTCTGTCCATTTGCTTTCCAAGTAGAGCTGTAATGTTTAGCAATTTCACGCACAGCGATGTTAAATACACAGATGAGCTCCATTTCTCTTTAAATCTTTTTGTACTTTTAATACTCAGTAATGGTCTAGAATAGTACATACGTATGCAATTTCCACCACACCATTACTTTGTTTAGTCACTTGCGGACAGTGTCACATGGTACTATACTGCCTTCACTATTTGCACTGGTATTGTACACACGACACATTGAACGACCACAGGATACACCCAGCGGCCATCTTGCATGTGCGAGTTGTCAAACTAGCTCAATTGCTTATAACCCAAGTGAGTTGTCTCTGTACCATTGAAATTGTGCATGAAATGAGATAAGAAAATACCTTGCTGCCTCCAGGCGATCCACTGACAACGAAGCCGTGTGCGTGCTCAAAGTGGAGTTATATCATTAGTGCAGCTCATAGTGTTAGGGTCTCTGGGGGGGAAAAGTATTGATGTGCACATATTTTAATCACTTTTATTATATCACTAGTGGCAGTTACTATCAGCAATGCTACTTTTTTTTTTAATGACCTGAAACAGACCTCAGTATGTAGTCTAAAAGAAAGACGATGCAGAGGTAAGAAGTGTGAACAAAANAACAAAACAGCGTTAAGTCATGAATATTTTTTAAACTACTCTGGTGGCTAGGTTAGGTAGCTCAGTTCGCTAGCCACCTGTTAATCTGGTAATGGAAAGTGCTCTTTCAGCTCTTCAGCCAGTTCTGTGTTCCCTGAGTAGGCTAGTAATGCTTATTCATATCATTTGTTGCATATTACACGGAAATAGTGAATTTGAAACACTAAAAATGGTGAGTTAGTTGAGAGTGTGTTTGTCAAACCACGCTCTCACACAGGCTCAACCAAACTGCACAGTTGAAGTTTGGGGGAAAAATCGCCAGGGTCTTTTTCCAGTCTTCAACTGTCTGGTTTTGGTGAGTCTGTGCCCATGATAGCCTCAGATTCCTGTTGTTGGAACCTGATATGGTCTTCTGCTGTTGTAGCCTATCTACCTCACTGTTTGATGTGTTGTGTGCTCTGAGATGCTTTTCTGCTCACCATGGTTGTAAAGAGTGCTTATTTGAGTTACTATAGGTTTCCTGTCAGTTCAAACCAGTCTGGTCATTCTCCTCTGATCTCTCTCATCAACAGGGTGCTTCAGCCTGCTGACCCTCTGCTCACAGGTTTTTTTTTTTTTTTTTTTTTTTGCACCATTCTGTGTAAACTGTGTTGTGTGTGAAATTCTCAGATGATGAGCAGTTTCTGAAATACCATGGTTAAAATCAGAGATCACATTTTTCCCCCCCATTTCCGATGTTTGATTTGAACATTAACTGAAACTCTTGACCTGTATCTGCATGTTTTTATACATTATGCTGCTGCTACATGATTGGCTGATTAGATAACTGTAAATGAGCGGGTGTACAGGTGTTCCTATTAAACTGGACAGTGAGTGTACATGCTGTCCTAAAAGGCTCCATACATGGGGGACTATGCATGCCTGCACCATGTTGGTTGTGCCTTCATCAGTGGATGTTAATGGCATGGATTCCACAGGATGTGGGAAATATTCCTTTGAGATTCTGGTCCATGTTGACATGATTGCATCTCACAGTTCCTGCAGATTTTTCGGTTACACTGTTATCCCTTTCTACCACATCCAAAAGGTGTTCTATTGGATTCAGATCCAGTGGCTGGGAAGGCCCCTGAAGAACACTGAACTCATTGTCATGTTCAAGAAACCAGTTTGAGACGATTTTTGCTTTGTGCCATGGTGCATTATCATGCTGGTAGTAGCCAATAGAAGATGGATAAATTGTGGCTGTGGCCTTTCTATCAGCTGGCACCAGTCTGGCCGTTCTCTGTTGACCTCTCTCATCAACAAGACGTTTCTGTCCGCAGAGCTGCCGCTCACTGGATGTTTTTTCTTTATTGCACCATTCTGAGTAAACCCTAGAGACATTTTTGTGCACAAAAATCCCAGATCAGCGGTTATAGAAATACCCAAACCAGCACCAATAGTCACCCCTACCCCCCACCCCTGGTCTGATGGTTGGTGTGAACTTTACCCGAAGCTACTGGCTCATATCAGCATGATTTAAGGGCTGATGCAACACCATTGGCTGATTAGGTAATTGCATGAATGAGTAAGAAGCCTGGTCAGGCCATTAAAAGTTTTTATCCCTGCGCACAATGAAGTAAGATATGCACAGTTTAATTTAACTAGAACTGAACTAAACTAAACAGTTTAGTATAACTTGCTACGGAATATTAAATTGGTGTCAGGAAATCATAATGCTTGTGCAGTCTTTAGCTACCTTTTGTGCTAGTTTAATTAAACTGGACCATGTTTTGGTTTATTTCTGCTCTTTGCATGTAGGAGATGTTAGTATAAATTTATTTGAAATAGGTGTAGTTCAGACTCTGTTGAATTAGACCCACATGAAANATAAAGCTCTGGGCCACCATGAGCCACCAGAACAACCTCAGTGCTGCTTGGAACAGATTCTGCATCTCTGGAACTGTACTGGAGAGTGAATGCCATTGTTCCAAAACATATTCCCTCAACTGCTGTTTTGATGATGGTGGTGGTGGAGTGCTCTAACACGTCATTGCCGTGTTGTTGAGATCTGGTGCCAATGAAGGCCATAGTATATGACTGAAACTCTTGGTAAGCCCTCATGTCCGGTAGATGGGGCAGAGTCATCCTGGAAGAGACCACCCCCATCAGGACAGAAATGTTTCATCATAGGCTAAAGTTGATTAACTAGAAGAACTTTAAGTCAACATGTCCCTCCCTCTAAGGGCATACATGCACACACACAAACCAGCAAAATAAATGATTGCCTCAGCACAACAGAGCCACCTATTATTTATTTATTTATTTAATTATTACCACCCATCTGTTTGTGCAGTAGTCCTCTTGTCATAGTTCTGTGGCTGTTTTAGTTTGAATGGTGAGTGTGTTTTTTTTTTTGTCTTGAGGGCAAAAATAAAAAAAACAAAGTTGCACAAGTACTCACTATTGTATCTGACATAGTAACTGATGTGTGTTGTTCCACTTATACCACAGCGATTTGCCAACAGTTGCAATGTTTAATTTAATGACAGGGAGGTTGTGCTTTCTAACTGTTTCTAGTCAGATCTAATGTTGTGGAACCTCTGCGAGACAAGTTTGTTCCTATTGTCACTTATAGCAACCATAAACACTTGTCCCTTCACTGGCATCTCCTCTCCCTCTCCCTCTCTCTCTCTCTCTCTCTCTGTCTCTGTCTCTCTGTCTGTCTCTCTCTCTCTCTGTCTCTCTCTCCCTCTCTCTGTCTCTGTCTCTCTCACTCTCCCTCTCTCTCTCTCTCTCTCTCTCTCTCTCTCTCTCTCTCTCTGGACACATGTCTCCAGCCAATTTGTGACCAACCTTGTTCAGAATGCTTGTATATTTACACATCCGTTTAAAAAAAATATGAAAAGCTTTTTTTTTTTTACATACCAGTTGTCTGTCCTTTTTCAGTAATGAGTGATTTATGATCAATAATAGTTGATTTGAAATTGTTGCCTTGATTCATTTGATTGTCTTTTAAATGAATGCATTGATCTCAATTGTCCGATTGTTACACCTCTGATTATTGCACACTTTATTAACACAAAAGGTAGTCTGAAAAGGTTTTATTAATGGTTGATTCAACAGCTGTTGAAACTAACATAGTAACATAATTAACTGTAGTCATTAAACTGTAATAAATTTAAATGTGCCTTTAAATTAAACAACAAATAGCTTAAATGTAAAATAATTAACTCTACCAAACAACTGAAAAACAACCTTATTCATCAAACCAGAGTACAGTCAAGTTTCCTTATTAACTTCATTCCATCTTTGGTGTATCCGATTCATGTGTGGCTGAAGTAAGTGTGTGTGTGTGTGTGTATGTGTGTGTAAATTTGAGTATAACACATGAATAACTTGGGGGAAAAAAGTCTTCTTTTGCAGTTAATCAGAATTAATAGTGCTAATAATCATAGCATGTATAGTAAGTAGATTATTGTGAGCAGTAACGTTAATCATCTCAGTTGCTTATGCTGGACCCTCAGATTTAAATATAATTGAGGTTTTAATGCCAGCAGTAATTTGTGAATGAGAATGAGCAGAGGTGGATCTTTATTCATTTATTAGAGGAGTTATGTGTAATAAGTGCATAATAAGCATTAGCCTGGTTTCTGAAGTCAGTGACACTTGGATATTATCTGTAGAATTCTCTCTCTCTCTCTCTCTCTCTCTCTCTCTCTCTCTCTTTTAATTGCCCCACTGCAACAGCGCCTGCATAAATTAGTTGGTGTTTCATGTATATTACATGTACATGAGGGTAAACGCAGCATGCTACGTGCAAATGATGCATAAATATGGGATTAGTGGATGTCAGCCTGACTCATGAAATGAAATCAAATCACTGCAGGTTTACTTGTCGCTACACCGCAGCACATGCGTGTGTTTGAGTGCTTTAAGGCTGGTGTATTCTTTCCACAATGAATATTACATGAATAATGTCAGAGGGGACACTCGTTGAACAAAATGAAAAGTACCTCCTCAATGCTTTCCAATCGTTATGGTAAAATAATTCATTTCTTTTGCAGTTTACTTGACTTTTCATACAAACCTCAAAATGCTTGTGTATGATTTCCATAAAAATGTGTACGCCATCTTATACGTTGTTAATGTGGAAACAACTGTAGAATTTTGCTGGTGTGAAGGATTTTATTTTTGGGGCAATCACATTTATTTTCACATGTTTTTCCAGGCCATTCGCTGCTATGATGCCTACATCTTGAAATCTGAAGGAAAAGTTGAACCTGAGGTGTTCTGCCAGTTAGGCCATTTCAACCTCTTGCTAGACAATTACCCTAAAGGTGAGTCACAACTGAGTTTATTCTCATATCTGACCCCAACGGCTCTGTCTGTAACAGTAACTGTGTTTGAAATTAACGTTGTATTACAGATGTGTGGTTTTTATTTATTTATTTATTTATTTGAGTCAGCATCACTAATTACCTTCAAATTTCTGTCTTTTTGCCAGCATTATCTGCATACCAGAGGTACTACAGTTTACAGTCAGACTACTGGAAGGTGAGAGATTTTCTGTAAAATTCCATTCAGCGCTTGCTTTGTTGCTGTGGTTTGTTTTAGTTCCTGGACTAGATGCATGCTGGTGCTAGTCAGAGAGTTTTGTGTGGGAAGGCGAGCACTCCGAGATGCTATGGAGTGCCAGTGATGACATTTCTAGGTTTCCAATGACAGAGCTTCAAGCTTCTTTGGTTGTTGACAAGACATATAAATGTGAATAATATAAAGGTAGATCACCTGTACCTTATTGGGATAAGCTCAGATCTGTCCATATTGTAGTTTTCAGCTTTGTAGCTAGGCTTGATTTTGCACTCTGATCATTCTTTTAATGTTCTCATGTCATATGTCAGTATCTAAAACCCAACTGTGTGCTAATTCTCTTCTCTGGTTTGTAGCTTTTTCTCTTCTGTGTGACTGATGCAGACGGTATAGTTTGGCTTGAGCTCACTGCTGTCAGCACTGTGTGTCTGCTCAGCCTGAAATGGCACTTTCCTCGTCTAATTTTCCTGCCATGGGTACTCTGTGTTCCTTGCAGTATAAGTCTGTGCTAGAAACAAAATATGTGTGCTTGATTAACTGAGGTGCTGAATCGGTAGTGGCATGAATTGGTGAAATGAGATTTTCCTGCTTTTCCTGCTGCGACTGCACACATTCAGACAGAACTCAGGGTCGCATAATGCACACTAGGTAGTATGTCTAGATAGCAATGATATGGTGTAATGAGAAATTCTATAGTAGGGTTGAATGCAAAAAAAAGCAAAAGACTGACAGATGTGAAACAAACAGAACAGGATCTTCTATAAGCCGTGTCCACACTAGTTGTGCTGGACAGCAGACACATCGTGAAAAATCACTCGTGGACTCTCTTCACTCATCCACTCTCACCTCACCCCGAGTGCCATCACTGGTCACTTAATAATAAACTGAATGTGATGTTATAGAGACAAAAATATTGGTTAAAATGTAATCTTCTTGAGCTGCACTCATTCTGATCTCAACTGTTAAGGCTACTGCTGATAAACTCATTAGATTAAATAGCTTTTAATGACACTCAGCACACTTAATTGTCACAGTATTAAGTTGCCATTTAAAAACACGCAAGCCACTGGTGAAAATTTAAAGGAAATATTTATTGCAGAATTTTTCATGTATTTTTATAGCACGAACTAAAAGATCAAATCCTTTAATTGTTCTTATTTCTTTTTATAATATAATTATTATAAACAGTGTGTTGGAGAATAGACACACCTGGAGACCTGCTAAGTTTGGATCGATTATGGTGCAATGACGGAACCATTTCACTCGCAGCACGTGTGGAGGAGGTGTTTGTTCTAGCACCTATAGCAAACCCAACACTTATTTATTTATTTATTTGTTTATTTATTTATTTCATATTATAGCCACTAAAGAAAAAGAAGGGACATTATAATGGGAGATTCAAGATTTGTATAACGTTCATACAACAGGAATCAGCAATAATGTTTGCATATTGTAAAGAATAAGCTTTGTATAAAATAAAAATATCTTTTAATATGTTTTCATCATAAATCACACTAACTACCAGTCAACCGCCAGTCCACGCACACATCTAACCGCAAAGCTAAACTACCTTGAACTGAACTATGTTGCACTGCCAAATATTAAGCTGAAAACTCCCCCTGTGAAAAGTAATTCCTTGTTCTCGTGCTTTGACGTGTCGAT
>CM074949.1:13122976-13135872 GCA_037577455.1 Pangasius macronema
TATATATATATATATATATATATATAAATAAAACATAGAAAGCAAAAGGGAAAAAACCTTTTTGTCTAAACAGCTGTTGCATTCTGTGTTTTTCTCTTGCCTCTGCTGCTGTTCATTAAGGTTCAGAGATGGGGTCCTTTAGGCATCTCTCGATCCTTTTTAGTGCAGTGGTTTGCATGCTGAGTTGCCATCTGGGTCACGTTGCCTAATAAGGGAGGAGAGGAGCCTCTGTGCCGAGGATTTGATGCGCAATATCGACTTTGCTTTTTTGTCCCTTCCTGTTTCCCTACCGCCCAGCATCTGTTTATTCTCACTGAGCGCAAAAACACTACAATTAATAAATGGGTTTCCCTCCCCAGTTAGCATGGTGACAGTTTATCACTGTGTGTTTGGGTGTTGTGTACATGAATTGGGGCTTTTGTATCTGCAGTCCTCAGTCATCACCAGTGAGTGGGTGTGTGTCAGTCAGTCAGCTCTTTTGCTCCTTACTCTCCAGGGTGCTGTGGGCAGAGTGAGTAAAAAGCAAGTGAGGGAGCAGTAATAAGTTGCTGGTGCTGCACGTGCAGAATGTCCTCTGCTCTCTGTGAGGGTGCTGAAGGCAGCTCTGGCTGGCAGCCAGCCTTCCGATTACACACCGAATCAGTGTCCCACTTACGGGAACAAAGGCAAGGAACCAACATTGCACCTCACAGCTCCTCACAGATACAGCTCATGTGCCTGGCAGGGCTTCTTTCTTACCATTCCATCCTGTTATATGTGGCTAAAACAGGATATGTTTAATAATGCACCCTTCACAGCATTTCATTATTTTTATTGGTTTATTGAATTATTCTCCTGAACGGGTTTTCTTTGTGTCGGTCTTCAATAATGAATAGATGTTGGATTTTAACATTCCAGCAAGGTGTTGATTTTGATTGGTGGAATAAAGAACCCTGGTCGAAATGTTGCACTCTCGTTCTAACAAGGTTATGGATGGTACATGATCCTCTCTTTCACTCTCTACCAGGTGTTATAGAAATGCCATACTGCTCCCCCCCGCACAACCCCATAGGGATTGACTGGTGCAGCACTTCTGCTGCTTCTCTTTTCTCCCCCCGTCTCTCTTTCTCTGGCTTTCTGAAAAGAGTGTGGGGAGAGCTTACTACACGCATATGAAGTGTGTGATTTTAAAAAGCCTGGAGGTGTGTGTCTGTGAGTGAGAACGGGAGCAGCATGTCATCTCTCAGCTGCTGCTCTCTTGAATAGTAATCAGTGTTGGAAGGAGACAGAAGCTGGCAGTCCTGCTGCATTATCTTCTTGCCCGCTGAGTGCCACAGAGCTCACACAGGATGGTCAGCTGGTTGAGGGATATCAAAAAGCAGACTGCATAGCACTAATGGCTTGATATGCTCCTGGTGTGTGTATGGGATAGGTAGGTACTCTGTGTAATTTTGCGTTTGTACATTTTCATTGTCTTTTCTTTGCCATTATGTGGAATGTGTGTCTTAACTGTAATGGTTGACCGGAATCGAAAGGACAGAGATAAGTGGTAAGTGGTTCAAATTTTCCATCTGCAAAAGGCTGCATCATGTAGTACACATTTAAAAGGAGATACCTTATGTTCATAGTTCTGTCATCTTACCTGGGTTTATTATTAAATAGAAACCTGATTTTTAATCTTGTCAGTGAGGGTTGTGAAAGCTATTACTGGTAAGGCTCAGGAGACAGATATGTCTCTCCTGTTTGTGTGTACTGCAGCATATTGTAATTCATAGCTGTCTCTCTTCAGTTGTTGCTATGCTTGCAGACTTGTGAAGACATTTTCCTGACACAACTTGCTGTTTAATTAAGCCTAATTGTCTAATGAAGCACTTTCACCCGGTAGTAAAAGACCACCTGATTTATAGGAAACGCGTATACGTGTTTCTTAACCTAATTTATGTAGAAGGAGAAAGATTTTCTTAGTGCTTCTCTGTACAGGAGTTTCTTTACATATTTTTTACCTCATTTCCTTATTTTGTTATTTTTATTCTTGTCCAATTTCTGGTGCAGTTTCCTATTTTGGGTTCAGTGGCTTTTTTTCACAATTTAATCGCAACTGAAGTGGATTCAAGACAACTGTTGGGGCAGAGATAAACATTTGTGTGTTGAATTTATGGTTTCCTCAGATACCTTTGCTCATGCCATTGTAGATGTAGACTTTTAGAGTGTGTCTACGTGAATAGATGTTACTAGGTCTACTCACTTCTCTGCTATCAGTTTGTTAGTTTCCTCTCAAATTGCATAAAATGATGGTGTTTTGGTCATCTTCACTAAATATTATACACTATAGTCAGTTTGATGTTGAAACTAGGACAAAGGAGGACACCTTTGCCTCAACATGATGTACTTTATATAGTTTATATACTCTGTAAGACTTTCTGTGTAGTGTAAAAATTAACCTTATTGACAATCCTCTCTGTAAAGCGAGCTGTATGTGAATTACACCTGGGTGATATTGCAAAGAAAAATATATAGATTATTTTTATTATTTTTCAGCTTTATGAAATATTCTTGATTATGGTCGCAATATTTTCTTAAATTAATGCAATTACAAAAATTGTTTTTTTTTTACATTTTATTTTTTTTATTTTTTAGAATGGATTTTCGAAAATGTAGCTGTGCAAAAGAAGTAACAGCATCATCTATAGCAAATAGTGTGAACAATGGCTCTTTTAAATAAGGGATATTTAGCAAATAGTGCAAAATTCTTTTATATGTAGATAGTGCTATTACCATTTTTGCCCAGCTTAGTGAACCCCTTGTTCTGGACAGTAAATGGGGACCATGTCTTCAGTAACATGAAATGCCACCACAACTGAGAAGTCAACTTGGGGTGTTCTTCTCAAATCCGTATTTCTTCCAGTTTACAGAGTGACATCAAATCAGCACGGTTAAGCACAGCATCAGAAATAAACAGAGTAACACTTCTTCCCTTTAAATGAGTTATACTNGACATATTCGTTTGTTAAATCTAACACACTGACTGTACAGTTCGCTGTTTGAGAAAGAGAACACACATCATTCATCCCAGTTAGCTGCCTAGTCTGTCGAACGTGCCGAGGTAGAAAATGAAATAATTCCAACCAGCGAGTTACCGTTTAGGATGTAATGCAGCATTATATTTTACATAAACTTCACAAACATCATCTGACTTTTCAAATCCGTACCAACTCCATATCTCTGAAGTGATATTTGAAACTTTCTTTGCTATGAGTGAAGTGCTGCCTGTTTCTTTTGTTCTTTTAATCTAAGCGCGCAGGCTGTAGGAGGTGTTTATCAGGTTAAGAAGTCTGTGTTTTTCCTTTGTATTGGTTTAAACATGTAATATTAATCATTTTGAAAATCGAGTTAAAACATTAATGCAAATTAATTATGAAAATCGCCCAGCGCTAAAGTGAATTAACATGATCTTTAGTCACACCTCTTCTGTCTCTCCTTACAGCATTTTCAGCTGGCTTTGATTGACTCCACACCCTGCACTTTGTCTAAAGCTGAAAGTAAGTACCATTTTAAGCAACAAAACAATCCTCCTTTATGCATATAATCCAGTTCTAGTGAGTATCTGGATGTGTCAATGGGCAGAATTACAGTGGTGCTTTCATCAATTCCTTTTGAGGTGAAATGAAAAGAGACTAGGCAGCTTGGGCACACTGGATACAAATGGATATTTCTGTAATTTATTTTTCCTCCTCATTGCCATTTCCACACTCCCTAAGACTCCAGTTGCCAAGGAAACTGCCTTACAGGATTCAGCCTTATGCAGTTCTCCACACCGGCAGTAATGATGGGCTAGAAGTGCACATAGAGCACATTAACCTTCTCCCTCTCCCTCCATATGCATCCAGCTTACCAGTGATTCTTTATCTTCTGGTGTGGATACATAGTGCTCTTGCTAGTGCCATTTTTTTTGCTGTTTTTGGTGTATATTTCTTTAGTGATTGTTTTCTTTCTCTTTCCCTTTATGCAGTTCACTTCCACATTGCTCATTTATATGAAATTCAGGTGAGTGCTGTTCTGTATTTGCACAATGTTTTAAATCTTTGATTTGGTTCATCTTTTTGTAAGGGATAATGACTGTTGAGTGTCGGTCATTTGAGCATGTGCTTTCTGTTGAAGCTTTGTTTTATTTCTAACATCAATCCTTAAAGTGGAGAGAGAGTGTGTTTAATGTGTGTCTGTGGGTTTTTTATTATTTTTTTTATTTATTTTTATTTTATTTTATTTTTTTTATTATTGTTATTACAAATAAGATAAGTAGCTATTTGGGTGCACTCCAAAGTAGACCTGGTGCACTCCAAAGCCTACACTGGTGATTCAGATTTAGCTGTGTTTGAATTTGGTATGAGCTTTTTGGACTTGCACATTATACATAGCCACTTTTGGCATGAGAGGAGGTCAAGCTACTTTCAGTGACACTTCAACGAGCACTGATCCAAACACACAATAATATGAAGTTGTACTTGGAAGATACGCCTCAACAGAAGCCCCAGTTATTTTCTTTGGCATCATGTTTGCAGGACTCAGTTGACCTGCATTTCTTTCCCCCCCAAAATCGGAATGTAGTGTGAGAAAGGCTATCTAGTTATCCTTAGACAACATCCTGTGCTACTTTCTTTCACTAGCTATCTGCTCAGTACACTGTGTGTTTTGGATTGATTTGCCATACACGTCCCATCAGGTCAATCAGAGAGTACACAAGCTGTTTGGAATAAACACAGTTTTAATGGAGAGGGCTTTAAATCTCCAACATCTTTGGACCTGACTGATATAGACTGTTGCTATTGTTGTTCTTTCGGCTGCTCCCATTAGGGGTCCCCATAGCGGATCACCTCCCATTGTCCACATATTTATTTGGCACATGGTTTAGGTCGGATGCCCTTCCTGACGCAACCCTCCTCATTTATCCAGGCTTGGGACCGGCACTGAGAGTGCACTAGCCTGTGCACCCCTAGTGGCTGAGGTTGGCGCCCAGCATGGGGCTCAAACCCACGATCCTGAGTTCAAGAGTCGTATGCTCTACCAACTGAGCTAGCCAAATAAAGAACCTTGAACCTTGATGTAGACTGAGCAAGAAAATTAATCCATAAGTAGAGAACCTTATGATTAGTTCTTAAACAGATGTGGTGAATAGAAATTGCTGGCCCTAGCAGGTTTGTGATGGTGTTTGAAATTTTTCATACACTTCTGTACCAGTACCTATTTTGTTTCTCTGTGTACTCTTACAGTTAGTACCTCATACACAGACAATCTCACACAGGAAGGGGTTTGTCCATATAACAATGTGAGGTGTGATGTGCTAGGGTTTTTTTTTTTTTTTAATTCTTGTGTGTGGGCTGGGCCTTGTTAAGCACTCAGCCTGGGTTTGTGGAGTCTATGGCTCAGTCTCAAGGTCACCAAGAAAAACAAATATTCTGAGTGGGCTTCTCATAATTTGTGAGTGTGTGTGTGTGTGTATTTGCGTTAATGTGCTCTTACCCCATTGCTTGTTGAGTCTATTCTGTCCTGTCATGTCCTGTCCATTCCTAGACTGACCCTCCCCCGGTGTGTGTCTGTCTTGTTGTGCATGCGATCACTCTGTCTGGCCTGCCTAGTTAAGTCCTTTCCTCCTAGCCAGCACTCTCATTGTAGTCAGTCTCTGGAGCCCCTTTGTGTCCCCCCTTATGGGCCATAAAAGCGCTGACCTTTCTGTCTGCTAAACGTCCTGTCCTCACTCTCTCTGTAGAAGAAGTACCGTGCGGCAAAAGAAGCATATGAAAGTCTGTTACAGACAGAGAATCTTCCGGTACAGGTGAAGGCAACTACTCTCCAGCAACTGGGTAAGTTTTGCATTTTTCAGTTTCCTAACTTTTCTGTAGTCTTCTGTGCAGCGTTTAAGTGTAGTTGTAGTATATCTTTGTTGTTTAATTAATATTTATTATCTTTTTCACCTTTTGAGGGAATGAAAATTGTGGTTTGATTTCTGGCCTAAATTTATAAGGCCAGAATTCAATATCTACCCTAATAGCTCTTAATTACACCACAATGAGCTATAATCTCTTCCAGAAAGCGTGTTCACACTCTTATACTTCAAAAAAGCTCTAATCCCAGATTTAATTCTGTTTAGTCTGATGCAACAGTACAGCAGTTTTACTTCACCTTAGCCTTGTTGCACAACGGACCACACAAAACATCCAACCTACCTGGTGGGTCTTTTGCACCCACCCCCTCAAGGTCCTTTGAAATCTCCTGCCAGTCTAGAATTTTCCCTGGAAGGATGGCAAGGGGGGCTGAGAGACGCTGTCATAAAACCATTTCCACGCTGACCTGTAATTGTCGGCACTCGTGCAGTTGCCGTAGTGACAGGCGTAGGCGTTTGGCACAGCAGTTAAAAGCTCAGCTGGGATCAGGGGCTGGGAGAGGCTTTGTCTAACACACCGTCTTGCTGTCCTTAACAACCTCTGGCTGTCTGTGATGGGATCTTTTGAAGCTACTTGTGGGAGTGAGAGAACCTCCTCTTTCGCTTTCGTCCCTCTTCTGTTATCTCCTTATGGACAAATATGAGCAAGCGGGCAAACCGCTAACTTTTTCATGTCCAGAAGTTTTCCCAAGTGCGCTTGCTCAGGGGTCTTTGGATACAGCACAGACATTGTTAGGTTTTTGTAGGTCATTATTGTAGTGTGAGATAATCAGTTTGATTGATGATTTCCAATGCTCCTGCAGGCTGGATGCATCACACAGTAGAACAGCTAGGAGATAAAGCTAACAAAGACAGCTATGCTATTCAGTGTCTACAGAAGTCTCTGGAAACAGATCCTGACTCTGGACAATCTTGGTACTTCCTGGGCAGGTACTAAAACATTTTATTTATTTATTTTTTAATAAAGCATGGAGAACGTGTGTGAAATGTATTGGTTTGGCAAGCATTTTATATATAAGCATATATTGATATTGAGATACTTATTATACAGATTCACAAAAATGTTTTATTGACCTTTTTAATTTAATTTAGTTTAGTTTTAATTAACCTAAAAACAATTTGGTTAACATGAGCTAACCAAAGCTTGTTTGCTACCAGTCTGGTTTTCCCAGGAGACTCGACTGTCAGATCCAAAGTCTGCCGTGTATCTTGGTAGCTGACATTTATATTTTAAGAAATTATAGTTTTTAGGCAAGGCTAGTTGTAGGATGATAACTCACAGGATTGAATCATTCTTGAGTCTATAACAACACAGGACTGTGTTTATATGTTCAGTACTTCAGAGCAAACCTCAGTTGGATGATCATGCTGAATTTCTTCTCTGTTCTCACAGGTGCTACTCCAGTATTGGAAAGGTCCAGGATGCGTTTATTTCATACAGGCAATCCATTGATAAGTCGGAGGCTAGTGCTGATACATGGTGCTCAATAGGGTAAGCACTATGAAGGCATGATGTATGGAAACCCAGTATTGCTAGTTGGTGTAATTGAGCCGTCAGCAGCTGATATAGTTTTGTAACATTGTAAGGCAGATATGTTTTGCTACAATTGGCAAATGTCAACTGGTTATTTAAAAGCTTACATTTTTAGTACATGTTGAGAGAATTACTATTTGAGCTCCGGTTGACTGCAATAGCTATGTCCTTAATTGGGATTCTGGTTTAGTATTTCATGTTCGATCTCTTTGACTGTTTCTGTGTACTCCCTTATGACCGTCTTCCCTTCTTTCTGCTGTTCTTGTCACCAGTGTGTTGTATCAGCAGCAGAACCAGCCAATGGATGCACTTCAGGCCTATATATGCGCAGTACAGCTGGATCACAGCCATGCAGCTGCCTGGATGGACTTGGGAACCCTCTATGAGTCCTGCAACCAGCCTCAGGATGCCATCAAATGCTACATTAATGCCACCTGCAGCAAGTCCTGCTCTAACGTTACTGCCCTCACTGCCCGTATTAAATGCCTACAGGTACTGTCCAATGTGTTAGACTATAACAGTGTCTTAGTATTCAGATTTTTATGGGTCCTATTTGACATACAGATTATGTTTAGTGTTTTCTGTTCCAAACTGTGCATTGTGTACATGTGTTTCTGTATCCGCATACAATTTATTTTTATACCTGAGCTGTTTCCAAGCCTTTGCCATTACCATCTTTACTTTCCAACATACTTCCATTACATGACCTGGAATGTTTGATTTTCAAATATGTAGATTGATGTATGGAGCTCTTTTTTTTAAATAATCAACCACTTATAAATCCAACTGTGATTTTTACACATCTTTTCTAGGCTCAGTTGTGTAATCTACAACAAGGTAGTCTACAGAGTAAAAGTAAAATGCTCCCTAGTATTGAGGAGGCATGGAGCCTACCAATTCCAGCAGAGCTTACCTCCAGACAGGGAGCCCTGAACACAGCACAGCAGGTGAGACCAGCTCAGCTAGACGGGCCTGTAGACATCCACCCCACTTCCCACACCCTTTATGAGGATTCTAGTAGGGTTATTTGTTTCATACGGTATTAATGCTAAACAAATATGCATTTCTCCAAGAGCTTTAGATGTATTCTATGGTAATGTTTTATATATACTAATACTTCTTTCACACTTTGAACACCTTCAGTGTTTGCACGTAAATATTACCATTTCACTTGAAAGGTTTTTATACCACAGTGCTATTATATTTTCAAATCGTATTGGTCAGACGATGTTTTTTAATATTTAATAATGACAGAGCTCGAGCAGAAGTGCTAGCCGCGAGTCAAATCACCGCTTTATTTTAATGCAACTCCTTATAATACTTTGTCGTTTCCGTAGTAACCGCTCAATCGCAGGAACTCGAGTGTTCTTGAACGTTCCACACAATCTAAGGCTAATAATAAACAGATTAAAACATCTGTTATTTAGCATTTGAAACATAAAACATTTGTCATTAAATTAATAATCGCTGGCAAATTGCAAACACTTCGGGACATGCTGCTTCACGCCATGTTTTATTCTTTACACTAATTTGTAATCCATGGTTCAATCTTTGATGATTTAACAGTTTAATTTTATTTGACTTTTGATTTCATCAACACAACAGCTCACTCAGTCACTCATATCATTCATCATTACTGTTCATGGGATCCACATGAACAGAAAATAGTGACCAATGCACTAGATCAGTTGGAGATCTATGGTGAATGCAGCATTTGTGAATGTAAAGGGACAATTATTAGGAGACTGTTGGTGTAAAATATATTACGAACTCCCTGTTCTTATTAACTGTCTTTCTCGAGCAGCTATTTGACGCTGAAGTGTTCAGCATCAGTGTTTCAGTGGCAAATTGTGTTGTGTTAATGTGCTTGGTTTTCATTGGTCATGTCAGTGTTTCATTATTACTGCCGAGAAAAAAACTTGATATAGTGCAAGGCTTGGAAAGTGTATGAAAAGGAACCCTTGGGACTAAAATCTTGCTTTTTGTTTTCACCACCATTGGCTTATAAGGTAGACATCTTCCAAAATAAAGCTAGTCCTTTTGTAAGTGGTTTACACTGAGTATGTAGAGAAACTCCAGGAAACTCCTTTGCTGTGTGAACTCCTCCAAGCTGCGGTCTTCACAAGCTGCTGTCTTGACCTTTTTTACCCATAGCAAGCAGGAAAATCTCATCAGCGTGAAGGTCAGTCCCAGCTCCCAGCACAGTCACTGCCTCCACACATGCTCTCCTCTAGCCAGTCAGTCGACCAGTCCAGTCCTAGCAAGAGGAAGAGGACTACCAGTCCTTCCAAGGTAAAGAAGAACATCTTATATAGTTTGGAACTGTTTAAAAACTTTACATAGCCTTACAACATTTCCCTCATTCAACGTATGCACAGAACTCAGCTGATATCTGCACCAACAGTCCAGCCCAACAGCAAGTTCCAAACTGGTATCTAACTCCCCAGAAGCTTCAGGTTGGTAAAATTAAAATTTTCCCTCAGAACTGTATAATGTAGACTTATTTGCATAATTGGACTAGTTCTTGACCTGTCTCTTTCCTTTGTACTTACAGCTCTTGGAATATTTGCGGGCTAACAGAGCAAACCTGAAGCCAGTACAGCTTCAAATGTTAGACCAGTTGGAAAAACAACTCATTGTTATGCAGCAGCATCCGCAGGTGTGTATGTTAACGTGTGAATAATCGCCTGCATTGCATAATTTTATGTCCTATTTTTGTGTAATCCTTACTCACTTCTGGTTAGCAGTATGGTAAACATGTAAGACTTTCATTCATCATCTTTGAACAGATGAGACTGACTGCTGTTGGTGAAGTGCGGCCCACCTTATCCAACGGCCCTTGTCCAAAAAGTGACCCATCACTGCCTGATTCAAAATCGCTCCCATCACCGCGCCATACACCAGTTGCTCTCTCCAACACCACTCAGCCCTCATTTCGTACACCCTGCACTCTTCAGCCAATGGCCAACGGACCTGTTCCTGCGAGCCCCTCCCCCTGCAGTACTGCTGGAGCCCTGGCTAACACAGAGAGAAACTCTGTGGGCAATAATCACTTACCAGGGCAGGGGAGCAATGGAAATGTGCCTTACCTGCAGCAAAACGCACTACCTCGTAACTGTGCAACCCCTACCAGCAGCAGCAGCAGCAGCACAATGATTGATCAGCTGTGGAAAAGCCAACATGTCAACTCCACTCAGGTGAGAGAACCCACTCACATTCTTCTGTGAGTGGTCTGGGAAAGTCGTCCCCCCCATTACCTGAAATATTGCCTTGCCAGTTATCGCACAAAGCTACAGTGATGGTTTCTTTTATTTACAACTAATTTCCTTTTTCTTGTGTTTTTAACAGGGGCTTAACAAAAGTCCAGGTTCGCATTTAGCAGGTCCCAATGGTGAGCGGCCACTTTCTTCCACAGGGACGTCTCCACCTACCTGCACTAGCGTTCCAAATGAGTGTGGATATTCTGCACAGGAGGCTCTCAATCCCCTTCCCTCTCCCCCGGCCCCTCACTCCTCTACCTCAGGTGGACAGCAAGGCCCTGCTCCGACCAAAGAGAGCATGCCTTCCTCAAATGGGCATTTGGCGGGGATGCCCAACAGCACTGCCACTGCAGGACGGCCTAATCACGTCCATCAGGGCCTGGCAGGTGCTGCTGTGCCCGAACTCTGCTCACCAGCTCAACTCAGTCCAGACAATCTTCCGCTTTCGGCCTTGCTTATGGGAAAAGCCAATAGTAACGATGTTAGTAAAGACAGTGGGCTGGCTGCTCTTGGCACAACAGTTAACAGCATTCACCTACAAATGGGCTCTAAGATGCAGGAGAACTCTGTGGCTTCATCACCCTGCTCGGCCATGTCTACAGCCACACCTTCACCCAAATCCACGGAGCACAATAGCGCTGGCAGCCTTAACAGCCCCAGGCTCAACGGGAAAGGCCTGGAGGACTCGCAAAGCCCAATGAAGGTGGACTCTCCTTTAGTCTGCTCTAAAGCTCCAACCCCTTCACTTGTTCCGTGGGCATCCGTCTCCATCTACCCAAGCTCCAGGGAGGTGCTTAAAGCCTGCAGGTGGGCACCAATGACAGTCATGAAATGACTGAAAATTTTCAGGGTTGTTGCTCCCAGGACCAGGCGGCGTATAATATTGCCTGCTCCCAGGAGCTTGTCATGTTACTACTTAAATTAAATTTCACAGTAGCAGGGAACTGCATGTTTCAGTCCGTATGAAGTGAAGAAGGCATTCAGATGCAAGTGACTCAAAAACACATTATATAATTTAGGGGTTCAACTAAGGATTATTTTGATAATTGATTAATTAATTTGGATTATTTTATAAATGTAATTATAGTACAGTAATTTTTTGGGAGGGTTTGAGCCTGCGTACTTGGCTTTGTCAGCAGAGGTGTTGATACCTGATGACACATTTGTGCCGTTGTTGCTGTGAGAATTTCTAAGCTTTCTCAATTACAAAGACTTCATTGTATCAGTCATCGGATGAATATAAAAAGAATTTTTTTGCAACACTCGACCTGATAAATTACTGCCATTTTTGTGTAATTCGCTGTAAAAGAAGTGTTACATTGGGAAGGTGTTTTTCTCGCCTCCTACAGACACCTTGGGAAAAACGGTGTATCCACGAGTAGCATCTTACTGGACAGATGTCCCCCTCCAAGGGTTCCTCCTTCACCCTTCCCTCCACTACCAAAGGACAAACTCAACCCCCCTACCCCTAGTATTTATGTGAGTATACCATGTTCTTTATTTGCTTCATTGTTGACATGTTGGTGATGAGTTATACAATTGTTGGCTTGGCTCATGTCTTGGACTTAAGCCAGGACCATTTTTGGTCCTGTGGAAACTGATGGTTTAAGCAGTTGGACGTGTCTGTTAAGGGGTTAGAGGACTCTCGCAATCAATCAAACAAAATGCCTGCACGTAGCACTCCAGGCTTGTAAGGCCGCAGCACTGTCCAATTTAGTGTGTAAAGTATAATTTAACTTTAGTGGACAATTAGAGAGTCAATAAATATTCTATAAATACAACCAAATACAATAATTAATTACATTTTAATGTAATTTAACAGTAANGTTAAACACATTTTAATGTAATTTAACAGGTTGACTAATCAATTTTTGACATTCAAATTTTTATATATTATATTTAAGTAAGTGCATCCAGATGAAAACCAGAAATCTGAACTAGACAGGAGATGATGCATTAAAGGCACAATATGAGACGTATCCCTATACAGGTTTAAAGAGACACAGATAAAATATTTCATTTTTATACATTTATTTTGAAATGTCAACAAACTGAACCACTGCAATTTCAATACATTGTCTTGTAAGAAAATTAGATCAGGGTTTATAATATACACTGTGTGCACAATTATTAGGCAAGTGAGTATTTTGACCATATCATCATTTTATCCATAATTTCCAACTCC
>CM074949.1:13135972-13152460 GCA_037577455.1 Pangasius macronema
GAGCACTGTAGCTGTACAATAACAAAATTTATCCTCAAAAATACAACTTGCCTAATAATTGTGCACACAGTGTATATTGTAATTTTCTCCTATTATTTACGTTTTAACCATTTTCAGTGTCGGATGTATTTCCTGGCAACAATATTAATATGGAAAGTTGGATTGTTTGAAGGTAGAATAACAAATTCATGTCATCACCGATTCTGCTGCTTTCTGATATCCATCTTAAATGCACTTGCATTTAAGATTTGTACATATGAGGAAAAACAACTGTGAGTTTATTTAATGTTTTATCGTCCCTCCGAAATTCATTTTGGGCAACGCCACGGCCAACACAACACACAACGTGCTTCTGAATCATTTTTAGACATGAATGTGGCCTACATCAAGTAGCGCATACAGGCGCTGATTTTAACCTAAATTCAGACTGTGGTCAGGCCAGCCGTGGTAGAAACCGGAGTTCACGTATATACAGCGGTTTACGGTAACTACCCTTCAGATGGGTACTCTACAGATTTGCTGTGAATTCTGGATCGTGTAAAAATGTTGAGCAGTAGTGCATTATGGGCTGTGTCTGTATTTTTATTTTTATATAAGTTTCCACAGACCAAATGAAATTAGGCTATAGGACAGATTTGCCCTGTAGTCCTTGTGTTTGACACGTGCGCCATAACGCTTCCTTCTGATTAGCTTAACTTTTTGGATTATTAAGTATGCTTCGAGGCAGTGACGTACCCACTCGCAAACTTCCTGCTCTGTATGATATTACCTCTGGTGTTGCTGCCTAGGGTATAAGAGGAGGTAGAGCTCATAATAAATATTAAATGGAAAGATGGCGATACGTCAGAAATTTGTCTCATCGGTATTTTGTATCGCGATATTCAAAAACGGAATTGTCTCGTACCTAATCAAAACATCAGCAAAACCACATAAAAACATCTGAGGTTTGGGGAAATGGTAAAGTTTGGTGTATAAAGTCCAAAGGGCCAGTTGACTAGTGTTTACGTAGCCATCAGTAAAGCAAAATTGCTTTGCTGAGAGGGAAAATTCAAGTAACCTAGAGTGTGATAGGAGTAGTAAACCCAGTGGATTTGTTGATCATTTATCCTTATGCTCTCATTCATCATTAAGGTTAATACCATACCTTATTAAGGGTGTAAGGGAAAAAAAAAGAAAGTTAAGGTGGTGGGGGAAAAAGACCTGTCCTTAGAAATGTAACTTGGTAATCATCTATAACTTAGTGTTTTTCTTACATCTGTCAATTATTTGCACAAGCATTTTGGTGTTATTATTTGGAATTGGCCATTTTTGTTATTGTTTCTTACTGTACACTGTAAACAAGTTGTTTGTACATGTTGATGCAGTGTATGTTTCACATTCTTTGTTTAGATTTAATTGGAGCAATGTCCAACAAAAGGTCCTTTTACATCATTTGTGTTCTACTGTTGGTTTCTTTTATACAAATATTAAAGTGAATTAAGTTCTTTTTGTTACAGAATATTCGAGTTTAGCCTTGGTGAATATAAAATTCAAGATTCATCCAAGTGCTTTTTACTACTCCATAAGTTAGGAAACAGGAAAACACTAAACTGCAAGGTTATGGCACTGCACGACTGGATTTAAGCCCAGTGTAAAACCAGACAAATATTAGATGCCCTTTAAATGTATGCATTCAGAGGAAGTGGGGTAGAGTGCTGGGTTATGCTTGGTTTTATACGTCATGCTTTCCTCAACAAATTGGCTCTCACTGCATGTTGCCTCTTAGAAAGGTCACATTTGTTTTTATGGTATTTTTTAAACTTTGGGTTTAACTCTTGTTTTTAAACTTCTCACAGTTGGAGAGCAAGAGAGATGCATTCTTCCCCCCGCTTCACCAGTTCTGCACTAATGCAGCCAATCCTGTTACAGTTATCCGAGGCCTTGCTGGAGCACTTAAGCTGGGTATGTGTTTGTGTGTTTGTGTTTCTGGGTTTGTATATCTGGTTGTATCTGTGTGAAGTTTTCTCTGGGGCTGTAAGCACACAGCTCCCATTGTGGGAAGCGGCAGAGTGTGTATTAGCTGTTGTGTGTTGTGTTGATTACAAGTCAGGGAGCTTGGGAAATATTTAGTTATCTGAAGCTGCCAGTGAGAGTGGTCTTCTTACTGTGTGTGTTTGTACATTATAAGATCATACAAGGCAACAGCACCACCTGTAAGCTAAAATTGTCATTACAGGTAGCATCTCAAAAAGCACAACAGCTACATGTGGATAGTTAAGTCAGCAGCACTTCCCAACTTGAGTCCTGCGGCCAGCATTTTGACTGGTGGCCATGAGCTCTGATTTTGCCACTGGGAGAATTTGTTTTGCTTTAATATATAATAATAGATGATTAGTAAGGTGTGAAAATATGCCCTTTTATACACTGATACCTTATTTGACACAAAAGTTACATAATTAGTGTCCTTAATGTTGTAGTGAGTACCTGCCATCTCCTCTGTGTGCTGGTATGTCATTACACTCATCACGTAATTGGCTGCCTGGCTTTTCTCCAGATGTTCAGTCTAATACCATGCTGCCAACTTGACATACTGCCAGTGCTTTCTTACTCTGTATAATTCTGATTTCTTATTTTTTCAACTTGAGATGATTTATTGGTTTTGAGTAACTTCTTTTGTTCCAAGGTTTAAATCTTTGAATGGAGTGTATTGGGGTGTATTGGGGAGTTCTCTAATTACATGCTTCTCTCTCCATTCTTCCCTCCTCTCTCCTGTGCCTCAGACCTTGGCCTGTTCTCCACTAAGACCTTGGTGGAGGCAAACCCAGATCACCTGGTGGAAGTGAGGACTCAGTTCTCTCAGCCCACTGATGAAAACTGGGACATAACTGGCACCAGGAAGACATGGCGCTGTGAGAGTAGCCGATCTCATACCACTATCTCCAAATATGCGCAGTACCAGGCCTCCTCTTTCCAGGAGTCTCTGCGTGTAAGTACCACCTGCTCTTCTTACCCATGATTGAAGCCATTAGAGTTGCATGTTGTGTGAGTGAATCCTGATTTTTTTTTTTTTTTTTTTTTTTTTTTTTTTTTTTAAGTAAAGTTAAACAGTCTCAATTTATTAAGTTTGTTAATATATGTTCTTGTTAAAAATATTTTTTTCATTAAATTTTTAGCACACCACAAACTAGAAACACGTGCATAGGCAATTATATCTTTCAGTGCTGCGTTTAAAATCACAGTTGTCAACGTTAGCTGTTGCAACCTCTATTCGACGAGTTTTTTGTTAACTAACATGCACTCAGTCAGCTTTCTAATAATGATCATCTAACACACAATTTAAGACCAAGTAGCTGAAATTAAGTGATGCTGATTCAGGCAATTACTATATGTTTGATGAGCCTATCAGAGGATAGCATATCACAAGATGTTGTCACATGGCCACAACATTTATGGCATTTGGCAGACACCCTTATCCAGAGTGACTTAAAATTATCTCAATTATACAACTGAGCAGTTGTTGCGTTAAGGGCCTTGCGGTGCTTGGCGGTGCTGGGATTTGAACTCTCAACCTTCCAAGTAGAAGTCCAACATCTTAACCACTGAGCTACCACTTACGACATGTTGCTACCACAAATTTACTCATTTGGAGCGGATTTGTGTCAGATTGGACCAGTAAAGTGGGAAATTGGCTTTAGACAAAGGAAACGTCTGTAGCAGTACATGTGGAACCAACTCTGAAATAACAGTGGTGGATCAACTTAGCCGAGCCAAGCATCAGGCCTAGTGTCATGTTATCCTGAAAGGCTTTGTTGTTATTAGGCTTAGCATACTAGAAAAAAGTTCTTAATAGCACTAGACTGTTCAGCTTTTTTCTAGAAAGGCAAAACAGAAGACATTGTAGTCTGTTAAAGACCATAAAGGAGGCAGTCAACCAGAGATGCCTGTGTTGAAGTGATTAGCTGGAAGTCACAGGAACTGACATTGCAAAATGTCAGCGTAAGCGCTGGTAACAAGCACTGATGCCCACGTGCGGCTTTCTTGTGAATCATGGAGTTAGTTTTCTTGTTGTCAGGGATGGGCAAAAACAATGGAATGAGTAACGCTGAGGAATATTAACAGGTTTGACAGATTGTACGGTGGAAACAGTTGAGTTCATGCTGAACAACTGATTTGTGATTGTTGTTGGCTTCTGCTTGGCCCCAGTCTTCTTTGGGGGTATTAATGTTTTGGTTGGCAATCACTGTTAAATGTTAATTTTTTTTTTTTTTTTTAAATATATAAATTATACCATATCATAAACCAAACTTCCACACCTGGTGTTGAGTCTTAAACTAGCTGTGCTTAAATTAGCACTAAACCTAGGTATAGTGATGGTGCCTGAAAAGTCGCATGTAGTTTATACTATCAACACCTTGACTAACACTAATGATTGAAGTGTAATGGCAGAACAATTTATATTTATAAACTCGTTGGTAATTAACCTTACTTTTACAAACACATTCTGTGGAGTTGACCACATGCTTGTGAAATATGATTATATCAAAAGGTTAGCTCAAATGATTGTGATTTGTGATCTTTTAGCTCTTTAAGGCTTTTCTTGTCAGAAATGGGTTGTTTTTATTTTCAGTATACACTGTGGCCAAAAGTATGTGGACACCAGACCATGACACCCATTTGTGCCTATTGAGCATCCTATTCCAAAAGCATGGCGTTAATTTGGAGTTGTCCTTCTCTCCTTTTGCGGGTTTGATGGGTCCTCTCAAGGTTTCTCAAACCTCTCATGGTGTTTTTTGTTGCCACCATCACCTCTGGCTTACTCATTAGGGATAAATTCATAAATTTAAAGTTCATATCCCGAATTTATATATTTTTGTAAAGCTGCTTTGTGACCAATGTCCATTGTTTAAAGCATTGTACAAATAAAGCTGAATTGAATTGAAGAGCATTAGTGAGGTCAGGCACTGATGTGGGGTGAGGTGGTCTGACACGCAGTCTGTGTTCCAGTTCATCCCACAGGTGTTCAGTGGGGTTGAGGTCCCTGCTCTGTGCAGGCCACTCGAGTTCTTCCACGTCAACCTTGGCAGACCATATATTTATGAGCCTTGCTTTGTGCGCAGGTGCATTGTCATGCTGGAACAGGCTTGGGCCCATTAGTTCCAGTGAATGAAAATTGTAATGCTACAGTGTACAAAGACATTCTAGACAATTGTGTGCCTCCAACTTTGTGGCAGAAGTCTGTGGAAGGCCCACATGCGGGGTTGTGGTCAGGTGTCCACATACTTTTGGCCATACAGTGTAAATGGTAATAAAGCTCTGATATTTGATCATGTATCAGTTGATTTTAATTGGGCCAAAAGAGTACATGTTTTAGTTGCTGACTTCTTGCTAGTGCTATAAGCCCTCTAAGAAGAATAGACTTGCCATGTTACGTTAAGTCACTTCAGAAACAGTCTCTCTTACTTCCTTTACTTGCTCTGAGTGGCTTCTGAGACAAAGGCTGTCAAAGGGCTGTCAGGAGTTGTAGTGGTCTTGGAAGGAAAAAAAAAAGTATATGCTGCATTTGACTCACCTCCAAAGGGGGGCGGAATAGGATCAGTTTTGAGCTCCATGCATCTGAGCTGCAAAGTGGGAAGAAAACATTGTTTTGCCTGGTCAAAGGTCAGGTTTTACAAGTTACAACCTCTAGTCAAATGTAGCAGTACTCTCAGTGCATGCAGATAGGAGCTGTGAAAAACCTGTGCATGAAAACACCTGTTGTTTGCAGTAGATGACTTGTGGCATTGTTAAGAGAGATAGTGACCCCTGCTGTCTAGTCTCTTCCCCCTTGCAGTGTGGCTCGGTATATTTCCCCCCACAATGCACACAGGAAATCTTGGATCATGTCTACCTCTGTTTAGCAGTCAATCAGCTTAATGGCATTCTAAACAAGTTTTAACAAATCTGCGTTACCAGTGTTGTGCTGTTTCAATCAATTCATTTATTTGGCTTTTTTTTGACGTTTGAATTTTCCTTTGCAGTCTTTGCAAATGGAAGACAAAGTATCGACAAATGTATTTTACTTGGCAAACACTTCATAATGATTCTATCTTTCTTTTGACTCATTTTCAGGAGGAGAATGAAAAGAAAGGACAAAAGGAGCACTCAGACACAGAATCAGCTCCTGCAGAAAAGTAAGGCTTCGTATGCTAAAGCCCATACAGGCCATTGCAATACTACATCTCAAATGCATCCCAGATTAAATAAAACTCTTGTATCTTTTTTTTTTTTTTTTTAGCTTGGTACGACGACGGAGAGGTCCCTTTAAGCATATTAAGTTTGGGACAAACATTGACTTGTCAGACGAGCGGAAGTAAGTGTGTGTTGACTCTATGCTGAAAGGAAGGACTTAATTCAGACCATTTTCATGTTTAATGCTTTAGCTTGTTAGCATTGTTTATTGCAGTAATTCATCTGTCCAGAGCTTCAGATTGGACCAAACAACTGTATTCTAGAAAAATACTTTTGAATAGTGCAGAGAAGCCTGCAACCTGTGACACTACGTACTTTGTTTATATTGAAATTTTAATCTGCAGTAGAAGAAATAAATCTTCATCTTCATCAGTAATAGACCCATGTTGAAGAAGCAGCGTCTGTTACTGTGAAATGCCCTTTTTTTTTTTTTTTTTTTTTTTGGACGCATATCCTAGCTTATTAGGAATTTGGAGTCAGAGCATTGTTGAAGGAGAGTGGTATGAGCAGTGTGTACACATGTTAGCTGTGATGTTTTATCACCTTTCCTCTGTGTGATTCAGGTGGAAGCTACAGCTGGCAGAGTTGAGTAAACTGCCTGCATTTGGTCGCGTCGTTTCTGCAGGGAACCTGCTCACTCATGTGGGCCATACCATCCTGGGCATGAATACTGTCCAGCTCTATATGAAGGTCCCAGGCAGCAGGACACCAGGTCTGTGATGTGTGCATACACGCACACACACGCAGTACTCGTGCAAGTGACTGATGCCATGCATGTACCATAAATATAATATATGTTAATATTAAATATAATATTATTTTAACATGTTTGGTGTTCAGTATTTTTCAAAAGCTGATGTGCCACTAATATTTTGGTTCAGGTCATCAAGAAAACAACAATTTCTGTTCGGTTAACATTAACATCGGCCCAGGAGACTGCGAGTGGTTTGCTGTACCCGAGTCGTACTGGGGTGTTCTGAATGACTTTTGTGAGAAGTAAGTCAGTTAAATCCATATACTGTCACACGAGACACTAAATGATGTACCAATCGATTGATCTTTTACTGTTTTACACAGAAATTTCATACACCATTATATGCTACATGTATATTGACCTGTGTGTTGATTTGTTTCTTAATTGTGTAGGAATAACATAAATTTCCTGATGGGCTCATGGTGGCCAAACCTGGAAGACTTGTATGAAGCTAATGTGCCAGTGTATCGCTTCATCCAGAGACCAGGAGACCTGGTGTGGCTAAACACAGGCACAGTACACTGGGTGCAGGCCATTGGCTGGTGCAATAATGTAGCCTGGAATGTAGGCCCTCTCACCGGTAACTATAAAACATGTATTGTTTTTGATACTGCCAAACCTCTTGGACATAAAAATAAGCTTTTATAAATTGTTATTAAAAATTTTTTTTGTTTCAAGTTTCCATCTGAGTTAAAATTGAATGGGAGATGAAGGTTAAGAAATGTAAATGAAAATTCTGTGTTTTGTCATTAACATAAAAAGCAATATTTTCCTCTCTTTCTTCAGCACATCAGTACAAGTTGGCAGTGGAGCGCTATGAGTGGAACAAACTCCAGAGTGTCAAATCCATTGTTCCTATGATTCACCTCTCTTGGAACCTGGCCAGAAACATTAAAGTATCGGACCACAAGCTCTTTGAGATGATCAAGTGAGTCATCCCGACGTACAAACACTGTGCCAAGAACATATCCTTCTCATACCACCTATAATTAACATTTTAGAGTAATTCATTTGTTTTAGGTAGTGTTTCAGGTGAGTTTAAACTATGAAACATGGATTGGTTGTGGTCATTATGATCATGTGTTTCTCTGTGGTGGCAGGTACTGTTTGCTGAAGACACTGAAGCAGTGTCAGATGCTCAGGGAGGCACTGATAGCTGCAGGCAGGGAGCTGGTGTGGCATGGGAGGACCAAGGACGAGCCAGCACACTACTGTAGCATTTGTGAGGTATGAGGTGGCACTTAGTCTAGAGAACTGTACTACTGCCAAACTTTTGATTATTGCGACACCGCTTCTTTTGGTTTCGCAAATGACTGTGTGCGAATTGAGTAGAGAATTTTGCAAATGTCTGTATGGTGAACTTGCTTGAATTTGATCAGTTTAAACCAACACAGACATTCTCTTGTACATCATGGTTTTTACACAGCCAACAGCTGTTAAACTACTTCACCAGGAATTTTATTAACAGACAAAATATCTTAAGATAATAAATATTTCTTCCTTCCAGATGAAGAAATTAATGACTCACTGTTTTCAACCCCAGATTATGAACAGTGTTTCTGTGTGGGTTTATTAACAACAGATGAAAACAATGCCCATGACTCTCTGTCCCATCTTGCACCACCAGGAGGCTCTGAATTACCAATACTTCATCACAAGGGCTCTCATTCATCACAGATGCATATGGTCAAGCTCATCATAACAGCCATATGCAGATTCCCCCAACAGCTTCCTTGTTTATCAGTTTCATCTTTGGTGTATCTGTAAATGAAATTCCCATCTGGCTAGAGCACGTGAATTTGAGAAGATTTGCACAGATTTGTTCATACGTCAGTCTGGGCGCTCAAATCTGCACTCGTTTCTACACAGCTTTGATGAATAAGGGCAACACAAGTGTGTCCGTGAGAGGTTGTATGTTTTTAGTCATTTTTGTGATTTGATGGTCTTCTTTTTAGGTTGAGGTCTTTAACCTGCTGTTCGTCACGAGTGAGAGCAACTCGCGGAAGACATACGTGGTGCATTGTCAGGATTGTGCTCGTCGAGGCAGTCCGAACCTTGACAACTTTGTAGTTTTGGAGCAGTACAAGATGGAGGATCTCATGCAAGTCTACGACCAGTTCACATTAGTGAGTCACTGTCTTCAACTCATTCAAATATTGTTCAAGATTTGTCTTGCCTTTCGTGATCTAATACTCTTCTAGTAAGCAGTTTGTTGTAAGTACTTAATTTAGCTAATTTGGTTTACTCTTTTCTCAACAGGCTTCACCTCTGCCTTCCTCTACGTCTTGACATTAACATTAACAAGTTCTGAGGATAAACCCCTGGAACGCAACATAACTCTTTCTGATATTCAGGAGTAGTGACCCAGTTCCACACCACTGGTTTCTGTAGCAAATAGCACAAGGCTGCTGGCGCTAAATTGTTTGTCTATGCAACCCAAATACAGAGTGTCACCCCCACTGGTCTGGAGTGGGCAGTGGGCACCTCTCCAATCTATTCTCGGACTGTTTTGACTGGCTCAGCACCACTCCTTAGAGGGAAAAGGCAAACTATATACAAAGGACAAATCAGTGAAAAATCGTATATATATTACAACTGGCAAAATCGCTCAAACTACTGATGTGTCTGTTTCCTTTTCTTTCTTTTCTTTTGTTTTGAATCTAATGAATTTCTTTCCTTTCTTAAGTGATTTATGTATGGGGTGATACATGACCATAGTTCCTTGAATTTCTTTCTCTACTAAATGAGTACTAGGGTAGCTGGTCTTTCTTAAATTTCTTTAGGCAATGAAACTGAAAAAGAGAATTATAATGTGAAGGTAATTTTTTTTTATCAGTTTATATGTTAGTCTATATATATATAGTAAGGGAAAAACAGCCAAGTCACAAAGAAACATGGGTTGCACATGGCTAATGAGTAAACTTTAATTTGTACTTTTTGTTATGTTTCTAATCTTGTAAATTTACACTATTTATAAATGTGTATTTATTGCTTGAAAATATTTGTTGATGGAATGCTGTTATTTTTTGAGAGTACACGCCATTAAATTTTATGGAGCAGCGCTGTTTTACCATTTCTCTTATGTTTTCTATACATGGATTAAACTGTTTCGTAAGAAATGTACAGAGAACACTGTCAAATTGTTTGACAGGTGTTTGAGTTATTAAACAGTTTGAATGGAAATGTGGCTATTTTGTGTGATGTGAACTGTATAATCTATGCTGTATGAGATTGACGCAGTGCATATAGTTCTTACAAAATTGGGATTTATTGCTGGAACTGATGCTCTAGAACTTGTCACTGTACTTGCATTCAGGATACCTGTATCCATAATCGATACTGCATGGCCTGAAGGGCTGTAGTGTGTCCTTAAGGATTTGAACAGCTTTGTGTATCCTCTGATCAGTCTGTGTTCGGTCTGCACATACAGTCAGCTCTGCGATGGCTATACTGGGCAGTCCAGACGATTGCGCATCTGTAGAAGTGAGCAGTTTGGGCAGGACATGTCTACAGAGCAAGTTAAAGCTCTGAGAGGGACGAACGCTCTCACAGGGAGGAGTTCTTATGCAGGAACCACTCAGGCACGAGAACACGTCTGTGTGGTTCTCCTGTGGATTTGCCTCAGTGTGGAATCCTATAGAAGGTATGTGGTTGTTATTACAGTGTTATTACCTAACTGCATATTAATCATTAAAAGCATACTGTCATGAATAAGGCAGAACGCCTAAGATCAGAGCAGGCATACAGCTCTCTATCCTAAGCTGACCAAAAGAAAGCACAGTTTGCAAAGTAGCCCTTGAAGTAAAAAAATAAAATCATACTCCATTACCACCTAATAATCTGTAAAGTACGATTCATTTTATATCTTGTCATTTTAGGTCTTCTCTGTTGCACATGGCATGTTGACATAATATGATGTAGGATTGATTCAATTCTGATGGGATGCTAAAGGCCTCATGTACTAGTTCCCTTGACTAGTTATTTCCCAAATACCTTAGACTTCTACAAGTAGCAGTTATATTCCAACTTATAAATACTAAAAGTACGATCAGCTCAGTCCAGCATGCACATAATCGTGAGTAAAGGCTCCCCCCCCCCACCCCAGAAATGTGTTTTCAATGTCAGTGATTCTCAAAGTGGGGTACATGAAACACATCCAGTGGGTCCGGATTTGACCAATTTATGCATGGCTCCATGTAGTCGCATTGATCTATAGTTTTGTTTTCTGTAAATACACTGCCTGGCCCAAAAAGAAAAAAAAAAGGTTGCACACTAATATTTTTATTAACCTTTAGCTTTGATTATGGCACACATTTTGTTGTATCATTGTTACGACAACCTGTAATGTCAAAATATTTATTTCCATCCAGAGATGTATTACTTTTTGGCCAAGATCTTGCATTGTGGACGGGAGAGTCGAACCACTCAGTGGTTTTCTCTAGCACATCCCCCACTGACTTTCAATGGGGTTAAGGTCAGTACTCTGTGGTGCCCAATTCATGTCTGAAAATGGTTCCTTATGCTCCCTGAACCACTCTTTCACTATTTGAGCCTGATGAATCTTGGCATTGTCATCCTGGAAAATGCCTGGGATAACCTGGTGATTCATTACATTCAGGTACTCGGCTGACTTCATTTTATTGCAGCTTAATGTTGCTGAGCCTAGACCTGTCCAATTGAAGCAACCCCAGATCATACTGCCTCCAAAGGCTTATGAATAGGCACTATGCATGATGGGTGCATCGCTTCATGCGCTTCCCTTCTTACCCTGATATACCCATTGCTTTGGACTAGGGAAAATCTGGGCTCATCAGACCACATGACCTTTCTCCATTGCTCCACAGTCCAATCTTTATGCTCCCTAGCAAATTGAAGTCATTTTTTTCCCCCAGATTAGCCTTACTAACAAGCGGCTTTCTTGTGGCCACACAGCTGTTTAGTCTCAATTCTGCAAGTTCTCATCACATTGTGCATGTGGAAATGCTCTTACTTTCACTATTAAAGAGCTGTGAGTTCTACTGATGATTTTTAATGATGTGACTTCATGAAGTGTTTTAAAGATCTTTGATGTAATCTCCACTGTAATAATGATCCAATCACAGGCTCTTAAGTATTTGCTTATTTAAATCGAAACAGCAACCTTTTTGGCCAGGCAGTGTGTATAAAAGGAGGAGACTCTACTTACTTCAAAGTGTCCCAAAGTAAATGAATATTGTGGAAGTGAAAACTAATTGGGGAATTAGTTAAACTAATGTGAAGCTAATTGGACAGTCCACTTCCTAATGCTCAGATTAGCAGAAGTATTCTTTTAAAGTGTCTCACCCTCCTGCAGGTCGATGATCCCGATTGTGCTGGCATCCATGATGAAGAGCCTTCCATCCTCTGCTATGCCAAATATGTCCTCTGAAACGTTGGTGTAGTAAAGGTGGAAGTGGAGGCTATTGGAGGCCAAGCTCTGGGTGATGTGGAGGATCTGGTAGGCAGCGTCAAATCTGTGTGCCAGTGGTGATGGATACAGGCTCCTCAGGGGTCTGCAGCCTGCCCACACCATCAGCCTGCCACAGGAACCATGATAGCGCGGGAAGGGCCAGCCCTCAGTCCCTGGAAACATCTAGAGCAACACAGCAGGGGTGGGGAGGAGGAAGCTGCTTAGATATTATTCACAAAAGATAGCCTACTCAACAACCAATATTTGTAATATTTCAAAATGTTCTAAGGGTTATGTGAGTTTGGTTCTAGCATTTTAAAGTGCTTCTACATAGATTTTTTTGCCTAAAAAGTAAACAATTAGCTGTTGAATATAGGGGTTCCTTTAGAGAGATAAACTGACGAACCCAGTTAGAAAGCCACATAGAATCTTTTTTTTGCTAAGAGTGTAACACATACACAGCTATGTGGAGTATATCAATTTTATATGCACTTACAGAACAAAAGAACAGTTACTGAAGGGTTCTTTGAAGTTAGTGTTTTTATTTATTTATTTTTTTTTTGTTTTGTTTTTTTTGTTTTTTTTTTTAATATAAAGATTGTAACATTCAGACTAAGATCATGTTGCTTTATACCTGCAGTAGAAGAGGCTGTTGATTGACAGCCAGTGTATAGAGCAGCCTGAGCTTGTCCTTATTGGTGAAGTGCTTCATCTGCACACTGCCCACATCAGCTACCTCAAAGTAGCGGTGCACAATTCGATTCAGCAGCCTCTGAGATGGGCAGCGCAGCATTGGAGTGACCAGACCCTGAGAACAGGGGGTTAGTATACGTTGCAACAGTCTCCTCAGAATTCTTAAGAATTGTTCATGTAGTTCCCTTCATAAGCCATCCTGCTAGCTCAGGGCGGATGCAGCTGAAGGGATAGCTACCAGGAGCAAAGTCAGCTGCACCAAATCATTGCCATTGTAGGTATATTGAACGTACACTGATCAGCCATAACATTAAAACCACCTGCCTAATATTGTGTAGGTCCCGCTTGTGCCGCCAAAACAGCTCTGACCCGTCAAGGCCTGGACTCCACAAGACTTCTGAAGGTGTGCTGTGGTATCTGGCACCAAGACTTTAGCAGCAGATCCTTTAGTTGTGAGGTGGGGCCTCCATGGATCGGACTCATTTGTCCAGCACGTTTCATAGATGCTTGATTGGACTGAGATCTGGGGAATTTGGAGGCCAAGTAAACACCTTGAACTCTTTGTCATGTGCCTCGAACCATTCCAGAGTTGGCAGGGCACATTATTCTGCTGAAAGAGGCCACTGCCATTACAGAATACCATTGCAATGAAGGGGTGTACTTGGCCATGCAACAATGTTTAAGTAGGTGGTATGTGTCAAAGTAACATCTACCTGAATGCCAGGACCCAAAAGTTTCCCAGCAGAACATGCCCAGAGCATCACACTGCCTACATCAGCTTCATGAAATGACTGTTCACTTGCTGCCTAATATATCCCACCCCTTGACAGGTGCCATTGTAATGAGATAATCAATATTATTCACTTCACCATTGGTTTTCTTGTTATGGCTGATCAGTGTAATTTCTATGGGAATAATTTTTTCAAGAAAAGGCCCTTACAGTAAAAATACAGTAATAAATAATTTAATCACGTGTTCAAAGTAGGTGAAGTAGCTCAATTTGACACCTGTACATTAAGATGAATTGCACAGAGCTCAGAACTGCACAGACAGAGACAGACCTGCACTATACTGGGTAACAGGATATTGGAGTTGGCCAAATTCTGGAAACGTGGTGTTGCTCTCAGAGCTGCCTCAATGCTGCAGGATTTCCTTTTGCCTGCTGAGATGCAAATGCTTTTGTCAGCCAGCTGGTGCAGGTCAGGGGAAACCAGGCGTGACAGCACCACGGGCCGCCAGGTTTCCGAATCATCTGTGTAATTTCCCTCATAAGATGTCCTGTTATCTGAGAGTAAATGCAGTTGAGGGGATGGCCACCTTTCAAACCTAGTGTGAAGTCAAGTGAATTTCTTGTTAGACTCCACATACTTTAGTTTAATCAAACCAGTTGACACTTTTTGTGCAAAAGTCTCTGTAGTTTAGGAGGACATGTGCAACCATTGATGGAAATGGAACGTAATATATGTAATCTACTTCAAAGTTTACTTAAAAAATCACAAATCATGATATTTGAGCCTGCCTTCAAATCTTTGCTTCAGTGATGTAGATTCAGTGGTGATATTAACACTTGTTCTATACAGTCAGACTGTTGTGTGAACTGTAGTATATATGTTTGAAAACAGAAAAAAAAATAGCTCTCTAAAAATACAGCTTTTTAAACTCACTCACCACCTTACCTTATTTGCTCTTTGTAAAGCTTCTTGCATATGGAAGTGCCCACACAGGCATTGCATTTATCCAGACCCAGGAATTCTCTTGTAAAGCTGTTGGTTCCCTTTGATGGTACAGGTGAAGGATTTGAGACCACAAGAGGCAGCCCCAAGCACAGAAACCAACTGTGCCACCATGCTCCTACCATCACTTCTGGAGAGGCCATGGATGAAAGACTCCTCAGTGCCATCCCGGCCTGGTGTACAGACCTCCAGCAGCTCAGGACATAAACACCAGACTACAGAGTTTAAGGTCTGAGAGAACAATATCTGCATGACCACTGCCACACAATGCCACACCTCCACAGGAAACACATGGAGGATACTGATAACCATTGTTGTCATGGAAACTCTTCCTCCCTGTGGATGAATGGATCCTGGGTTGTATATGACCCAAGTCAAACACTGCCTTGTATTGTTTTGTGCAACTTTTTATGCAACAGAGAAATAAGACAGTCTGAATAATTGAGATTTGGGGCCTACTAGTAATATTTCTGTTTTGTCTGTGTTTAATCTAAAAGGTTTATTTTCATCCAGACCTTTAGTCCAGAAATGCATGCTCTCACCCAGATAATATCCGGTTAGTGATGGTCTTGTGGTTGTCCCTGTCCACTCCCTTTCAGAAACATCACATGATTCACATTAAAATATTTTAAATACTGTTTAGATGCTTCACATATTTTTTACGCTTTTATATTTCCCACATGTAGTGGAGTTTTCACATGTAGTACACATTTTTATTTTGAAGTGATTTTTTTTTTTCCACAATTAATTTTTTAATTCATGATTTATTTTTACATGTTAATCTTTCACATGGGTGACCGCAGCTTACTGTCTGTATGGCGGTTCTGTTCACCCTGTGTTCACGTCCCTGTGTTTCCTGCCACCTCCTAAAAACATTGCAGTAGTTTGTCTACACTATCCTATCCAGGGTGTATTCCTGTCTCAAGCCTAGTGCTCCTGGGATAGGCTTCAGGTCGGCCGTGACCGTGGCCAGGATAAAGTGGTTACTAAAGATGAATCTCTCACACACTTATATTTTTATATTATTTTATCACATGATTCAATTTCTTCATTAGTGATTTTCCTTCCCACAGGATTAATTTATTTTACATGGGATTTTCAAACGGGTCATTCATGTGCACAGGTCATCACATACATAAAATGGCCAAAAGTTTGTTTTTAAACATCCCATTCCAGATTTGCTGTTATAATAGGAAAGCTTGCCACTAGATTTTGGAGCATGGCTGTGGGGATTTGTGCTCATTCAGCCACAAGAGCATTAGTGAGGTTGGGCACTGATATTAGGTGAGGAGGCTTGGGCGGCAGTCAGAGTTACAGTTCATCCCAAAGGTGTTCAGTGGGGTTGAGGTCAGGGCTCTGTGCAGGCCACTTGCATTTTTCTACACCAGCTTTGCAAACCATGTCTTCGTGGAGCTTGATTTGTCCACAGGGGCATTGTCATGCTGGAACATGTAATGCTACAGCATAAAATTCAATTCAATTCAGTTTATTTGTATAGCGCTTTTTTACAATGTCATTGCCTCAAAGTAGCTTTACACAAACAAAAAAAAAGTAAAATGAAATGTGAGAGTGTGTGTCTGATGAGCAAGCCGAGGTGACGGTGGCAAGGAAAAACTCCCTGAGATGGAGATAGGAAGAAACCTTGAGAGGAACCAGACTCAACAGAGAACCCA
>CM074949.1:13156048-13183758 GCA_037577455.1 Pangasius macronema
TGGAAGAGGAAGGGGCCTGCTCCAAACTGTTCCCACAAGGTTGGGAGCATGGAATTGTCCAAAATGTTTTGGTATCCACTGGAACTAAGGGGCCAAGCATATATATATATATATATATAAGGCAGCATGTGAACAGTCAGTTCTCAAAGTTGACGTGTTGGAAGCAGGAAAGCAGGAAAAATAGGCAAGTGTAAGGATCTGAGCAACTTTGACAAGGGCCAAATTGTGATGGCTAGATGACTGGGTAAGAGATCTCCAAAATGGTAGGTCTTGTGGGATGTTCCCGGTATGCAGTGGTAAGTACCTACTAAAAGTGGTCCAAGAAAGGACAACCCAGTGAACCAGCAACAGGGCCATGGGCATGCATGTAGGGAGTCAAGGCTAGACCATCTGTTCCGATCCCACAGAAAAGCTGCTGTAACACAAACTGCTGACAAAGTTAATGCTGGCTATGATAGAAAGGCCGGGTGTGTGGATCTGCTGCTAATGTCTTGGTGCTAGATACCACAGCACACCTTCAGGGGTTTTGTGGAGTCCATGCCTCAGTGAAGCAGGTGGTTTTAATGTTGTAGAGTTGTTAAATGTTGCCATAGCCCTTTAAGGTTGGTGTTATACGGGAGAGGAAATAAACAATACATCCTGTTGACAATACTGTTCTGTATTGTATCTGTTCTTAAAATAATCTACATGGTGTCAGAAGTGGTTGAACATGGCACAAGGTCTCCGCTGTTGATCAGCTGATCCGCTGATTTTTGACGAGCATATAGCTGACAATTGGAGCAAATTTGAAAAAGAATGGCGTATATACTGCAACGCTGGTCTGTCAGACAATTCGAAGAAGGTGCAGGCCTATACTATGCTGAATTTAGCGGGTCCTGACATGGTGGAGAAATTCGAGGCTTTCACGTACACTGAGGGGGAGGACAAGGAAGATCCCGACGTCTTGCTGCAAAAGTTTGCTGAACTCTGCTTGCCCGGAAAGAATATAATAATGGACAGACATGTCTTTAACACAACTAATAAAATATTTGCAAAATAATGCGACTTTGGACAATTAAATGACGAACTGATACGTGACAACATGTTTTGTTGGATTGAAAGTGACAGTGTGCGGAAACAACTGCTCCGTGAGAAAAAGCTCACACTGGACTCTGCTGTTAATATATGCTTGTTATATGAGCAATCTGAAAAGAGCACAAAAGAACTGAAACACGAAGCTGAAGTCTGTACCATACAAGATCGCTGCATCAACTGCAACAGATACCACGCCCCTGATAAACTCAAATGTTCTGCTTTCAATAAACAATGCAACAACTGTGGTAAATGGAACCACTTTGCAAAGTGCTGCAGATCGGCTCCATCACACAAAACAGCACCACAGTCTCAGAGCTGGGATTATCATCCTAAGCGAACTGGAGCACAATTCAGAAACTCTAAGTCTAATCGAGTGAATGAACTGGACACAACTCTGGATGTCCCCAAGGACACGTTCTATTGCAAGACAGTGGATGATGTGTCTCAGAAAGGTGAAATATTTACTACACTACATCTGAAACATTGGTCTGGCCAATTAAAATTGAAAGTGGACACAGGTGTGAAATGCAACGTTATATCTGGCAAACAGCTACACCTCATTGTGCCCTCAGCTCACATAAACACTGCTGAAAAAGTGAATCTCATTGCATATGGTGGGCAAACTTTCAACACTGAGAGGACCACAATATTAGACTGTGAACAAGGCCAACTCAAATTCCATGTTGTAGATCGTAATGTGAGACCACTGCTTGGATTGCAAGACAGAATAGCAATGGGTCAGTTACAGTTAGGACCACATGTGCACACAGTGCAAAAGCAAGAACCAGAGGTGCAGGAGGTCAGTGATCTGTTTGACACCACAGTGCTTAGCAAACTGCCTGTTGTTTAGCACATTCAGGTAGACGAGTCAGTAGCGCCCACTGTATGTGCTCCTAAAAAAGTGCCCATTGAAATGAAGGAAAAAGTCATGGCAGAGCTTGAGAGAATGATGAAATTGGGTGTCATTACCCCTGAAACTGATGCCACGGAATGGGTATCTGCCATGGTCGCTGCCAAGAAGAAAGAGGGCTCTATAAGAATATGCATAGTGCATCTCAACAAGGCGCTCCTAAGGCCACATCATCCATTGAAAACCATTGAACAGATCATAGCTGATATGCCAGGTGCCAAGGTTTTTAGTATCCTCGATGCCAAATGTGTATTTTGGCAAAACCCTTTAGATGAGGCATCTTCGAATCTGACAACATTCATGACACCCTTTGGCAGGTACAGATTCCTGTGCATGCCTTATGGGATCTCCACTGGGAGTGAAGTATTCCAGCAATCCATAGAGCATCTCTTTGAGGGACAACCATGTCAGATCACGGTAGATGACATCCTAGTCAGGGGGCGCACAGTGCAGGAACATGATGAGCGATTGAAACAGATACATCACAAAATCTGTGCCCGTAACATGAAAATAAGTGCCAATTTTGTGTCACCTCTGTCTCCTATGTAGGCCACCTCCTGACTGCTGACGGCATTAAACCGGACCCTGACAAGACTACAGCTGTCCGCCAAATGCCAAAACCTGAGAACAAACACGCCCTGCAACGGTTTCTTGGCATGACCAACTACTTGGACTGGGTGCAGTATGTCTTCAGCAGGGTGCTCCTGTTGCTTTTGCCTCACGCGCTTTAACACCTACTGAATCTCGCTACGCCCAAATTGAAAAGGAAATGTTAGCCTTGATATTTGCAACTCAGAAGTTTCACAACTTCATCTACGGTTGACCCGTGACTGTGGAAACAGATCACCAACCCCTCATAACAATCTTAAAAAAGCCAGTACACTCTGCGTCAGCACGTCTTCAATGCATGATGCTCAAGCTCCAACGTTACAGTCTCCATGTGATCTACAAATGGGGCAAGGAACTCTTTGTTGCTGATGCCCTATCACATGCTTATCTCCCTTCCACTGAGCCTCCTCTTTCAGATGACTTGCTAGAGGTAATGACGCTTCTCTCATAGCAATGGACAGAAGAGCTCCAATCTGTAGTTAAATCTGATCCCACATGCGAAAGACTTGTTTACATGATAATGCATGGCTGGCCAAGCTCTTTCAAAGAGCTTTCACATGATCTCCGCCCATTCTTTGCCATGAGAGAGGAATTTGTTGTTGAGGATGGACTGATTTTTCTTGGACAGAGACTCCTAATACCACCATCGCTACAAAGTTACTATGTGACTCAGCTACATTAAGGCCATCCAGTTCTGGCGGAAAAATGTACTGGCCCATGATGTATGGTGATAAAGAGTGAGCACTCTCTCATTGTTCTCCTTGCAATGCCCTCATGCCCCATCACTCAAGAGAACCTATGCAGCTGCACAATGTCCCTGACCTCCCCTAGATGTTCACTGCTGCAGACATATTTGAATGGCATGGTAAAATGCACTTGGTTCTAGTAGAATCGTTCTCTGGTTGGTTTGAGCTCAACCATCTACTTGACATGAGGAGTGTCACAGTAATTGTGAAACTTAAGAGACACTTTGCAGTCCATGGCATTCCCCAGATGCTCATGACAGACAATGCACGGCAGTTTGTATGTAGTGAATTTACAGATTTTGCACATACGTGGGATTTCGAGCACATTCGGAGTAGCTTTCACTAGCCTCGGTCTAATGGCCTTGTAGAGTGTGCCGTGCGATGCGCCAACCATCTGCTGGAGAAGTGCCATAGGGAGCACAGTGACATACAGGCTGCTTTACTCCATCTGCATAATATTCAATTTTCTGACCTGCCATCTCCTGCCCAACTCCTCCTTTCCAGGCGTACAAGAACTTTTCTTCCTGAGTTGAAAGACAGAATGACACCCTCTGTATGCCGTAGCATCAAGACAGTGCTGACCAGGAGGAGAAAGGAAAGCAAAGCATACTATGATCGCAATGGCCACACCCTTCCACCTTTACAACAGGGTCAGACAGTAAGGAGGCAGATAGCTCGGGGTTTTGATAAACTGGAGGTCGTACATTGCCCTGCTTCTCAACCTAACAACTATGTGGTAACCTCTAATGGCAGACAGTACACAAGAAATTGACATCTCTTTCTCCATGTTCAAGAACCTGCACCCACTGAAGGTGCAGAGGATGATTATAAGCACCTTTCACCCGCTCCACCTCCTACAACCCCCCTGTCACCTGCAGTGATGCCATCTCAGGGTAAAGCACTTGCCACTGGTGGTGCTGCTGCAATTGCCCAGCCTATAATGACTCGTTCAGGAAGAGTTAGCTGTCCCAGTCCCCGTTATTGGGACTATTTCACTCGTTAAGGACAGTCTTTTTAGTTGTCCACAATGTTACGTTATGTTGTATTTATTCCTTAGTTAATTTCGAATATTATGTTTGTATGTTTAGTCTCTGAGTCTGACTTAAGGGAAGGGATGTAGAGTTGTTAAATATTGCCATAGCCCTTTAAGGTTGGTGTTATACGGGAGGAGGCGGGTCGTCAGATTTTAGAAAAAGGAGACTAACCAGGAGGAAATAAACGATACGTTCTGTTGGCAATACTGCTCTTCTGCATTGTATCTGTTCTTAAAATAATCTACAAATGTTATGGCTGATCGATATATATATATATATATATATATATATATATATATATATATATATACACACACACACAAAATACACTGTAAAAATAGTGTAGAGGCTTATGAGTCACGGTGAATTAATCACTGGCGTTGTGGTGAAGGTACCGGGTCTGGAGGAAGCCAACTTTATTGACTGAGTGACTCAAGGAAATCTCATTCAGTAAAGCGACCGCTGGGCTAATAGGCTAACTGACACCCACAGGTTAAATAACACTCCAGTGTAAACAAAGATGTGTGTGGATGCCGCAGGGCGCTTGGCTGTGTGTTTTGGCCGTTTTATATCGGATACGGGGAATAACTGGCATCTGGCAGCTTTGTAAACAGAGTGTTAAGGCCCGAGCCGTTACAGAGGACAGAATTCCCCCAAATACCAGTCCGGGTGAGTGTCCGCGCTGATGAGCTGACTCACAGGAAACACTGGATTATACTGCGCCTTTAGCCAAAGGACACACACGCTCTGTGAGTGAAACAAGGTGAACACTAGAGTGTTGTTGCTTATTAGAGCTTATAGGTCAGTGAGTAATGCCTTAAGGATCCCAGCATATCTGCCTTCAAAGGGACAGAAATCATTTGGAAGGTTCACATATCAAACACTTCGGCGTGTTAACATAAATACCACGCGATGGCACTGTTGGAAAACCACAACTCTGTAACACACAAACTAACACGCCCAGCTTTCTCACACTTTATTCAGTGCTTTTCCAAGCCATTGATAGATCTAATAATTTAGCTCCTTGACAATGGAAATTCACATATTTACAGTGTAATTTATGTGATTTGTTTACGTGCTTGTTGATTTTCAGCAGCATTGATCAACACTGATCTGTTTTTTAGGGAAACTGTACTATGGTACAATTTGTTAGCCTACTCCTCCTATCTATTTTTGCTGAATAAACACCTGATATGATATTTTTGAGAATGTGGAAATTATTGTACATTTATTGAAATGATCAGTAACATATTTATTAAATGCCAGACACAATGTTTTAATTCATATAATTAATAATAGCCTACTGATAAATTGAAGAACTGAGCCATAATTTACTGTTTCGCATTTGCATCTTTATATAGAAACATCAGTGTAAATGCTAACTAGGTGAAAGGTCACACCATTCCATTAGTCTGGGGCAATATAAAAAATGTGTAATCAAAAAGTCTGTAAATCAAACTCTAAACCCACACTGTAAGAATATGACGAGGTATAATGTACCCCGTACCGTTGTGTTTAATACCCTCGTGTTTAGTATTCTTGAATGTCCATAATCGTCAGGGAGCAAACAGCCATGAAACAGACAGTGTGTTAGTTGTTTGGAATCTCCGATATAAAGGCTAAGGATTGACACAACATGTTAAATAGTGGTATCTGTAGAAAGTTTAGGGCAGAGATGCATGTGTGATGAATCAGCGTGGCAATGTTGGCATGATGACAGAACATCTTTAGAATCTCTTTAGCTCGCGGCGTGCTCTCACCCACTCCAGAGCCACCCTGAAACCCACAGTGCCGCTCTGCTGCAGCCTTCCTTGTGGAGATGTCTGTTGCTGATGGTTTTTTCTGGGGAAAGGAGAAAGTGAAATCCAGATTGTATTCAGAATCCAGATTCCCCACTATCTCTTCCCATGACTCATCTCTCACTCACTCCCTCCATGATGTTCCCAGAGGTTCATTTATATGTTTTTTTTTATTTATAGGTTTTTTAGAGGTCATATATTTCATTTTAAGTGTTTTTTTTTTTTTAGCAGCACTGTGAGGAGAAACACGTGATTTTCAGGTGAAGTAGTAGTACAACTCTGTGAGAGCAACAAAAATGAGAGAGAGGTCTGTGTGATAACTGTCTGAGTTTAGTGGTTGCTGTGCTTGTTTCCATTTGTCTTGTTAAATACAATCAACCTGTGCGTGTGACGTGTTTTCCACTGGATGTTAGTTCAGTTATGACTGAATTGACATCAATGGGTTGATCCAGTGAAGGCTTGTCCCCTGTGCCACCGTCACTCTGTGGACATGTACCATTGTCTTTAATGGTTTGCCTTTGCATGTCAACAAAACCAAGATTGAAAATGGCTGTTAACAAGTGACACTTGTCAAATATTACCCCACATTTGACAAAGGTGTGTGTGTATATGTGTCCAACGCAGCACTGTTTGTTCATCCACCACAAAACATGAGTAGAACTTTCCGCTCTGTGCTGCTTCACAGTTAAATTATTAATCAGATGATTGCTCTATGTCTTATGAGGTAGCCATGTTTCTTATTGTAGCCTATGCAGAACAAAAGTGAAGCATTACTTCTTTTATTGATCCAACAAGCCAGCTTGATGTTGCATATGGTCAGCTAGCACAGTGCACCTTCACTGGATACATGATTCAGGCCTGGCTTGACTCACACTGGAGTGACTTGCTGTCCTTCTGCCCTGCCATGTACTTTGCCAGCAATAGTTTTACTATGCGTCTAAGCGCTCTTGTTGCTCACTTCTTCCATGTGCCGTCCCTTTAACATTTTAAAGTGTTGGGAGGGGAGTTCAGCTTTGTAGAGGAAGCATTGTCATATCCACTAGGAAGTATGACTCAGCCATGTTACATTTTTTAAGGCTTATTCAGCGCTGCCAAGGAAGTGGTGCCTTAAGAGTACTCAGAGTGCACTAAGAAAGTGACCCACTGGTGTACGCATTAAGTTGGCTGGTATATAGCAGCTTTCGCACTGTCTGACCAGCATTATTAAATATGTCTGAGGAACAGATTTGATACTCAGGCAGAGTCACAGAAAGCGAGAGAGAGTGAGAGAGAGAGAGAGAGAGAGAGAGAGAGAGAGAGAGAGAGAGAGAGGCTATCGCACTTCAACCCCCTGAAATCCCCGTCTCTCTTTCCTCTTCCTCATCAGGTCTCGGGTTTCAAAGATTTTGCATTTGAGACCTCGTTTCTAAGAACACATAGTTAGAAACCAAAATCTTATCAAGCAGGAACCTGTAGCCTCCTGACGACTGTAAAATGTCACAGTAATACTAATTTAATATCACAGTAGTCCTGAGCTAAGAACCACATTTGTTTTAAAGTTTTCTTTGAAATAAGTGTAACATTATAAGAAAGGTTCTGCACACTAGGCTTCAAACTCCAGCTTTCATACTGATGCATTGCAAGTTCTCAACATAGAGCGATCTCGATCAGGGTATCCCACTTTTAGACCTGAAAAGAGTCTTGCAGATTTCAAACATAGAAGAAACAACACCATCCATTGCACTACATTCTAAAACATTCTAATTAGCAGCTTAATTTGTATTGCCATGCAAAAAAAAATTATATGCAGTATACTAATAACCTATAATAATTATAACTTTTTATATGTTAAATATTTAAACATTTTGTTGACATGAGTATATTGAAAAATCTCGTTTGGCAGCTTTATAGCCTGTGTGTATACAGTTTTATAAAAAGAGGAGCTGAAGTTTACACAAGAAGAATGTTCGAGTGTTGAATCATTTATCAGCTGTGTTCTCCATTATAGACTCTTGACAATGAGAGTTTCTAGGTAATCTTGTGGAGATAAACCCTCAAAGCCTTGTACTTCACAATGGATGATGAACCTTTCAAATAAACCATCATATCAATATGTCACACTACCAAGGAGCCCCAGAGCACCTTGGGGTTAAATGCATTGTTCAAGAGCACAATGGCAGCTGTCAGAGGAAAGGTAGGAATGTTAAAAGGTTGGAGTCGATTGGTACTAAGTCAACATCACCAGTAGACCTCCAGGATTCAGACCAGGGGCCTCTTGCTCATGGGGTGTAAGAGTAACCCACTGAGATGCCATAAGGTGTACTTTATCGATACAGAATCAGTTGCTTCAAAATATGAGTTGTCAAAATTTGTGTCTAAATTCTAGGTGCATTCAACCTCCTTTTTGTCCAAGCAGACTTTTAACCAAGGGTACTGTGCTGATCCACCACAACCCTGATCAGGGCAAAGCGGCTACTGAAGATGAATGAATGAATCAACCAGAATATATTACTGCTGTTTATGTAGATGTACAAATCATATTTTTGAAACTGTAGTGGAGGGTTTTTATGGCCATTAAGCAAAATATAACTAATGTAGCTTAATATAGGTTAGATTTTCAAATATCATGATTATATTAATCAACCAAGAAAAGGTTAGGATACTGGTTAGAATGTTAAAAGTTAAAATCACATTGTAAATGACAATTTTGATTTTTGTAGCTAGGCAATCCCTGTATATGTTACAAGCCTAATAATTGCTGCTTGTTTGTCATGTTCTTTGTAATTGACTCAGTCTGAGTGATGTGCTTGTGTTGTCCAGTGGGTCTCCACCTCAGTATGTGGTGAGTGTGACTGCACTGAGAAAAGATGAGCCCCCAAAACTTCCGGCATGTTGGATAAAGTGCACTCAGCTGATTAACATCCCGGCTCATACTCGCATTCTCACATACACACAAACCCAAGAGCACACTTCATCCAGAAGGCCAATGTAATGTAGGGCAGTCGCTAGGCAACTGTCTTACTCTAAAGCTACTCGAAACAAAAGGACTCACTCTAAAATCACTCTGTGCTGTGGAGTAGAAGATCCTTGGTGGAGAAGGGCAGCAAGCGTGGGCAGCATTAACTTTCTCTTCCAGCCAGTGTTAGTCTGCCTGGAGATGCCACTGGAACAGCCATTAGGCTGCCAAATGAACCACCTCATTAGACTACATTTTTTACATCAGGTGCTCGGTAATATAATTCAATACACAAAGGCACTAAAGTGTCTGAAAAGCAATGGGAGGGAGGGGTGGGGCAGAGAAAAACTGAAAGAGCTGTACAGGGTCCTTGTGTCATGTGCTGTTCATTGCCGTCATGCTCTCTTCCTCTTTTTCTCCCTCCATCACTGATAGCTTCTTTCCCCTCCTCCTCATTATTGCACAAGTGTTTCCTTTCTGTCCTGTGCCGGCCATGAATGGGAGGCTAACCCATGTCACATGGCACATGGCCAGGGTCAGATGCTCCCTGACAGTTGAGCTGTTCCGCTTCGTCAGGACTTTGGCCGCACTTAGCTGTGTCAGCTGCCTGGCCAGGGCTTGGGCACCCGTGGTCATCAGAGAGAGTGCTGGCATGAGACAAGCTTTCAGACCCACTGCCAAGCAGGGCGCAGTGCTCTGTTTGACTGCCAGGCCGTTAGCCTCACACTTACCGTCTCCCTCTCAGCCCTCTGGTGTGAGGCTGTGCCATCTGGCTTGTGTGGAATCACTAAACTTTATGTAATATTATGTGGGTGTAGAGATCAATGTGAAGATTCATAAGTGTATCACTAATACATTAGTTTCCACTTCACTCTAAGATTCAGACAGTGTTGCCATGCTTGGATAGAAGATACGCCTTAGTTACAAGATCCTAGTAATATATGTAAAACAGAATAGCTTATAACCCACTATTATTAGTTTCAGGGACTGTCCAGCCATTTACTCACTACTGGATAATTGCCTGAATTATCCCTAAAACTCTGCTTGCATGAGTCTAGACGCACTTTCATTTTCTGTCCTCCCACAACGTATGTAGTCATGTCTGAGACACTTCTGCCTTGTCACATAGTGTAAAGTGTACTGAACATAATAAAAACTTATAAAATTATACACTGCAGTCAGACCCATGGCAACACAATGATGGCATAATATGACATTGTAATGCAACACAATTTAAAGTCCTGGTTAACTTTAACCTTTGACCCAAATACTCAATACAATCTGTGGAGGATTAGCAATTTGTGGTCATACGATCCTTCAGTGCCCCTATTCTGTAGTGTCACTGAGTAGTGCCAGTGGAAATTTCCATTCATGAGGTAGGGATGTGAAGTCAGCTATAGGCAGCAACAAGACCATTGTCTACTTCTAATGTTGTTATTGTTATGTCATTGTTATGAATGATGAGCCGTCATATTATCCATGTTAGTCTGTTTCCCTCCTTTCATGCCATCGGCAGGATGCAATATGGGAAAGCTTACACCTTGATTCATGACATCGAGAGAGTAGAAAGGAAGGGAGGGAAAGAGGAAGCATGGAGCATCCGCCGTGTGTGTGTGTGTGAGCCGATCTTCCTTGGTCACTGGGCTGGAGAGGGAGGGGTGAATGACAAGTAATCTTAAATTTAATCTAGGAATAATATAACTCAATACCTGTGTAACTGTGGTAAATTAAAGTTGATAAAACATGGGAGTCACTATGACAAAGCATTAAATATTTTGAAAAAAGAACTGACCATTCACCATTTTTGTTTCACACTAAGTAGAAATGCACTGTATGGCCAAAGTTTTGTGGACACCTGGCCATCATACTCATAGAGAACACACCTCATTCTAGATTCAGGCCCCCTTTGCTGTTATAATAACCTCCACTCTACTGGGAAGGCTTTCCACGACATTTTGGAGCATGGTTTGAGAGTTAGTGAGGTCAGGCACTTATGTGAGGAGGCCTGAGGTGTTAAATTAGTCCCAAAGGTGTTCAGTGGGGTTGAGGTCACGGCTCTCTGCAGGCCACTTGAGTACTTCCACTCCTACCTTGCCGAACCATGTGTTTATGGAGCTCGCATTGTGCAGAGGGGCATTGTCATGCTGGAACAAGTTTGGGCCCCTTAGTTCCAGAGAAGGGAAATTGTAATGCAAAAGTGTAATTTTAGGCGACACTTATGGCCTTTATTCATTTGTCTTCAGTAGGTACAGGTTTCTATGGTTTCAAGCATTTATGTCTTAATATTTTGGGGAAATACAATCAATCAGCTTATTAGAAAGTACTGTGGGTGTGTACAAATAAAAGCAATTCTGGAAGTGGGAAGAATTGGCCAAGAGGGTTTGCAGGAGTGCATGGGATTGATAAGAATTTCTTCAGGAGCAGACAGGAGTGAAATAAAAAAAAAAAACAGTCCTGCACACCCACCTCTGTAATACACCATCACAGACATTCTCCAGCCCACTGTTGTAAAGAGACAAACCCAAGCCTATTGTGTTGTACACTCAGTGGGAGGCAGCCAGTGATGCCTAAAGGATAATACCATCAATTCTACAGCAGGACAAGACTTGCAGTTTGTTTATGGGGTGTATCACCTATTGAGGCCCCACAGGTAGATTGAGAACTGAGTAATTTTTTGAGAATGTGCTCCCACCCACGCAAGGGGCTGCCAGAGGTACCAAAGTGCCTCACCAAAACCTAGCTCTCTGCCCACGGTTAAAGCAATGGAGTGTGACTCATGTCAGGCTTTGGTAACTGGATATAACAGGCATGATCATGTCCAGGGCTGTTGTTTGGGTGGTGCAACTGGTGCGACCGCATCAGGCCCCGCCCTCTAGAGGGCCCTGCGGCCAGGGGAAATATTTAAAATAATAATGAAAATAAATAACAAAATAAATGAAACCTCCTGATTGATTTCAATGTTTTAGTTGATTTTATGAAGTAAGACTTAATTCTAAAACATTATCTGAGCTATATAAGGCATACTTTTTTTAAAAGTGTGTAACGTTACTTTGCGCAGTACGGTTGTAAGTGGTTTTGCGCACTGAAATTCTATTCATGTGTATTTGATCAATGATTAACTGTAGTACTACTAAATATCATATACAAGATTTGATATTAAGATGAGAGAAATGAACGCTAAGTAGGACCCCACATCCTCTAACTCGCACTGGGCCCTGCCCCATGCTTGGGACGACCCTGATCATGATGGTGTGTGTCTGTGCTAGTACAACTTTATTGATTCTGGTTGATATTGTTTCAATAGGACTGTGTTTCCTGAGGTGCACTCTCACCTACTGAAGGTTTGATGAAGCTCATGTAAGAGTATGTGAACTGAAGTATCTAACCTGTTTTTTTTCTTTTTTTTTATGGTTTGGTAATATATCAGCCTTGTATTATATGAAACTCAGAATCATCAGTGGGACAGCTGCCTTAATTATATAGACAAGAGATTTTAAACAGAAATGGCTAAATTCTGCCTATAACTGTGATTGGCTCATCTTGTGGCACAGTTGGAGGGAGGTATTTTTCACACCAAATGTCTCTCCAGCCGGACTGGTTCTCTCTTCGCCATACTGGTGGAGCCCAATCTCCATGGCACCCAGTGGAACAGATGGGATTGACTCTGGGCAATTGAAATGTAGAAACTTTAGTTGACAGTTTGTAATCTGCCCCTGGCACTGGGGTTTCTATCGGTTCTGTGCTTCACTAGGAGTCACTCAGGTACTGAAAGAGAATACAACACACAAGCAAGTGCTCATTAGGGAGGGATTTTATTCCCTAGTATTCTTGTGTGCCTTGGAAAATGAAAAATTAAAATGGAACTGCTTGATTTAGACACTTCCAACTGCATCTCTCCTTGGCCGCACATTTTGGTGGCATATAAATGTGTTAGAAAAGAAACTTTGAGTCTATAAATTTCATATGCCAAACTTTGCATAGCATTTTACTGCACATTCACTTAATCACTCAGAAAAGGTCAGGATTGCCTGTGATTAATATTTCTTCCTGACTTTTTTGTTTTATGAGATATCTGGTATTACCTTGTTAGGTGTGCGTTTGTCTGTGTATATTTTGATACGTAATTTTTCCAGTGGAAGTCCTCTTGGAAGTTTTGTCACAGGCAAACAGTATCTTGTGCAAACTATATCAGTGATGTAAATGAGCTGGAGATCTGCCCAGCACTCTCTACTTTCACCTTTGGCCTAAAATGTGTAATGCTAGGTCTAAGGAGGGGCTGAGGATAAAAGCCAGGCCTCGGCTCTAAGCCTCATTATCAGTCCCTGCCGTCAACTTACGGAGACTCTGGCAGAGCGTCAATTAGCATCCCGCCCATGTTGCAGTGTGCCCTGGAGGACACCCGCTGATGTCATCTCAGAGCACTTGCCTCACAAGTTATCAAAGGAGCGATTTAGTCCCATTACATGGCATTCAGAAGTTTACATTACTGAAATGCTTTCACTAGACAGCCTCTCCCTTTGGAAATCCTTGTTTCCAGTGGACGGTGAAGCTAAACTTGTACTCACAAACATTTTGTAAGTTACAGCATCAGTTTTAAATTACAATTACAATGCTTCTATTTAGTGAAAATAACAGCAATTAAGCAGTTATAATATTTGTTGATAAATATAAATAGATAAATACTGTGCTCATTATTGACACTAGTTTCTAGAAGCATAGTGAATTTAGTTAGTAATAATAATCCCAAAGCCTTACAGTCATGTGTGTCTCATGGGTGAGGCAGAAGTGAAGGGAAACAGCCTAGCCATGGATCAGACCTGACTGTATCCTTTTTTCTTTCCTGCTTTTTATTGAAGTGATTCCAGGTTTGACTGGCTGGGCCAGTCATGGGCCCTGTATGGAGCACATAAGGCCCCCACGACCACCTGCACTGCCTCCACATTCCTGCTGTCCAAACAGTACGGTGAGGGGAAGTGGCATCATTGGAAACACCTGGGCCTGATCATTAGCACATGCCCTGCTGTCCTGGCTGCCCACTTGATATAGGCCATATCCAGGCACAAATGAATGAATGGCATACGGGGCAGACTTGCAAATGTGGATGTACTGCTGGGTAAGCCATACTGTCTGTTAAATTAACAATTCATTTAGTTTCTAATGGGAAGCATGAGCACCATGGTGTTCACTGAGACTACGTTATTTTCTTTGTTTATTATTTTTATTGATTTGTTGCCTTAGTAGGCACAGTATTGCTTAGTAATGTAATAAACAAATTAAATTTCAATCAATGGAGGTAAAGTGTGAAAAATAAGTTATATTCAGATATAATTGCATTGAAAGATGGAAAGTGAAATGTAGCCAATGCTGCTGAGAAGAACAGATCTGTGCTCCTAGTAAGGATTGCATCAATACTGTGACTGTCTCTGATAGATGAAGTTCTCTACAGATACAGGGACTCTTCATTAGTCTGAGTTTGACTGTAAGCCTTGATATTATTTAGACAACACCTCCGACTCCTGGTGAGGTGGAAATGGAAGGCAAATTATTGTTTTGTGTTGCCTTTTAGATTAATGCTATTTTTTCTAGTCAGTTATTTTTCATTCTGTATGTGTGTGAGAGAGACTGAGACAGGGCCTCAGTGTGTGTTCTGGGAAAAGGACCTTCCAGATTAATAATGGTGATAAGGATAGCGCACACTGTTGTCATATGCAGGATTCTATTTTTGTCCTTAGCAAAATTGTGACAGTCTGTCAGGAGTGTGCTGCCCTACAAATTTCATCACTGAAGCCATGTGTGTTCAAATAGAATTCTCTTTCCTGTACAGTGTCCTCCAAGAAATAATGAGAAACACTCCAGTGCATGTTTCATTGCTTTTTTTTATTGTGTTCTCAATATTTACTTTAAACCTTTAAAACATTTGGTTACTTACCTATTAATATAATGAACTGATGAGCATTTTTGGCCAGCCTGAAACCCAGCAGACAATGTAGCTGTAGATTGTACCACACAGAAATCTACATTGTATGCCAGGTTCGGGACACCACAAAAGAATTCATCATTCGCCCTCGCAAAGTGATGGGCCTCTGCATGTGCAAAAGATTCACATTCATTATTTCTCAGCCGTCAGCAACTGAAGGCATTCACACAAACCCAGCCACTATGACAGTTTAATCACACAAAGAATGCGACATCTTGCCTTGTCCTTTGTCATCAAATCACTCAAACCGCATCTTCAACAGTCAGCCGAAAGACAATGGCTGGATCCATTCATTGGACAATACCACCATGTCAAAACAGAAGTTGAAATAATTTCTAGTTGCTTCAACAACACTGATGCATGCAGAGTGCGTGTCAAATTATTTAGAGAAACAATAAGCCAGAAACACAATAAACTAATGGAGCTGTATGAAGAGGTCAAATTTATGGACACTTATGGACAGCTAAATGAAATAACGAGAGTAGAAAATGCCTTCAGCCCTTCTGATACACAGAGAATGCTATTTTGTGAATGATGAAGTCCGCATACCACACAATCTGAATGGAATGTGCCAACAGGAAGCACAGAATGCCATCAGAGACCCAGTAGCCAGATGTAGCTGCTGATTACAACACAGGATCTACACTGACTACTGAGCAGCTCATGAGCAAACCAGTATGGCACAGAAACAGCCTTCGTTGTAAAATGGAGTCATCTTCATTGCCTTGGCATCCTTGTTCACTGAAAGAACAGAGAGAGAAAGGTTGGTGGTTAGAAATTTTGAACAGAGCCATTCTTTCTTTATGCAAACATGCAGAGAAGGACAACAGTAGGTGGAGGATAATTTCATGATGGGCATTTTAAGCACACTGTTAAGGCTTGCAAATAGCTCTCATTCATCCCCATTAGCCTGCAGTCAGAAAGGTATACAAACAGAAGCTGTGGTTCTGCTGTACATGAAGCAATTCTGTTAACCAGTTAGACAGAGCATTTTGTTTCAACAATGTTTTTGCTCATATATGAGTGAATGAGTGGAAGTAAGTGGAGGCTATGAATCCAAACACTGAACCCCGTGTTTTACCTCTTTTACTCCCAGGACCCTACAGTGGGAACAGATGTATCCACTAATTGTCCCTTGCTCCGCTAACTACATTCCTTTCATAGTAAGTTCAGTATATTCATGAATTCATCTTCAGTAACCACTTTATCCTATTCAAGGCTGTGGTGGCTCCAGAGCCTATCCCGGGAACACTGGTAGGAAAACACCCTGGATGACACCCTGACATTTACTACTGAAATCAGTACCGAAATCTGGTTTAAAAAAATATTGACCAGATGCTCATCAATGGCACTGCACAATCATTTGAGACCTCTTCTTAGTTTTGTTGTGCATGTGACAAATGTGAAATATGCACAGGATTATACATATAACAGTTCAAGACAAGCCTCTGAACCTAAGTGAGTCATGAAGACAGTGCGAGCAAGGACACTCCAGCTCCAGCTCAGCATACCTGAGATCTTGTGACCATATTGATCAAACATTCTTGGACCAGCTGATGGTCATTTGACTCTAATTTTTCTCTGTTATGGAAACTGCTCCCACCCTTGTACCCCTGTCTAAATTCCAGCACAATGTCCCTGCTAACTGTCAGTGCCTGCCTGATCAGGCTCTGGGACCGAGGCTGGGTGATTCTGAGCATGGCAGTGAAGAGACGTCCCGTGACATTATCCTGCATGGTAAAGGCAGAGTCAGTAGGAGATACAATATAAAGTTGCTAGAATATATCTATAATACTGGATATTCAATAATGAGGTTTCCACTGTCATGCAAGAGTGAACTTGTTGTTTTGAGTGCACAGAAAATGGGAAATTCAGACTTGTCACATTGGAAATGCTGATGTAAAAATTGCAATATGTTGACTGAGTGGAATGCGTGTTTGTGGTTTGATTTTTGAGTTGTGCTGACAAAGCTTTGTGGCATTTTAAGGCATTGTCCACCATAACGTCATTGTACAATACAGATTACTAAACGGAACAATGATTGAGCCATGATCCTAAGAAAAATGCTAAATGGGATTTACTGAGATGCAAGAAGTTTGTACTGACTGATAGCTGATCATTACAGAGTGACCTATTTTCGTAGTGAGGTCTGACTATCAAAGCATATCGCTGGCAAATATGCTAACTGGTATTGACAGTACTTTTGGCTCCTTTTCAAGATGTGACATAAGTAACTTACAAAATAACAGTTAAAATCCCACAGCACTTTCCTGATTGACAAATGCAAAACTATACCAATATTACTATGAAATAAGCCAATTTTCAGAGATCTAATATCCCATTACTAATTCAAAAGTGTGTTAACCATATACAATTTATCTCATGCCACTATAGCAGATTTTTGGGAAAACTCACCACACCAATTTCTAAAGCTTTGGTACTGTGTATGCTGTGCGGAAATTCACTTCATGGTAAGATTCATACCAAACTCATAATGGGTGTATTCCATTTCATGATTGAACTACATTAAATGAATTTAAAATGACAAAATATGTCAATGTGCTTAAATATATGCTAAACATCAACAAATGTAGGCATTACTTGGTTCTCTGCCAAGCGTATTTGTGTGTATGTGTGCGTGTGGTGGGGGTGGCGGGATAAAATAGCTGATGTTCCCTAGGGAGGTATTTGCTTCCGGCTGCTACTCTGTTGTATGCCCGAGGGGTGAGCCACAGCCTCAGTAATGATCTGTAGGCATCAGGAGAATTTCTGAACATTCCATTCATAACCTTCCAGGTCTAGAGATCAGCTCAGAGGGGTTGCAGACAATACAGGGAGAAAAAAAGAGCTACGGGGCTTCAGAGTCCTACGCTATATAAGCCAATTTTAAAGTGCTTTCCTAGCTTGTACAGTAAGTGGTTACTGAATGAAACTTAGCAAGCTCAATAATGTTCAAATTACTTCAAAGACTTGTGGTATATTTTAATGTTTAGTGGTTATAACTACCCTAAAATTACTAGCTTGAATTTGTTATTTTATGACATTTTAAACACTCTCTTTTATTTCCACAAGACTAAACTATAATTGAAAAGCACAAAGTGGACAGCAACATTTGCACTCTCAGCTAGATTCAACCATGTAATTTCCATAAAAGGTTTAGCAGTTTGCAACAATAGAATAAAAAATATCTAATAATATTATAATGAAAATCTGTTTCACTGTTCTTACCTGTTCTTAGAGCTAGAAGATGGTATTATCATATATAAAATAAAACCAGAATGTGAACCCTCTGAACCTGTAAGAAAGAAAAGAACATAGATGTATAATCGTTTTTTTTTTTACAACCCAATTTCTGAAAATCATATCTACACTACTAGTACATATTAATAAATGCTGATGTACTTTCAATGCCTTATAGCCAGGATTGAGAAACAATGAGAAAATGACCATCTGGGAAATGAAGCAAGCCAGCCCTCATGTTGAGTAGATGATGCTCAAGCTAATCCACCAATCTTCCAGAGTGAGGCTTTCTCTGTGCCAGAAAACAAGCTACATTTTAACTCCAAATGATTACTGCTCTGAGAGAAGCTCCGTTATTCATTTACAAAGAGGTAAAGTCGTGAGTTTATAATACCAAGAGCATCTATTTCGCAGACTGCTGAGCTTTTCCTCCCAACATATCATCCCAACTACTGGATCCACTGGACAAAGAGAAACAAAGAATAAGCTAGATTTCTTCAAGAAGGAGCCCTTGTAGAAGACTTGATAGTGTTCAATTTCACAATGCTGAAGCCACCAGGATACGTAGATGCATGCTATTATATATACAAAAACACAGACAAATGTTCTTCAGCATCTTAGCAAATATTTCATTTGCATTTTTACTACTAAACTCCTAGCTGTTAATGTTTCCAGTCATTATAAACACATACAGGGCACTATTTGGAAAGATCAACTTATGCACTACTATTAATACTACTGACTGTAATGGCTACTTTGCTGGCAGTGGATCTGTTGATGATAGAGCTGATATTTGGCAGATCCACAGCTTTCTTTCTGGGTGATGCTCCTCACTATTTTTTTACTATCATGGCTCTAGGGCTAAAAATGGGAGGGGATAGTTTAGAGTTGGGGGGTAGTAGCCTTGCTGGCAGGTCTATTCCTGGAGCCCCAGCATGTTTCAGTTGATGTGGGTTTCCTCTAAGATGCCTAAGAGATGACTGGATCTGACCACATCCACATTTTAAGAGGAGCAACAGCCGAGCCCCTGACCAGAGTTCTGTCAACGTGGTCTGCCACCGAACAGGAACTGAATCATTGCCCTCACCCACCAGAGGAGGTGGGGCAGCAAGGGGAGGGGGAAGGAGTAAGTGTGAGTGAAGGGGTTTGTGTGAATGTGTTCCTGTTTGGGTGCAAAGCTGGGGTTACATGATGCAACTTTTATGCAACTTTTGGTACCTGCAATACAATTGCACTTAAATTACAGTTCCACCTTATGCAACTCACATTAGGCAATTTCCAATCAGTGAGCTCGATAAAGTCAGGAGATGTCATCAGGTAGACAAGTAAATAAACAAATTCATGGAAAAATGTTGGTATCTAATAATATTTGCTTAACATCTAATTTGCCTGGTATACGGCAAATGGCATCACACAATAAGAAATTCACCTTAATGTTTTCTATATTTATATAGACATGTACCATAACCAAAACTTGAGAGAGAAGCCGATACTCTGCCTATGGTCCTTTTTACTTTAAATGACAAAGTGAGAATCAATGACAGCAAACTGCATAAATAAATGCACAGACACAACCTCAACATGCCACACAATTTGCTCAGTACTGCTCATATTAGCTAAAGAGAGGTGAACACTGTCCAAAATGATATTTCCTTCACACTCTTATCAGTAGCCCTGCCGACACAATCACAACCAACCCAGACCCATTTTTGCTTATGACACCATAGCAAAAACTTCTACAATCCTATATCTCTGCCAGCCAGTGCTCACACCCTGATTAAAATTGATTTTTTTCTGAAGACCCTCTGTCTTCTGCCAGTTTCCTATCGTCATGTTGAAAGCAGCCTGAAAATGTCAGTTACTGTTGCGACTTCCTCTGAAGATGCACTCTTGTTGCCTTGAACATGACTATATTCACAGAGCTATCTCATGAAAGTGGAGAACTTCATGGGTCAAAACGCAGATGAATTACCTTCATGATGAGGTGGTCCCCTTACATTCCAGAGACTGACGGGTTGTTTTTAAAGTCTAATTTAATTTGAGGAAGAGCCTTCAGTTGCACCATGCCTGATGAAGGGTTAAGTTTGGGAACCTGGGTCTGGACCTCATCAGAGGCCTGGAAGAGATTCATTTCACTCCCCTTATACTCACTTGCCCCACACAGAGTGTGGGGGTGCCACTGACTCTCCACCCTTTCATCATATAATTCCAATAGCTTATTGTTCAAGAATGGGAAAGGTGAGCATAATTGGTTCTGACCAGTTTCACAAATGTTGCTAACCTCCAAGAGGGCAGGGAAGAGGCACAGTCTCCCTTTTACCTTCAGAGGTTATGGAATACAAGAAATCCTTGCTACTGGAGACAGCAGGGCCCAGTGTGTAGCTGACAGGAGGACTGTGAAGTTCATTTGTTTTATGGCTCTTTAATTCAGGACTAACTAGGGTAAAAAGTCTGTTGCCAAGTTCAAGGTAAAAAGAAATCTTTCACAACTATGTGGAGCAAAGTAACATGTGAGCCATAGAGGCATATATACATGAATACTGTAAATACACATCCTCTGCCATTCAGGCTGAGACATTCACAGCTACGGACAATGTCATTACTACAGTACTGTTGAGGAAATACCTCTTTTCATTATGCTGGAAGGACACATACACACATATGCTCGACTGAAGTGCAAAGGATTTATGTTCTTCAGTGTGAATAACTCTCTGAGTTGCCCTAGGTCCGGTCGTGCTCTTGAACCGTGCTCAAGTGTATAGCATTACATCTAAATGAAGACCGATAAATTCCGTTCCATTAGAGCAGCACAACACTCCTTAAAATAGCCATAATACTCGCTCTGTTTAGGAGCACACTGACCCTGCTGCTGATGTCTGAACCACGTCCACCTTCGTGTGCACATCATGGAGGCAGGAAAGTGTTTGGGAAGAGTTGGGCCTGCCAGTGTTCCAAATGGCTCCAACAGGAGCATCAATAATCAGCATTTTAGAGCAGTGCACACAGCAAAGGCTTTAACAAAACATGCATTCTGTATGAACAACCATCCCTTGAGATCTAAAACATAATGGAGAATACTGTTTTTCAGCCCTGTCAACTTCTATATACTGGATATTGAGCAAATAGGATTCATGGGCCTCGTTACACATACTTTTCATGCAAAGTCATTTTAGCCATTTCAGAGGACCACTGAGCAATTAATCTTGAATAAAATTAATAGTTTAGTATTTGCCTGCAATTCTCTTGAAACTGTTGATGGCCTGGAATCTGTTAATCACAGACATAACCAGACATGGTATTTTCTGTAGTGATGCTCTGCCAAACCTATGTTTGCAGTTCCTGATTGTTTTTGGGTGGTTGCCTTTTACTTGTCTTTGATAAGCGAAGTGCATTTTCAGTGGGGTTCATGTCAGCAATGTTCCAATCATTGTCCCTGTTGCTTTAGTAGTATGTTTTGGGTGAATATGCGAAAATATGGAAGTTGTAGCACTGAGGGATTTGGTTGGATCTGAGCAGTTGAAATATTTCTGTAAGACTATGATTCTGTATGATTGTGATTAATTTATCATCAATAATGCTATGCAGTCACATCACAAAGACAAGTTTTCTTTGGCCAGCCACTACTGCCCTCTCCTGTGTCAGATCAACTGGGAGCCATATATATTCCATCACTAAGGTAACTGTTCATCTTATCTTTCTATAAGACCTTTTATGTACCTGGTAGCAAATTGTATTGTCAGTTCGTGATGCTTACTGCAGGTCTTCTTTCAGTAAACTGCCTTCAGGTTGGTGTATGTATCTCTATCTCATGCTGGATGTCTACATTTTGAGCTGTTTATAATTTTAATTATACTTCGGTTATTCACTACACTGTCCCTCTGTAGTCTACTGCGTCATTTGCTAACAACATATGCTTTTAACAACATAAAAAACAGTTGATTTTTACTACACAGATACAGACTATGTATAAAAAGATTTGTGAAATATGTATGGTTTGCTTAACATTAAATTAGGTTAAACATTAACATTAGTTAAACCACCACACATTGTGTCATACCCAATATGCTGTACTACAAAGGTATATAAATGTAAAATGGGAATGACTGTAGATGGTGTTCCCATCTCCAATGATTCTCCGGTTCCATGATGTGTTTCCACTTGTGGAGTCACTTTCTGACCACCCTAGGTTTACTGAAGTTCAGTGCGCTGCCTGTGTGCTGCCCAGGAGGGGAAACACTGCCCAAATATGGGCATAAAAACACGCACAAAGAAGGGTGTGTGCGAGTGCATGCCCTGCCATTACCTGAGTATGTACGTCATGCACACACCTTCACATTCACACAACCGCATCTGCTATCATATCTCAACTGTCTTTACCAACAGCAGTGAGGTAAGAAGATTGACGCGAGAAGATTGAGAGTGGGTAAGGAATGCAAGTCTCTTACAGGATGCTGGTCTTAACTCCACAATTCAAGCTTAAGACTTCCGTTGTTGTGTAAACAGACTAGTGTAAGCCAAGCAAAAGGAGCATAATCTGATCTTGGATCTCTTCTGGAATCACTCAAGTTATACAAGCTTGCCCTGTGGGACACGCATGGTAGTCATGGCACAATAACCTACTTAATGACATCACTGCAATGGTACACACCCCTTGGTAGACACGTCTTGGTGTTACGTGCCAGTGTATGCCCAGCACCTTTCCACCAGCCACTCCTGCCTCAGTGAGAGTAGGTGTAACGTCTGACAGAGCAAGTGAAAAATGAGTACTCTATTCTCTCCCTCACAAAAAAAAGTGATGATTCACTAGTAGCGACGAAACTACAACTCCTGCAAGTGTGACCTCAAAAATGGTGACACGCCCAAATCAACATATACATATTTAATGTTTCTTATAAAGTACTACACTGTTTAAGTACTATTTGAAGTAAATATGAGGAATTTGATTATACCAAATTAATCCAAGATCTTGTTAATAACTGAATAAGAATACTATCTGAATATTAATCATAATACCAATCTGCCATGAAGTTGTTATTAGAGACAAGCGAAGCTCTGTTTTAAGTCTGTTCTAACGCTTAAAGTGACTGAAACATGCCACTTTGTGACGTCCACACAGAAACTCGCCTTCTTTTCCATATGGCAATCCAGAGAGAACATCCTGAGCAGGCCTCGTATACGGTGAGAGTGCGAATAGATCTTGGCACGGATAAAGGGAGGGGTTTGGGAGTGGTTAGTATTATATGGTGCTAAAGCACAAAGGGTGTGTGACGGTATGTGAGGCTGATGGTGGGAGGGGGCCAGCGAGCTGCACCTTCCCGTGAGAGCCTGCTGCATGCACAGAGGTCAATGTGTGACCGCCGCATTCCTTTCTAGAGGGACAAAGCATCAGTCCAACAGAAACCCGCACACACCCTCCCCACACCCACACTCTCAGTCTTCCACTTCCGCTCGGAGCCTCCAATGGTGGCCGCTAGCCTTGAGGTCTAATTTTAGGGCGGCTATTGTGCGAGCTAGTTTCCGGAAGGAAAATAATTAAGTTAGTGTTTAAGGCAGCAGTTTAGTGGCCTTTGCACCTTTATAGGCCGACTGAGTCTGTGTTCTGTCACTACAGCTTGGTGGCAAAGGTACACTTTAGTTAGTGGTGTATCTACTACAGGAATTTGATACAAAATCGCTCATAGTGATGGCTTAAAATTTCATTATGTAATAAATATTTTTCTAGCCCTTTCCAAAAAAAAAAAATCTTAAAATTTTCAAACATTGTAATGCATGACATATAATATGTCTATATAACATTTCTTTATCATTTAGGCCTCTTGAATTAAAAACAGCAATATATTACTAGTAATATTCCTAGCAACTGTGTTTCCTTAATTTAAAACTTATACCTGCACTATAATTTAACCAAATCAGATGTTCTTATGTCCCTGGACTCTGTGCTTTAGCGGCAATGAAATAATTTCCTGAGACAAAAGATTGCTGGCAGTTAATGCTTACTTTATAAAGGTCAACTTCATGAGTTTACTCTGGATTCTAATGAACAACAGCTGGGCAAGAGGCCAAATCCAGCATGCCTGCCTACGTACATGCTGTGTGTGTCCAGTGGCTACACACACACCAATAGCTTTTGTTGAATAGATTTCAGTCCAGCGTCACACTAACAGCTGGTCGGTAAGAGGCAGAAGGTACTGTAAGAGAAAAAAAACGGTAACTCCACCCATTGACTGACCACTCATGGGCTAACCAGAGAGCTTGTCATCTGATTAGCCAAGAGCAACTGACCAATCAGCGCTGGCCTTTCTCCAGCCCATTCATAAGAAACCACACTGTGCTGTATAGGACAGTGTGCACATAGTTCCTCATTCAGAATTCACTAGAAGCAGCCGCAACTTACTCAGAAGTGGGGGGGCATCCAGAGGGGGAGAATCTCATGATTGCCACCAAGGGGAATTCCCCTCTAATTAAAAAAAAAAAGATTAGCCTGTTCAGGGAGCAGCTCAAACTATTCCATACAAAAGCAAAAAGACAGCCTAAGCCATCATACCACAAAATAAAATAAAATAAAATAAAAAAATCCAGACCTGACTCCTGTGGCAGCTCAAAAATCAGTTTCAGTTACCATAAGAGCTATCCCCCCAATATGGTTCCTCATGTGACACGTTGAGAAAGCAAGAACACTTAATAAATGGCAGTCCTAACCACACAAAGCACATATAGCCACAAACACTAACAAACCAAAAAAAAAAAACCCCACACACATATAATTAGTATACATTAAGTAAAAGCACAATTTCTGTTATGATTGGTTTGTAATTCTAACTTTTCTCAGACTAGTTCAAACAATTTCTCAATTTTAACATGCGCCATATGATATCCATTAGTAGGCAGAGATTTCTGTTTTTCCCCCCCTTGTTCACTTACTCAGTCTGGGTGAAAGGAGTATTTCCTGATGGCTGAATGTTGCTTGCATGTGTTGGGTCTCAGTCTTCTCCCTGTCCAGCTTCTTCAGAAGTCACAATCACAGAGAGACAGAAAGAAACAGAGAGAAAAAGAGATCAGATTCACAGCATGTCAGTGTGCCGGAATTACTGCTGGAAAATAAAACAGAGCTCCGGTCAGCTCAAACATATTACTGGTGTTCTCCATATGATTCCCAGCTTGAAACTCTCTCTTTCTCTCTTCCTTTCTGTCTCTCTTTTTTGGTCTGTCCTTTTTTTCTCTTTCCAGTCACATTCTTCGGCGGCTAATCAGTAACAGTCTTAAAGTGACAGTAACATTGGTGATAAAAGCTGTAGATGTCAAACCAGAGGTGGCTTCCTGATTCAGCTGAGACCCTTCCACCACTCGAGCCTGAGCTGACTATCACTGTTATCACTGTCATCGGTTTTAAAATCCTCTCCCTCCCTCGCTCTCTCACTCTGAGTTACTCCCTCCCTTCCTCTACAGTGTCCCCTCCTTCTCTCTCTCTCTCTCTCTCTCTCTCTCTCTCTCTCTCCAAGCGGTTATACACTGCAGACTTCTATAGCTGGCTTTGAGGGGCTGAGCATTTCTCTGGCAACCTATCACTGTTCAGCACAGTGTCCTGTTTCAGCGCTCTGAATTGAGAGGTTAGACAGAGGACACCCATTCAGAAAAAAAATATAGTGGGAGGAAGGGAGAAAAGCAAGGAAGACCGGCTGAGAATGCCTAGGCTATGCCGCGGATCCTCAACAGCAGGAAACTCCCCTGCCTGCGTGTCTGTAAAATTGTCAGTGTCTCTAAATAACGCAAATGTCTGGCACGCTTTAGTCACTTCCAGCATATTCAATGAACCTAATGAGGCTTTATGAACTACAGCCCCACTTTCTCAAAGGGAGCCCCCAGAGCCTCACATGCTGTCTACGACAATGTGCAGCTGAAGAAATAACCTCTTGCACTGTGTTAGTGCTCCGCAGACATCACAGTCTTTCCATAAAATTTAACATCTGTTATGTTATCCTCGGAAAAATGGAAACAAGCAGATTTGTCATTATTCAGTGAGTAATACCAAAGTGATCCTATTAGCAAATTTTGTATGGAAGGTTACAGAAACATGCTTAAGTAAACCACTGGGTAATAGTATTATCAATAACACATAATTAATAAAGATTCATAAAAAAAATATATAGAGAAAAAGTGGAAAGTTGTGATAATGTGACAGATTTTTTCCCAACCTATATCCAAAAGTCATTTTTAATCTTTCTAATATTATGTCCAAAATGAAACAACTCTATACCAACGGGACCTTTATGGTTTATGGAAAGCCAATAAAGGCGAGGCCACAGAGCAAGTTTGCTTTTTGGACAGGTAATGTTGTTCTCAGTAGTGGTATAATCTAGCTCATTCCCTTTAATCTCCAGCCCATTCTGCTGGCTTCAGGTCCAACAGCCACCTCTGCATCCAGAAGAAAGTACTGAATTTCACATGGGTTCTGGGAGACCCTACTTTGTACAAGGGCTCAATGCCATTTTCTTTCACTAGCTCACCTTTCACCTGGACTAAATCGGGAAAGAGACAGAGAGAGTAAAGGAAACATGACCAATCCACCTGCTTGTCGTTCTCTCAGAGGTTATGTTGAGCCACAGCGGCACTGAAACTACTTTTAAACTCCCATATTTTTGTTGTTAGTCACCAGAAGAGTGACTGAGTCACCCCCACGCACTGCCGGCTGGGCCAGGCTCAGATCGCACAAGCTCCGATTTACCCCTCAATTCCTGGGCAAAATAACCCAGTTCAGTCCCAACTTAAAGTACACAAATACCAGCCCACTAACCAGCGCTGGTACATCTTACACACACTAACAATTCCTCACACACTCTGATTCACTTCACCAACTCCTCATCCTCCATCAATCTTTCAGGACTGTTAGTTACATAAGAGAGAGGATAACCTATCCACACATATCCACACATCTTAGTAATGATTTTTAGAGCTCTACTGTGGGTAGTATTTTCATCTAAGATTTTAATTTATGAGGTTTGTGCAGTTTAATTTTGCAGTTAACTAACCCAATAAAATTGGTGTTAAAAAGCAAGTTCCGTCAGACAAAACAGAAAATATATTCAATATATTTTCAGTAACTGTTGTTACATCTCTCTTTTCAACGATAAAATTAGAAATGTAAATAGTGAAAATTAAAATAATCATAAACCCCTTTTTAAAGTGTTATCCATTTAATCACATCTTTTAAGCTAATACTATCTTATAATAATAATAATTATTATAATAATATCTTGTTTTATATTTATATTCTAATGAACAAGATGAGCTTACATACTATCAATATAGATCTTTCTCTTCACTGCCCATTTCTCCCTGGCAGTCTGTTCATGGCAGACGGTGTGTTTGTGTGTGTGTGTGTGTGTGTG
>CM074949.1:13183858-13200624 GCA_037577455.1 Pangasius macronema
GTGTGTGTGTGTGTGTGTGAGTGTGTGTACTGTGTGCATGTGTGTGTTTGTTATGTCCCGCTGTGTCGGTCTGGATGGTCCAACCGAGCTCCACTGCAGCATAGACAGCTTGTATTGAAATAAAGGAGAGGAGGTGGCGATGAATCACACATTGTAACGTGTCAGTGCGTCATTTTCTGCTTTTCAAATTGGTGTGCTTGTTCTTGCTCATTTTCTCGTCAGTGGGCTGAAGTTTAGTGACTCAGGAGCTTTGAAATGTAAGTACAGAGCGAGCTGGAGCACTTATTGTTGTTAAAATCATGTGCTTCCTACTTGTTTCATTTAAGGGTTGAATTACTTCCAGAGGAAGAAACACATTCAGAATTATCTAAACTACCTAAGATATTAGATAATGACTTCTACTAACATACACATGTTGCACTGTGGCTTGTGAGATCAGAGACTTAAAGGACTATTACATATGTTCTTCTCTTTCAGGAGGGAATTCATAATGTGTAAGTGAATAATTTTAGAATTACAGGACTTCTCTATTTGAAGCTAGAAAAATCCATAAAATCTTTGAAATAAAATTGGGTATTTTAAAAATGATACATAAGTATTTCACATGATTAAAATTTTGATTGAATTTTTTTTTATTTTTTGTTATTGCAATAAACCTTTTTTTAAATAGATATTTTTGTTTAAAGACATTAATTTCCATTTACTTGCCTTTGTGAATTTAGTTTTATTTAAATCAGATATAATTTGTATTCTTTATTATCAATAGAGATTCAGTGTTTTCAAAACTAAATTTAAATTGTACAATTAAAATTAGCTTCTTAGTTATAATGTAAATTTGAAAAGGAACTTCTAGGTTACTAATCATTAAAAAATCATTAGATTCTGAAACAATTTATATTATGTTCATTTTCTGAAAATCTAAGACCTATGCATTACTACGCCTAATATATTTATACCAAACAGGGATTTTTCACAGGTCGATTTTCTAGAAAAAAAAAATCATCTAACTGAAACAGGGTAAAACAGGTCAATTTAAATGCTGTTTGGCTTTAAGGACATCCTGATAATACCTATAATCTGGGTAGGGTAATATTTATACCACACTGAAAGACAGGAATGCTGCTATCTTTAAGCAAATAATGAAGATAAGAAGCTCTCACTGGAATACAGATTCATTCCTGGCATTCTTCAGTTGTAGAAGGTGTAAGACATGGCTGCCAATAGCGCCATAAAGGTAGAGATTAAAGAGAGCCTGAGACCCCTCTGCCTGACCTCTCATCCTCACCAACACCTGAAGAAAATGAATTACTTACATATTTTCATTTTATAAATGAATATAATATGCTAGATTAAGTAAAATTTACATTTTTAAATTTTAATGTTGTAAATTTCAGTTAAAGAAATGCATTTTTGTGCTCAGAACTGTAGATAATATCTTTGCATTGGTAATATGGGGACCCTTCCTTAAATCCATTACACACTACAAAATTTAAATGAAACTTTTACACATAAAATCAAACCCTCAATTTTGTGTCAGCACACAAACATTTTATGAGTAATAATCATTGACCAGCACCCCAGCAGTCACATTCCTTGATAGTACAGAGAAATGCTAACCCAAGGCCTTTACATCAAAAGCAGGTCACCACATCAAACACAGGGGAAAAGTGCCTAGCATAGTGACCGTTCATTCACAAAGAGTACATTTCCACACATGACTTGGCCTGGCCAGACTGAGCAATGTAGGAATCTGGGCGGTCAGCTGGTGAGGGACGTCAGGACGATGTGGCACTCCAACACCCCCCCCCCCCCCCATCACCCCCCACCCCCCATCACACACACTTCCTAATAGAGCTGGCCTGCTTGGCTCACCCCTGGCACTGAATGGCTATATTAGGTGGCTGCAGAGCTGGTGATCGGCGTAAGAGCGCAATGCCACTGCAACGTCATGGACATGCTGGCGAGGCATGACTTCACAAGCCTTATCATCCACAGATATGGCATGCTTATATTACATTCCGCCTCACATACATGCACAAAAACCCAAAGGCCTGTCTTTTAAAGGCACAAGACCTGCCACAGAAATGCCTGGTAGCCATGCCAACCGTGTGTTTGAAAGAGCTGACAATGAGCAATTTGCCCAGTAAATGGAGGAAAGTGGGACCCAGCTAGGAGAATGTGAAACACTACCACTGTGGAAATGGGCACACTATTAAAACTGTCTTATTCATTACTCATTTATAGCTGTGATGATTATTGTATGCATTAGGACTAACATCGATACTGAATATATAATCTTATTTTAAATGATCAATTTATATGTGAAATCTGAACATTGATAAAGAAACTACATTTTAAAAAAACACATGGTCCACTCACACCCAAATACATCACACTGTTAATGATTCATCTCTCAGTCCTCTCTGATATTAAATAATCACCATCCTGAATAATAACAGGCAATTAGCATGTATGTTATTCTGAAAGCCTATAATCCTTCAGTGGTAAATCAATCAGGTAATAGGCAGGGAGTTATGGCCCCTCTTTGCTATCCCTTGTCACCAGCGATGGCTGGGTTTTGGGTAGGAGTTGGATGGTGGGTGGAAAAGAGTGTGAGAACATTTAATGGAGCCTGCCCGTCTGCTCCTCCACCCCTTGGCTGGCCCTTTAAAAGGTGTCAGATGAAAAGCAGCTGAGATTGCTGCTCTCTCTCACTCTATCTCGCCCCCTCTCTCTAAGCTGCACTCACTTGCTAGCATCCTGCTTTCGCTCGCCCCCTCAACACCCACGTTTTTTTTCCCTCCTTCTCTGCTTCCTACACACTCCCCACGCCTCACACGCACTCACTCATTCTCACCCACATACATACACAAACACGCCCAGGCTGCCGTCCCCCAGCCTGCCGCCTCTGGCTGTCCTGGTGAAATCAGGATGCAGGACCCCCGCCTTGATTCTTACTGACCCCGGCACTCTCTACACACTTACATCCTGGAAGTGGGTTGTCCCCGCTGCGACATCAGCTAGCATGGTGCCAGAGTGACACAGCCAAGTCACAGCTTCCCTGTCCTCCACCTCAGCTGAGCCGGCGATTGGAAAGAGGGAGCAAGAACGGCAGCAGTTCACACCCTCATCCTGGAAGTTCCGAGCGTGCTCTTTATAAACATTCCATTCTCCCCCAGCATGCTGAACAGGGTTTCCTGCTCACAGGAATTGAGAGCCCAGCCCCCAGTTGGCGTGCTCCCACACAACCCAGCCTAGACAAGGGGACTCTTTCAGGCACTTCCTGAAGAACCACCTTCAATTATCTTAGCTGCTGGGCCAGGGAGAAAGTGCTGATGTTATACAATGCCGATAAAGCTCCCTTCGATTCATTCCCCACCAAGCCAAAGTGGCGTAATCACCGAGGGAGAGCGATTACTCTGTTTGGCTTGGCTAGCAAGCCCAAGGCCATTCTAAACAACATAAAAGGTGACAGAGGGAGGGAGAGATGAAGAGAAAGAAAAGTGAGAGAGCAGGCTAGAAAAAGAAAAGCAAGGTAAGACAAAAGAGAGTGATAATTTGGATCAGATAGTGAAACCCAATAGAGGGAGAGGGCGGTGGGCAAGCGTGAAAAGAAGTAAGGAAGACAAAGTAAAGAATAGGGAACAGGGTACTTCTTTCTAGCTGCTTACAAAGCATAACATCACTGGAGTTCATTTTCTCCAGAACTAACATGTCGGGGGTCATCTGTCCCACACTTAGTCTTTGTCCCTGTGGCGCCTAGCTCATATCCCCAGTACTCTTCCGGTGCTACTGCATTGTCTGTTTTTGCCCTCACATGTGATTGAGCATGAAAGCCAGACCTCTATGATCTGGTCAGTGTCTCTATCAGTGTTGCGTCTGACAAGACACAATGGCTTCTTCACACATGTGAGCACCCTCTCATGGAATCCACTGGGATTTTCAATGAATTTTGCTTAACAGATGTTATTTAATGATCTATAATATACACGCTTGTTTTCCTGGTACTTTCAAAGTGGATTCTCCCTAAAAGCACAGCAAACTCTGAGCTATAATTAGTGATATATTCAATAAAGACCGAAAGTTCAGAACAAAACAAAGATATGAACTGCAAAATCATATTATGGCAACAAAAGTTTTCTGCTGAAAGACAAATGTGTTGCCAAGTAACTGAAATAAAGAATTAAATTATGTGACGTCTGACTCATGGCAATTCCCCTAACATGTCTAATGCTGCTCTCTTGAATCAACACAAACAGATACTAGTCATAGGATGGATATGGCAAGATCAAAGAAACGAAAAGAGAAGAGAACAAAGATAACCAGGAAAGAAGGATAGAGGAGAATTCAGAAGAAAGAAGAAGGATGAGTGGAGTAGAGAGGAGTAGAAAGGAGCAAGAAGGAGAAAAGAGGAGAAGATGACAAGTAAGATAGATAAACAAGGAGAGGAGAGGGGCAGAGAAGGAAAGGGATTATGTGAAGAAGGAGGTGATGAGAGAAGAAGACAGAAGATGAGAGGACAGGAGAGGAAATCAGAAGAGAGATACAAAGAGAGGAGTAAATGAAGAGGAGAGGAGAAGGAAGGAAATTAAATGGGTGGAAAGCAGAGGAGGTGGAAGCAGAGGCTCAGAGATGATGGGTGGCAAGGAGCTGCCCTGTGTAGGACTGAAGGAGGATGAGTCACAGGCTTTCTGCCCACTGATCCACCCACACACACCCAAATGTGGGTGTGAAAACACCAGGCTCAGAGCCTGTGGGCCTTAAACTCAGGACGCGTCTGTCTCTCTCTTCCATTGCCAGTACATGTACAGTTTCTACCCACAAGCTGAGCCTGAGCCTACATTTATGATGTCACTGAAGGAGAAAATAAAAAACAAAATGGACACATGGGATAATGTGTAGGATAATACTTTTTTTTTTGGCTTTTTTTGGTGTGTGTGTGTGTGTCTACCTTTGAGAAACAATGTAGAATCTTCTTAAATTTCTTGACCTTATCCCAGTACCTGAACTATTTTATGACAGAGGCACTGGAACTCCTGGACATTAAATGAATGTGACATAATCTGTCTCTATATTTCTCTCTCTCTTAGTCCACACACACACACACACACACACACACACACACACACACACACACACACACACACACACACACACACACACACCCCAGGAAATCTGTGCCACCATCACAGTAAAAGTTAACAGCCCATTCATTAACTAGAGCCATATCCACTAACTCATTCCTGCCATTCAATTTCAAGCAACCTACGTTTCTACTTTAAATATGGTTGCATTACTTGTATTAGTCTTACCGGTGTCTGGTGATCCACATTCACCATGACATGACAGCACCTAGAAGAGGCAAGAAAGGCACTGCAATTAGTGATGTATTACAAAGTTATTATGTCTCTAGATCCCTAATGCAGTGTTAAATGGTAATTTATTATAGAGCATTTTGCAAAAACTCTAAGTGACTGAATTCTCTAAGTGACATGACTATGAGGGATAATTTTATCGAAATGGATTGGCTTGATAATATTCAAAATGAGACAGATTGCTCATTAAAATATTTCACATTTGTGCGTGTGGGCGATTACTAACAGCTATTCTTCTTCAGGAGCTCACATGGTCTCTGAGGATGGGCGATTCAATCAAAAAAAAAAAAAAAAAGGAAGAAAAATCTCAAATCACTACCATAACTGCATTACATTTATTTTCAGCTGAATTACAACAATATCATAATTATGTCCTTTACATGGAAAAACAGATACAGTGTACCTGAATTCAATTTCATGCACAGAATAAGGCTTTAAAACAGCCTCCATTGTGAGTTCAGTCTCAGCATCTTACTGAACATAATTGATCATGAAAATGTAGCAATTTTAGGCCTTTTTCATAATAGGGAGGCTTTTTTGGTGTGAAAGCAGGAATAAGGTACTTAAGTGCGATATTCTATATTATAAATCACTGGTATTCTTATCATTACATCAATTGAGGCACTGGATCCATTAGCAGCTCTCTCAGGGGAAATGTGACATGTCTGACAGCACTCATAGACTTTGTAATTGCAGTGCAATCAGATATGGTATTAGCAATTGTTTCATACCTGACTTGCTTTTTGTGTAAGATTAACTGCTAGGCAGGAGTTATCATGAACATTCTCCTGCAATGGAACACTCTTAACAAAAAGGGTTCTTCGGTAAAGGCAATTATAGAACCGTGACAATTCAAACAACCATTTGCATGGCTCCTTGCAGATCAGAAAATATTTCTTGATGTGTGCTATTTAAATTATATGACAACCTTCACAAGGTCAGGTATTTTGCACTTATCTGTTATAAGCAATCGCTACACTTCAAAAAGTTCATTTAATTTTGCAAGGTTTGCTCACTCACATAAACATAGTTTGCTACATTTTTGTTAGAACAGTAATTAAATCTTAGCTTAAATTAACCTTGCTTAAACTAAAAAAAGTGGAAAAAATGTAAAAGATGTAAAGTAGAACAACAGGTGAAGCACAGTGAGTACTACCAGCTTAGTAATTCTTATATATGCCTGTAGCAATTAATGTTCTTTCAAAAAAAAGCAATGTGTTTCACTTTAGAGACAGTTATTCGTGAATGTATTTCATAGAATGAATAAACATCCGCCAGTGTTTTCACTTTGAAATGTTCACAACTTGCATTTTGTAGTTTAGCTAACGTGAACATTTGAAGGCATTTAAATTTCCTGACATGCTAAATCCAAAACTGCTGGACATGATGATGAGCAGTACATTCATGATGTCTTATATGATCATGAATGCGACCTAAAAATTAAAAAGACCAATAATTCCTTTTGGACAAACAAAATAATAAAACATGTTTTTATATCACCCTTCATGTTCTACAGAGAACCTGTTGTATATGGTTCTTTAAAGAATCTTTTAAAGATGTTTCAGTAAGGCACCCAAAAGTTTTGGCAGTGCAATAAACTGATTACACAACAAAAGTGACAGTAGAAAAAGATTAGTAGAAAACGTGTGTACTAAACTTTGTTACAAGCAAATTAACCCTGTAAACTCCCAGGCTGGTAGATCCAAATTATTGCTAACTCTCATACTTACATACCTTGTCTATTAGATTCACTACAAGTACTGAATAAATTATAGCAGTTACTGAAATGTTCATGAACTAAACAATAAGCCAGGACTTTAAGGGATTAGGGTTCTTCAGATGAAATAAAAGTGTCACGCCAGTCGTTCTCCTGGCCCACTGACTGAAACAATGCACAGATTACATGTCTCATGTGCGCCCCCTAATGGAAACTATTTGAAGTAAGAGCTCAAATAAAGCAGGTATGTCGCTGTAGAAAGATCCATAACTGTATAAATGATATTTATTCCGACATGTATTTAAAAGAAATAAAATACTGCCGTGGTATAAAATAAGAATGTTTAAATGCTTAATTTTTAATATCTATTATTATTATTATTATTATTATTATTATTATTATTATTATTTATTTATTTAAAAAAATACAATAATAATAATAATAATAATAATAATAATAATAATAATGTGTTCATTGGTGTTAAAGGTATTTTCTAGCAAACGTTTTCATTCATTAATCTTGGAAGTCGGAAGAGTAAGTGTGTGTGTGTGTGTGTGTGTGTGTGTGTGTGTGTGTGTGTATTCTCGCTGTAGAGAGGAAACAGAGGAAGGGGAAACGCTCCCCCTGCTTTTTTCCCCCTCTCTCTAAACTCACCCCTCTATTTTATTCTCCAACTCATTTTTTGTCACGAGGTCTCCCCAGGGGCAATCGCATTCCAAGACACACACAAGAATTTCCTTCTCTTCGGTTCACATAGCAGCCTTTCCCCCTCCTCCTCCTCCTCCTCCTCCTGCCGCACTCACAGAGCACAGCGTTTCTGCGCTGCAAGAGCCGAGCGCTGCTACTAGTGAGTGTGTGTGGGTGTGTGTGTATGTGTGTGTGTGTGTGTGTGTGTGTGTGTGTGTGTGGGTGTGTGTGTGTACGCGTGTGCGCCTGAGCACTGAGGCCACTTACAGCAAAAGTTTTCTTCGTTGCACTTTTCTTTCCCAGCCCTCGCCTGAAATGGTATTTGTCAGTGCACGCAGAGACCACACACACACACACACACACACACACACACACACACACAGAGAGAGAGACGGCTTCGTCTCTGTTAGTGCGTCGTTTCCAGCAGCAGTGGACAGAAACGGCGCACATGTTCACCCGCAGCCGCACGCGCAAACTAACCTGTATTCATTATATCTAATGAGGAGAAAATCATTTTGCGACACCGCCGCTTGTGTGATTGTACGCTGCCTCTGCAGCGCTTAAAAAAAACAACATCTAAATTAAAACGGATGTTTCGGAGAAAGTGTCAAATTCATCAGCAAACCCCCCTCCCGAAGCTCCTACCTTCAGTTTAGCTTCCGCCGCCGCTCAGCACACGCGCTAGCCCGGATTAAACCGAGCAGAGATGTGGAAAACAATACAGACAGAAAGAAAAGGAGAGCGTTGAGCGGAAACACAAAGCGACTGAGCAGCAGCCACACTTAATATTAATGGCTCTGTCACTCACTCACCCGCTTGTCACTCATGTGCCGCTTCCATCTGCGGCGGCCACCTCGTGCAATTACCGGCTCAGTGTGGGAAACAGTGCGCTCTCTCTCTCTCTCTCTCTCTCTCTCTCTCTCTCTCTCTCTCTCTCTGGCTCTCTCTTTCTTCATGTGCGTGTTTTCACTCTCTCCCTCTCTCTCTTTGTATCTGCCCGTTCACACACGGCCCCCGCTCACTTCACTACTAACCATACAGCGCTGCAGAAATCCCCCCGCTCAGTCGGGGCCGGCCCTTCTCCAGACTCGGGGACTCAGAGCGCGCGCGCGCGCGCACGCGCTCACACACACACACACACACACACACACACACACACACACACACACACACACACACACACACACACACACACACATCTCCATTTTCGAGCAAACATCTCAGGAAAGTCTAAAAAATGAATTGTGCGCAATGTTGTAAACGCTGCGTTCACTTCTGAGAAATCCCCGATATTCTGACTATAGATGTGTGCTGACCTGAAATATCATATCAACACAACAAAAACAAAGACACTAATAATAATAATAATAATAATAATAATAATAATAATAATAATAATAATAATAAATTATATAATTGCATTTCTTCAAAGCCAAATTAACAAGGATAACAATATAATATATATATTACTGACAATTGAAAAAAACCTGTTAATTCTATTTCTAAATGACCTAGAGACGTTTTCGTATTCAAACTGTAGGGTGTTTTTACCTCACATTAGTCCCTTAAACGTATAACACACGCATCTTTAAATTTCATGAATAACAGTAATAATCAGGCTTTTATTGAGAGTAAATATGCATTCGGGAGATTACTGTCTTCTGCTTTTGCATGCTAATTGGAAGTAGACAGTTATGTTGAGGGAAAGCCCTAAGCAGCAACATGCCTCTCCTCCCGTCCCCCTCCCTTTCAGTTACAGTAGATACCCGGGGTTTCACCAGAGAAAATGACGGCAGGAAGCGATTATAATGGGAGTTCACCTAACCGACCGCATTGTTTCATTCACCTCATATTATGTGCTCTTATCTCCAGCGCGCTCTGAGCCATGTCCCGAATGCAGATAGGATGTACAGGGGAAATACAACTACTGTGGGAGGTGCCCAACGATTTACATAAAATTTCCCAAGTGCCAGACTGGCATATGAAGAACATGTTCTTTCCACTGTCCCTTTCACTTTTTCAGAAAAATATTTCAAGCTGGGGAAATTTGAAGCTTCAGAATCAGGACTGCTTAACACTTATAAAACATCTCTCTATTGTAATAAAACATGGCAAAGTACATTTTCACAAAATGATACTGATTTATTGATTGACACGCAGTGGAGCTTTTTGAAGATACACATACACACGGATGGTGGAGAACACTGGTCTGGCATACTCCCAATCTAAAAAAGTAACATATTAACAAAGCTCATTTAAAAGAATAAAATAAAATAAAAACAAGCTAAGTCAGTGTCATATACTGGTTAAACATATTGTTTAATAATACTTTTCAATCCAAGTAGCATTCAAGTCATTGTCAGAGAGAATTTAATTGGAGTAAGGAGGCTGGTATGTATGTGGTAGTTACAATGTAATAGCAATGTAATCACATAAACAATGCTAGAAGAACACAACAATAGTTTTACGTTTATGGTATTCATATTATTATATTGTAACTAGATCATGGTAAATATTATATTCTTGTATTATAGTCTTGTACTATAGTACTGTGTGTAGTTATCATTTTAGATTCAAATTCTACAATTATAAGTCCATTCAGACATTAATGGTAGACTGACGAGGACACAGGGAAAAAAGCCCTAATGATTAATGATTGTTTAGTTATGCAAATCAAGGCTCATTTATTAATCTGAAACTAAAATCTAAAGCTTCACACAGAAAATACTAAAACAATAAAATGTTGCTGTGGAAACTATGACCCACATAAGACGAGTGTTTGTACTATTTGAGCCCCATAATGGCACTGAATCTAGTTTTTACAAAACAAAAGCAATGTGATAAGCATGAGCAGTTCTCAAATGGCTAAACTAAAGCTAAGATTTTTAAAAGCATACACATAAATGTAATACAACTTGTTCTGACTTGTAATCTATAACTTGGGTTGTTTTAAAATTGACATGAACTTTACAGATGCCATATTTGTATGCTTTACTAGTTTCTTCCAGAATTGTAATTATTTGCTGATTACACCATACAAATCATTTTTAATGTACTTATACCAGTCTTGCCCGTCAATTCATGAATGCTACGCTATATCTGTAAATAATGACGAAGATCTTCACTCCTCACTTGGAGTATTACATTAGATTACATTGGAGTCTCCAATTAATGTTAATCGAATGATATTACAAAATAGCACCATCAAGCTTCATCAGACTTATACAACCATCAGCCATCTGTTAGACATATAAATCTTCATCTATTGTTTTTAGTCGCACATCTAAAAAAATCTATTGCACTTGCGTAAGAAAGCACACAATAGCAGCATTTGATTTGCATGCTCTCTATCTCATCCACAGAGAATCCTATACACACAGACATCTCTTCAGGTTTGACAAAGCAGACAGGAACATCACAGCATTTCAGCTTTAAGCAACTGTGGCTGGAATTTGTTTAACTGTGGTCTAAAGGACACAGTGCACTTGTTTAGTTAGACTGGAAAAATTGTAATGAATAACTAGGTTCTATAGAAGTTTTTTTTTTAAATTTTCTTTCTTCTCTTCAGAGCTTACTTCATATCCAATTGATTAAATATCCTCATAAAATGCTTTGTAAATATGTATCAGAAATATATATATATTAAGGCTTCATTATTTGCTTATTTAATTTAAACCCCTGTAATTTGTTGGAATAAAGTCTGAGCAGTGTAATAAATATCTATGTCCTTTGTGTGGCCATTTGAAAAGTTAGAAGTGCAAAGCTATTTTAGAAAATTATGTGAACATGAATATAATACTAAGTAGTCCTTATTTTCTAAATAAAAAAGAATGACACAAATGTCACTGAGGAATTGACAAGTTAATTTTTTTAAAGTCTAGGCTCAGTTGCTTTTCATTCAGGGGTGGTTTGGAATTTTCCCCCCCAGAAACCCCTCCCAAATGACTGAAAAAAAAAACAACATTCAGTCATCATTACATAGAGCACCAGTGACCTCAAATACCGAAACATCAAAAGAGTGGGTCAGAGAGCTTCTGGTGAACTTTCACCCAACTCACCACCCTACATTTCTACATTTACAATGTTAGTCAGCGAATGAGAGTAACTGTGTACATAAACCACTGGTGAATAACATCTTCCAGCCTTCAAAACCATAAAATACACAAACAGAGCCATGTCTTCCTTTATCTCATATACATATAAGTATAGTTTCCATCTTCTCTCACTACCCTCGCCATATTTGCTTTTAACAGCAAGACTAATTTATTATTACATTTGTTTTTGCCATTTTTTCATTGATCAATGGCATCTGAAATAGTAAATTAAACAGGCTGTGAGAGGTTTTCCCCATTTTTCAATTTCTTGCATGTACCACACACCTCTCTTCCCTGCATCTGATGTGTCAGCAGCTGTCCTCCGGCACATGAATTTGGCGTCCATTTTTTTCTTTTCTTTTTTTTTTTAACTGCACTCCCAGTCATTCCACACACTGCATACATATCTAAACTGGCTGATTTACATTGCTTACAGCAAAGGGACTTTCCTATATAGCTGCTCAAACAGCACATGCGACAACTGGAATTCAAACATTTCTGCTGATTTCTGCACTACACTAACACAGATTAGCTCATCAATTGCTCAGTTTACTAAATCTGATGCAAGGCAAATATGTTATTCTTAGAGGGGAATTCATTCAACATCTGATGCAATGTAACAGTAAGTCCACATAACTGATACATGTCCAAAATTGCTATTTGATGATGTAAGAAGAACTGTCGGTGCCAGACATGGAGAAATCCATTTAGTATATTTTTAGTTATTTAAAAAGCTTAACCTTAAAGCCATTCAATTTTATAGAAACTTTTCCAACCTGAGACATGTGATCTTCATCTGAATTCAACTGGATTTTATTTGGTTTATACAAAGGAAGTAGCAAGAATCCATACTAACTCCACCCATAACCCTAACGTTAATGTTAACTGTGACCAAAGGAACTTGAATTGTGCAAATTTTTTATCAATTTTATAAACTTTTACAAAAGTGGTCACAAAATTTGAGCCTATGCTGAACATTTTTTCTTGTAAGTTGTCTGACACTGTTGTTATTTATTCCAGTGTATTGTTGTGACACCATGCTGATACCGAACCATTAAATGCAGTACATGCCTAATTTGTGCTCATTGCCTAGTTAATGGGATGGAAAAATGGAGCTCACCAATTTGAAAAATGTTTGAGCTAATTACCCACCGCAGATTTTAGCCAATTGATGGACTATACAAGCAAATGGGATATTTAAAAACATATACTGTAAACAAATAAAAAATAAAGAAAAAACTGACAAGTTTCACCTTTTCGGCACAAGTATTTTAATTAGCTACAGAGAAACTTGTGTTGGTTTTTAATTACTATCTCTCCTCTCTAATCATGTTAATATTAAGATTAGATTCCTGTGATATTGCAATTATATAATGAATAGTTTAAAAAGAAAGATTTATAATTATCAGTAACATATAAAGGCTCTATGGGGAGTCTCTGTGTGTGTGTGTGAGTGTATGTGTGAGTGTGTGTGTGTGTGTGTGTGTGTGTGTGTGTGTGTGTGTGTTTGCGAGTGATAACATGCTTATTTAACATTCGTCCATGCTCACAAACCCCATGAAGAGACATAATGAGACAGCCTTCCTCATCCTTTATATTCACCCTGTACAAAACTAGACTACATTTCAGACCACACACCATTCAAATCCATCACTGAATTAATCAGCCAACTGGAAATGAAAAATATCAGCAGCCTTGCAGGGCTACAACAGCAAGACTTTTCCCACTGCGAGTAGACACCACAGTCCTCAGAGCGCCACAGGTGGGTCTCTTTGTATCCCCTCCCTGTGGTGCCCCATTTTGGGAAAGCCCCTCAGCAGCAGGCTGCAACTGTCTCTAACTGAAACCTGAAATACAGGCCTGAACTCTAGATTTTCCCACTGCATCTGGGGGATTGATTCCCAGGGATCTGAGCTAAAACCTCTTAAATGTCCCCCTGGCTATTGTCTTTCCGTTTCAGCTGAAATTCTCAGCATTCAGTATGGGGTCAGGCTGTGCAGGAATGCTCAAGGTTTGACAGGCATCCCAGCTTTTATATTAGTGTCTGTTCTAGTAGGCGTGTTTACACACATACACACACAGGGGCAAGCACATGCACACTTACGCTCACACATGCACTCAGTCACCCACACACGTACAGCTACACCCCACCTACACAAATACCTATATCCAAACACCCACACACTCACACACGCACACTCACTCTTCTGGGCAAACACATGCGAGTGCACGTTTAGACACATTTGCACTTAAACACACATCCACCCACTCACACCCGTGTGGAGGCACAATAAGTTTTGCAGGCTAGTGGAGCTTTTCTCTGATCTGGTTTCCTCTGGTTGGGAGAAGACAATAAAACAAACAACCATCCCCAATGAATGTACCCTGTGTGTTGGACCAGCTGCTGTTGAGTTTGAGTGGATTAAGGCAAGAGCAGAAAGGTGTGTGTGTGTGTGTGTGTGTGTGTGTGTGTGTGTGTGTGTGTGTGTGTGTTTTATATACCTGATCTGTAACTGCCACGCAACTGTAGAGAACAAAGACACTGCCAGGTTTTTGTCCCTCCTTCCAATGCTACAGGCGTGCACTCTCACTGACAACAATTAGAGCTCTCTCTCTCTCTCTCTCTCTCTCTCTCTCTCTCTCTCTCTCTCTCTCTCTCTCTCTCTCTGTCTCTCTCTCTCTCNACACACACACACACACACACACACACACACACACACACACACACACACACACACACACACACACACACACACCCTGCAACACTCCAGCCTCTACAGCACACAAGCTCATCATCACTCATACTACTCAGTGTACTGAAAGCACTCTACACACTCACAAACTACAACAATGCCATCCTGCTACTGACGTTTATTCATTCTGATTGACAGAAAATTACCCAGATTTGCCTAAAATGTAATCATACACAAAATGAGAGGACTTTGCTATGATAAAGTGTGTTAAACTATAAATGGAGGACTCTAGACTGTATCAAAAGAAAGCCCAATATACAATATAAACATGACTAGTCCCTTTTTTATTTTCCTATACACAAAGTCTTTTGAAAGAGTTTCTGGAGTTGTTCTTACCTGTGCACATGGCTGAGATTTTCCATATGCAGAATGCTTTGTCTCTGCTTCTCTTCTCTTCTTCCTTCCCCTCTCTGCTCTTTTGTGTAACTGCTAGTGACAACCTGCAAAATCCTGTTGAAGTACTGCTATCCTCTCTGTGTACATGTATGTATGTCAGTAAGTGTGTATGTATTTCTCAGGCCGAGCCCTTGCTGCTTGCTGTGCTTATCTGCATGTCACTGTGAGTGGCTTATCCACTGGCAGTGGGTTTAACTACATAGCATCTCTCCACCCCCGGGGCAGCATAGTAAGCATGCGTGAGCGTGGAGGCTTCCTGCCTACATATAGCACTCAATGTCAGCTCCCCCTACATACATTTTACCTCACATGCACATATACGTACACTCCCTCACCTCCTACTTCAAAACATGTGACCAGCCTACCTCAGCAAATCCCACACATAGACTAGCCAGTTTTCTATGTACTTGTTAATACTCTCTGACTCTCTTTAAAAAAAAACAACACATTTCCACTTCTTTTCAGTATGTAGATATCTGTTTATTATGTGTTTACTGAACACTATTTCAACCAGCAGTTAGATTAATAGTTAGAATTGTAATATTCATGCACAGCATAGTAGGTAGTCATGTAAATAATAGTGGGCTTTTGCTGAAATTTCTTTTGCTCATAACCTAAAAATTACATGTATGACAGCATAGTGGTATGAGAGTATATGGTGATAAGACAGTTAGGGGAAATTACAATGTTAATGTTACATTATAACAATAGAGTTTATTGACATTAGCAATAAAGAAAAGCCATTTCCAGATGCACCATAAAATCTTTTTTTATTTATTTTGTTTTGCTTGTGTGATGGTTTGTTTGTTTGTAGTTAAATGGAATAGCTTATGTATTAAAGAAAGAACATTTCTGGTGAAATTCAGATAAATGATAAAAAGCAAAAAGTCCATTAAAATAAGAACAATTTAGTTAACAGAATATCAGCATTCATATATGGACTGTAATGCCATCCTCTTTGACAGGTGAAGATACTGCCATTCTTCTTCTTTTGGCTGCTCCCGTTAGGGGTCACCTCAGCAGATCACTGGTCCACATATTTCATTTGGCACATGCAGGATGCCCTTCCTGATGCAAACCTCCCCACTTATATCAGGGCCTGGAACCGGCACTGGAAGTGCACTGCTGTCTGCGGGGTGGGGTCCCTGGCTGGGAATCGAACCCGGGCCACGCAGTGAGAGCACCATGCCCTAACCCCTAGTCCTCCAGGGACCCTGAAATGTGAAGATAATGTAATGCACTGTAAAGTGGGGTATTGTGTTTTACAACCATGAGAACAACCAGATACTTGACTATCTCCTGTGGATTAAATAGGAGGATTCAATCAGACAGAAATATTTGTTCACATTAAATTGCCCCATAATGCTGCCTTTGTTATTGAACTTGATCACTCACAGCTTAAAATAAAAATAGGTCACTTTTTTACTTAACACTTGTTGTGTGTAATGTTCACTTTTCCACACACATCTCATGGTAGTCAGCTTTTCTGAGAGCATCTGAACAGGAATGTCAGCCATCTCCCTGTGCATGCAATGGGGTCCAAAAATCTGAGACCGCAGAGTGAAAATGCTTCTATTTTGCATTGTTTTCAAATTTAATACAACAATTTCATTATAAATTAAATTATTTACAACAAAAATTAGACTCTTTGAAATAAACTCACTGGTCACATTAATAGGAACACCTGTACAGCTGCTTATTTATGCAGTTATTCAATCAGCCAATCATGTGGCAGCAGCACAAC
>CM074949.1:13202564-13222342 GCA_037577455.1 Pangasius macronema
GAGTGAAAACACACTCATATGTTCATGATTTCATTGTGGGTTGTAAGCTTGGTTTTTGACTGAAGATGCTAAAAAATGATTTTTAAGTGAGATTTACTCGGGTTACACTTCATTTGGGTAGTCTTATGTAGACAGTATACACAGTCAACAAAACATCTGTAGACTGTCAGTAGCCTGTCAGGTTGTCATTAACCAGGCTACCAAACATTTAAATGTCAACAGTTTTTATGGTTGTCAATTTTTAGTAGATACTATACACTATATATTTATTCTATAATGTAGTGCACATTATATACACTACTGTCTACTGTTTGTCTGGTTCCTCTCAAGGTTTCTTCTTATCTCCATCTCAGGGAGTTTTTCCTTGCCACCGTCGCCTCGGCTTGCTCATCAGACACACACTCTCACACTTCATTNGTAAAGCTGCTTTGAGGCAATGACATTGTAAAAAAGCGCTATACAAATAAACTGAATTGAATTGAAATTGAATTGAACTGTGCCGTTAACTGGATGGTCAAGCTTGATGTTTAATAGATCATCTATAGGCTATCAACTTGTCCGTAGTGCTATCACAATTTTAAATTCAGCTCATGTGGGCTCTGTTGATGAACTTTCCATCTTTTTGAAAGATTTGACATGCTGGTGAGAATCGGCTTATAGGCTGGTTTATAACAGCCTATAGATGGTTTGTAAATTAACAACATTGAACTATCCAAATAAATTGTTATTATTTATAACATTGTGTAACTGATAATGTCTAGGTGTGGAACCTGAAAGAAACATGAAAGAGCTCACATGGATTTCAGAGGAACTATAATAGTTGAGAAGGGTTTCACTGGATCTCATATGATTGATTCTGTAAGGAAAGCTGTGATTGCTAACCCTGCCCCTCTCTCTAACCAAACGTTTCATACCAGTTTAATAGCAGTTGTGAAAATGCAATGTGAGACGGTGCGTTGGTTTAATAGTGTTGCTATTAATCATAAGTGTGTAAAGAAAAAGCACACAGCTTTTACAAAGAAAGAAACTTTGAGAAAATTTTGTCTTTCAAAGGAATTTTATGCGAACATTAGGAAATTACACTCTAATATATATTATACGTACTGCTGGCATTCAGTATAAAAACCCCATGAAGCTTCTGTTTATTTCAGCAAACCTCTCTATGGATTCTGAAACTGATACCTGTCTAATTCTTCTCACTGTAACATTAATAGTTTTAAGTGTTATTTTGTCTGGTAACGTACTGATGTACTTTCAACTACTCAATATATGGTAAGTATGTGGAGGAGGCCATGCTGGTAAGATACTCCTCTCGTTTTGACGGTGAAGGGAATTTCCCTTGTAATTTCATTGCAGTTAAAACAAAGAAAGATATCAGTAAACCAAAACAGTGCCTATTATCAGAACCATGGAAATTATTCAAATTTGAGCTGAAGAAACGAGATGGTGATCTTAAAATCAAGAGATTATCTTTTACGCCAAAAGAGTGTTATTTCCATTCCAAATGTGTTTCCTTCGATAGACAAACTGTAGGTTAAAGAAAATGGTATGTAAATGAATTAATTACATTAATAGCATTTGTTCCTGGAAGCTTTGCATATACTGTAGCATATCCAAGTGTCTGCCATTATTATCATCATCATTATTATAATCATTATTATTATTATTAGCATATGGAGTAAATTGTAGTGTCATGCTTGTGTTCTTTAAAAGCTCCTTGTTTTTCAGTACAGATTCCACTGGTATCTGTCATGTGAACAGCGAATTCTGCATCAGACTCCATTTGCTAAAATGCACCTCCACCTACAAATATGGCCACTACAGACTCCAACTCCCAGCTCACATGTTCAAATTCACCCGCTGCACACACCTGGACTCAATTACTACCACACACTATAAAAGCACACTCGCAGCTCAAGGACATTGCGAAGTATTCGTTCAGCTCTGTTTACACATCCGACACACCAAGCCTTTTGATTCATATTTGCTACTTTGGGTTTTGACACACATTTGTTCTCTCATTTTGTGATCCTTGACTCATTCTTTGATAACTGGTTTATACATCGCCTGACCTCGTGCTGGTTTCTTGACTCTGACCTTTGTTTTACAATATGGATTTGTTTGTACCTGCCAGAACTTTTAAATGAAAGCTTTATCTGCAACTGTTGCTTTCTCTGCCACCTGACAATATCAATCATACAAACACACGTCATAATAAAACAATTTCTTATAGCATTGCTGCATTTCACATTGTTTTTCTTGCCATACAAACTAACCTTGAAATTTTGGACTTTCAATGGACATCAGAATCAAATTGAACATTTCTGCTTCACCTGATCAAAGATGGTGACTGCTGCAATGTAAAAAAAAAAAAATCTGACCCTTCAAAATGTATTCGATTGCATATTGTATAACACACTGAGAGCTTGCTTTGATCACGTCTGTCAAGTGTGACTTATCTCATTGTTCAGCTAGTACTGCAATTTTGTTAAATAGTGAAGTTTAATTGCACTTGTCACCATGTTACAGTGATATAATTAAGGCCAAAAGACAGATACCTCGAACTGGTTTATTTTGTTTTCATTCTAGCAGTCTGATGCACAGTATGCATGCTAAGCAAACACATACACCTAGGTTTCATGTGAATAATTGCTTTTGAAAGAAGAACAAATGGAGTGTGACACTTGCTCCACTTGTTTGCCTTTGTTATTGTTTTCACCTGCCAGTCTCTGGGAGGTGGGAGGATTTTTCTGGTGGGACTAAACCCACTTCCTGAAATGTTTAACGACTGCTACAAACCAAAGAAAGGTTAATGACAGTGGAGATCATAGATAAGAAACAAATACTTGTATGGGCCCCAACTGTTTGAGCAAGGAAAGCAAGGTGTTCAGGATGGGCTTTGTCATTAAAGACACTCCCTGAATTCTGTGTTCCCGCCACCAAAATTTAGTTCCTCTTGTCAAACAGTCTTCTTCCCACAATGGAATTCACCTCACAATGTGGCTAACAGAAGCTTGGGATTTGCTGTTTAGGCTTTCCCTCTAAAAGCCTACTAGTCCTATTCAAAGGCCCACTGGACATGAAGACAGGTAATTAAGATCAAACGGGTGAAGAATCTGGGTGGGAGTTGCCCTTGAACAATCATAATATTCTCACACTGACTATTATGTGCATACCTAAAAGGTGAAACCTCCCATTCAGCGAGCTTGCTGCTTCAGATCCTTGCAGCACTTCTGCCTCACTTGTCATGACAAGTGAGAGTATAGTATCCTGCTCTAGAAATACCTCCTGAGGAATGGGTGACTCACTCATAGATGGTAGCTCTTATCAAACATACAAATCATTACTAATAGCAAAGACATTTAACTGTGATGCCAAAGATACTTCAGCTATAACTAAGTGTGTTGTGATGTGTGATATGATATGGCATCTGTGGTATTTTTTCTAGTCTATCTTTCCATTTTATTCATCCATAGTACCAAGCAAAAGAGTATGCTGCATCTCCTTACAAAGCTGAGATATGGTAATTATTTTTCAGTTTTGTTTGCCTAGAGAGCAAGAGGACCCAGACATGTAGAATTTTAATAAACGAAGACCCATCTCCCTAACTTGAATGCATGCCCCATGTGGGAAATGTCCCTATTTTTTGTTTGCCATTATTATTTTCCCTTCATTCAGTGCATTGTGCTTCCTCTCCTAATAACCTATGAGGGTGTCCTCCTGTCAGTGATTTAGGTGGGATTCCATGGCAGGACTGACACTCATTCAAGCCCACTCCCTGCCTAAGTGACTCCCCACATTGCCTCCTCTCCAGGCTGAGTCAAAGCCACTGACTCATGGAGGCAGTTTCCAGACCTCCATATACTCACAGTAGAGCCATGGCCAGCCCAACCAACCAAGGAAACTTTTGTGTCCCACAAATAAATGGAGGAGGAAAAGGCTCTGCCCCAAGTTTCTGAAGCAGTGATTTTAAAAAAAATTTTTTTGCACTAACAAATGCTGGAAACCAAAATATGAATCACGCCAATGCACATATCACTGCAACCACAAAGCCTCTTTAACAAAGATTGTCTCTATTGCTTTTAGTGAGGTACCAGTGACGGGATATCCAAGGGGAGAGTCAGATGTAATTAAGATGTGATTTCACACATCAGCACACACTGGCAGTTAAAATGAGAGCTGAGATGCTGAGCTTACCTATGTTCTTCTTCAGTTTGTCTGGACCTTTATAAAGTGTTGCTGTGGCAAGACATGCTTATTATATGTTACAACAATATTTTGAAAGCTCTGTGAAGCCTTTCATTATTTTTCTCGACTCATGATTTATGTGATACTGTGTGAAATGCAAACTGTAAAATGCTCACTACATTTACACACAGATTTCCACACAGTCCATAGCACCACAGGAAGCATGATCATGAACATGTGCCCCTGATACTACAGAGAGCCTGAACTGAGGATGACCTGTCCTGTGGAAAAGAGTGTGTGTGTGTGTGTGTGTGTGTGTGTGTGTGTGTGTGTGTGTGTGTGTGTGTGTTTGTGTGGGTGTGTGGGTGGGTGTGCAGGGCTGAGGAAAGGACTGGCAGTCACTGAGGGGAAGAGCGGGGTGGAGGAGGACGTGGGTGGGTGGGTTGTTGTGGGCAAGTGGGCGAAGACTGCAGGAAGCCCTCGCAAGAATGAATGCTTGAGTATGCATGCGTGGTTTCTTTTCTGGGGTGAGGGTGGGTGGAGGGAGCAAAAGAAATCTCTACTGTTTGTGGATAGGAACCACTTAAGGCCTTCTACCCATCATCTAACAAGTTGTTGAATCATGGCTGGGAGTGGTTGAGACAGTCAGCAGTACCCTTTAGTTGGTCTGTTCTTCACAAAAACTACTTCACTGATACTTCAACTATACTTATATAACTACTGTCAAGGATCTTTCAGACCATTATGTTAACTGATATTCAAGGGATTGAGGCAGAATTATGAATTAATTTATTTTAATCCAGAACATTTCAATTATCAAAAGGATATTTTGCCTTAGATACTAACCTTAAAAACTTTTAGGTCACAAATGCCATAATTCCTACTTCCTTAATGTGGCCTACTGTGTACAATAAATCATTTATAGCTGTGAGGTTACAAAGACCCAGCAGATGAGGCTTTTAAGATTTTCATGCTATTTTTAAAATTTTGACTTTAAATTGTTCACTAGTTTGTTGTAGTTTAACCAGCCAAAGATTTGCTTCAGTACAGCACAGTCTCTCCATATACTCCACCCTAGTAATGGCAGAGATGAGAGAGGTCTTACAGTGTGTCATCTGCTCAGTGGGAGTGCTGGCGGTGAGGAAATGACAGAGGAGACCCGGAGCAATGTTAACAGCGGCCACCCCACAGAGCCCATCTACTGTACCCGTGCAGTGCCATGGCCTTTTACCAGAGCCTTTACAGAAAAAGCAAAACCTCACAATGCAGCCATGAGCTCCTGAGGATGAAAGTCAGTGGAACTTTGGGTATACAGCCAATGTGACACCCACGTTCAGCCTGAAAACCACAACAGAAATACAGAGAGAAAAAAAAAGAAACTAAATGCTCTGGTAGGGAGGAAATGGAAAAGTAAAACAGTAGCAGACAGCAGAGAGGCTATGGGGTTTTATTTACAAAGAAATGCTATGTTGTCCTGTCAGTATTTCTTTTTTTTCATTACCTGGCAGGGAGAGATGACATAGAATACACTCAGACTAATGACCTATGCTGATGTGTATAGGTTATGGTACACCTTTCAGTCCATACACTGCCCCTAGACCACACCAAAGAAAAGCAGTAGAGCCAGCCTTAATTCTTCACTAAATGCAATAACTGAAAAGTCAATGCTTGATACAAAGGGCAGAAGGGTCCTTAGAATGTTTCTTTCTCATTTCATTGGATTTCAGCACCACTTTAGAGTTTATGAATTAATTTAGCCCTGGAGTTTCTTTTTTTTTTTCTGAACATGCCCTTTAAGCCAGAATGGCCAGAGTTTTACATACAGACTCCACACAGAACACTTTTCACCGCCCACACAACAACCTTTAACAGCACTTGCTGTGACCTCGTCATTTTTCTACTAGAAATGCAAGATTAAAAACCTGTGTGAAACGGCATTGCCTTTATCTGCTAACCTTGAGAACATAAACCACAGTCTAACAGTATAAATTTTTTTCTTGATTTCTCCCTTTGAGAGCAGCAGAGTTCGGCAGTTCTGGTGGAATGTTGTCAGCGCCTCTAAGGAGTACATTCTTTGTTGAACATAATAGAGGAGCCAGAGGGGCCGTGTGCTAGGAGGGGAGCGGCCCCACTGTGATCCCTCCTGTGAAAACAGCAGCCCCGTCACTCACTGCACAAGTACCTCATTATCGTCTGCAGCCAGCAGTGAACAACTCACCATGGTGCCCTGCTGCAGTGGCCAGTGCTGCTATTAGCATATTCAGCATAAATAACATGTACAGATTAAAAGAGAAATTACAACATATGTATGAGGAATAAGGAGAGAAATGCCAGACACATGCCTGGAAGTTACCTCAAGGTAACTGTCCAACACCCTGGGGGATTATTTTTCTAAGCCTTTTTTTTTTTGCTGAAAAAAAAAACTTTCAAAATGTCTGGATTTAAGAAGGGAGGAAAAAAATTAAATTACCTGATGTAATGATTTATATCACCATCTATCTTATGGGCTGTCCTGTAAGTGTTGGACGAGTGGCTCTTTCATAAACATAGTACTTGTTTGATGAAAAATGAAATTTATTCAACCCTGGAGTACACTGAGTAGTTTTTGGTGCTGTGCTCTGGGGTTTTCCATGTGTACACAGAACAACGTTACTGTCTTAGGTAGAACATATAAAAACAAGACATCAGAACAGCTAATAGCTAAAGATAGTAGGACACTTTAAAATAGCAGTGTGAGGGCAATAATTACAAAGTGCAAATAGCTGCAGATGTGATTAGTCTGTGGAGAAAATAACATGTGTGTGTTCTACTCCATGTGCAGTGAGAAACTGATTGGAGAGCAGAGCTCTAGTGCCATTGGTTTATGTGAATAGCAAGCACAGTATCATCCAAATATATTCAAAGAATTGTTTTCCATAAGTAGTTAGCAAGTAGCTACCCCCTTGAAAAATCTAACTTATTTTGACCATCTATCAGCTGCCAAAACAAAGCCCAAGCTGATCAAACTGGTAGACCATCTTTGCCACATGGTAAATACAGGTCGAAAGAAAATTTCTGATTCCGATCCTAATGTCCTAATGCCCCATTGTAGACAATTCGTTTTTTTTTTAAAGAAAACAACACAACAGTAAGGTAATTCAAAAATCTTTAAGATTTATTGATTGATTTAATCAGTAATAAGGAAGCTGGAAATAACTTATCATCTGGTAAAGATGACCTACCAGTTTGACCAGTTCGACCACTGTTTTGGCAGCTGGTAGCTGTTCAGACCAGACTGGATTTTTCAGCAGGGTAGATCTCTGGCTAGCTACTGTATATATAGCAAGATGAAATCACTACCACTGAGCTTGTTAGCTGAATCAAACATGTCTTCCTACACGTGTCATGTGAATAGATTTTTATTAAATTTAATAGCCAACTCGTTATGGTCACTGTTTTGCTAGCAGGCTACCACTAGGCGTACTGAAAAGACACACTGGCAACATAGCTGGATATCTAGCAAGCTGGATTAGTGATGTAATAGGATGGATAGAGGGAATGACCATTAACTGATATTAGGCTAATTGTATTATGTGATATTATGACTCAGTGTCAGTGAAAGCTGTTCATGGGTCCAGGTGCAAGTGAACACATAAAGGCCCCCCAAACCCCAAAAAACTTCTGCGCATAAACTAATAACTGAATTAAACATTCTAATGTATTATTATATTCTTTAGTAAATATCATTAATTCTTTAAAGAAATAAACATGGGTCAACAATTAAAAACTTTCTTGGCAAATCTAATGATTATATAATCGAAACATTAGGCCTAACACTACCACAAAAAAAGGGTTTTGGTTTCTTCATGCTGAGGCTGGCGTTCAGCAGTGCACGGCGCCATATACCCCTCATTTAATGGTTTCTGCCCCTTTTTTAGTATTTTCTAGGTATCTGTTTTTGTTTTTGCTTTTTTCTCTGTGTGATTTATATTTTAGTATCATTTTTGCATTTTAGCACACCTTGCTAAACTAATGGGCTTAGGTCTATAGGGTGAGATGTGATATGATTTATTATCACATAGCAGCTAAAACAAGAGAACAATCAACCAGTTAAATGGTCAGATCATTTAAATGGTCAAAGTAAAAGTTACTCCTCCTGCAAACCCCTCCCCTGACATTCATACTTGCGTTACATTAATCATGTAAGCTTTTACATTTGTTTCATGAATTGCCTTCAAAAATCATCATCAGTGGCCCTCCTATGGTCTCCTGTTGCGCCGACCCTGTTGTGCCCGTAGCATTATAAGGTTCTATCACCTAGATAGAACATTATAATACTAAGGCCACAATATGAATACTGGCCAATATTCCATTTCCAAGCCCTTAGGACAAAAACACCTACACTGAAAACTGTTTTACTGCTTTTAACCATGGTATCAGTGTTAAGAACTAAATTAAAAGATAAACTGAATTGTTGGCAGTAAGGCTCCTCCATCTCGTAAACCCCATCAAGACTCCAAATGTATCATAAAACACCACCTTCAAGTTCTTTGTAAGACTTGACAGAGGAAAGCATCTTACTTCATCGTACCACAGGTGTGAGCATCTATGGCTAGTAAAACATTGACTGGATCCTATGGATAGATATCACCAAAATAGAGCTAAGGGTAATAATAGAGAAAATAACCTAATCTCCAAGTATTGTGTTTGACATATGAAGGTGCAAAACAGTTTTATTTCCAGAATTGCCATGGAAACTTGATAAGATTCTTGCGGTGAGCGTTGCTCAGCAGCTTATTACACTAAGGTCCTGATACACTAGTAGAATGCGTACATTAGTAGAATGTGTGTAGAATCACCTGCAAACTTAATCAACTTAATTGCACCTGCAACAACAACCAAGCTAACAGGGTCTAGGGAAGACTGTTTTTCATGAGCAAAATAGCATGTCTTGTCTGCCTTATGCATTTGTCTTAATCAAAATCCAATTTATGGGGAGTTGCAAATAGATTCATTTTGGACCCACATTGTGATTTACAAACCCTGAAAGTCACTTCCTGAAGAGTGAAATTGATACAACTGATGGGTAGGTATTAAATTTACAGAAGCCAGTGCTGCCATTTGAAGTGGAAGTGGAAGTGGAAGTGACTTGTGGCCAAGTGTGGTGACCCATACTCGGAATTTGTGCTCTGCATTTAACNTCACCTCAGTCGTGGTATTGAGGGTGGCAGAGAGCGCTGGTCATTCACTCCCCCACCTACAATCCCTGCCGGACCCACGACCTTCAGGTTCACCTTCGGGTTACAAGTCCGACTCTCAGACCATTAGGCCACGACTGCCCCCAAGAAGAAGAGAAGATAAAACTGTTATTTTATTAGAGTTTCTCAAAATTACATTTTAGTATCTCAAAATAATGGGAAAGGCTCTATAAGTTTTTCTAAATTCTAAATGTTATTACAATTGGATTGGTCTTAGATATTTACCATAGAGGTCTACTATATTTTATTATATTCTTTTTTTTATTATGTGTGTGTATATATATCCTTAGTTCATTGTTGGTTCTGTTTGTTGTTGCACTGTGGGAACTAAGAAAAACATTTCACTACATTACATACATCAAATGTAAGTAATATCTGTGTGACAAATAAAAAAACCTTGAACCTTGAACCTATCAGATGTTCACACATGCTGACCACGTTTAAAAAGAACCTACGAAATAATTACTGGAATGCACACATCTACACTTTTATTTTGTGTTCATTGTGTTCATTATTTTATTTTGTGTTCATTTGTGTCCATTATTTTCATGTTTTGAGCAGTATGTTTGATGCATTTCTTCTCATTTAATTGGTATTACAATATGAATAAGTCTGTCAAGTTTCAGTTTTACTTTTCCAAGTGTCTCTCTTAGAGATCCTTACTTCCCACAGATTTTGCAAACAATTAGAACATGCAAAACTGTCACTGAAATATTTTTCCTCCCCCATAATTTGCATGTCATGTAATTTAAGCAATTATTCTTGATAAATCACCCACAAGACGCTCACTAACTCCACGCGCAGGTTATCATATTGCACATGCAATTAGGGATCTTAGTAAAGCAGGTCAACGTATGAATCGTAACATATTACATTATTATGAAGGTATAGAGATTTCACCTTTGCACTTCAGTCAGTTGTACAAAGGCTCTGATTAAAGCATCTCTGTTCCTTCATTACTACATCACTCTGAATCTCTTTCCTTGAAAGGGTCAGCAGCATAAAACTAGTCAGAAAGAACCTCTAGTATCGCAGCCTTCGGGAAAGGTAAACTCTCTCATGCCCATGTTTTTTTAGATGCTTGCTTTTCCTAGAGATTTGCTGGTCAAACTGCTGCTTTCCTTAAGACAGTCAGATATTTATCATTCTATTCCAAACATATTGAACTACTCAACTATGCTGCTTGGCCACAAGTTTGTAAAGTTGCTGTGGCACGCTTCATGGAGGAAGACATGTGTGAGCTGCGACTCTTACAGACGGCCAGTGCTGGTATGTGAAGTGGACAAACATACAGCAATGGGAACTGGCTATGATTAACAATTGTTGTGAAAAAAAAGTAAATACTGGCTTTCAGAAATGGGTGTTTTATTACTTAAATATTAGTGGTGAAACCTGCAGAGAAAATAAATAATTTGAGGAGTGAAAATATAGCCCAGGTCTATGGTGAACTTCTCTGTTATCTAACACAAAATTTCTGATTTAAAATATGCATAATTTAACCGGCTTTTGGCCATTTTGTTCATTTTCTTCAAGTGTGCACACACACACACACACACACACACACATACACTCACTCACACACACACACACACTCACTCATACACAGCGGGGGTGTTAAATTCACTGAGTGCCAAATTCAAATGCACTCAGTGGATTAGCTCTCAGAGAGAAGAGAGCCTGTGAGAGGCTGAATATGCCTGAGGAAAACTGACCTGTGTCCATCATGATTACAGCCTCCCAGTTTGTTACGCAACTGTGCTACAAGTGCAGTCAGACAACTCCTACAGCTGTTTCATGCCGGAGTCACGACTCAAATGTGTAGGCTCTACATTAGCTTTTGTTCACTACCTGCACTGAGTTTTTCTCTCCTCTGTATGATGGCCTATTGCAGGCCTCCTCCACCCCCACTAGCTGGGTGGTGAGCCCCTCTTTTCAAAGCGAGGGTTTTTCAAATGGAGATGGAGGTGGTGGGGTGACCCCTTTGCTGAGTGTGGGCTGCTCGTTTGGGGTACAAGGGCCGATTGAGCATTCCCCATCCCCTGTTGTGCTGCACTGTTATATAACACCTTGCTTTAGATGGCTGCAGTGTACAAAAAGCACACAAAAGCTGATAGCAATAATAGTAACCGAATTCATACATTATATACAACAGGCGATTGTTGGAGGTAAGAATGCTGGTCTAATGAATAAATATTAGTTGAACCTCTTTTCCATTTTTCATTCCCAGCTAGCAACAGAGCATAGATTTTTGAAACCTTCATATATAGTTATCTTTTTTCTCGATGTTGTATGAGTGTGTGTGGGTGGATGTGTGGGTGTTTGCGTGGGATGTGGGTGCTATATAATTTGCAGTTCTGCTGTTTCTTCTTGTGAACCATGCATACACAGTAGCTTATTCACATTTTGTGATGCCTTTGATTCCTTTTAAAAATGTCTCAAGGGCAATGCTCAAGTCACAAGGACCAATCAGTGTAACAGCTTTTCTGTGCTCAAGCCTAGCCCTTTCATTTCAGTTTGCATCAGGATGGATAGTGCAGCACAGATGTACAAAAAAAAACTGCTATACAAACCACAAAAGCAGCTAGCTGGTAAGATGTTATTGTTCTTGGAAAATAGATAAGGAAAGGCACTGAATTTGTATTCAGTAAAATGTCCAAATTCAGTTTAAATGGATTTTGCAAGGCAAATTTTATATGAGAATTTTGAAGTTACCCAGGACTTACCCAACACATGACTAAAGAAATTAGTTTCCCTATTTTAATCACCATCAATCATATACTCAGGCCAGAACATACTATTCAGAGGGTAATTATTGTTTAACTTACAAAATTGACACATTTACCTCTCTGATTACACTTGACCAAATATTAGTATATATATTCCTATGTAGTGGCAAGACATATTCTTTTGTTTTTGCTATACACTGAAGAAATTTAAGTTTGAGATCAAAAGATGAATATGAGATGACAGGTCAGAATTTCAGCTTTCATTACCTGATATTTACATCTAGATGTGTTAAACAACTTAGAACAGGGTAACTTTTGTTTGAACCCATCCATTTTTCAATTGACCAAAAATATTGGAACATGTGACTGNCTTTCACCTGTGAAGACTGCATTTGGTGTTAAAAAGCATAAACCAACATGAAGACCAGAGAGCTGTCTATGGGAGAAAAGCAAACCATTCTTTTTGAGAAAAGAAGGAAAATTCATCAGATTGCACATGCATTGCGCATAGCCAATAAAACAATTTGGAATGTCCTGAAAAAGAAAGAAACCACTGGTGTACTAACAATCAGACATGGAAAACAGCAGCAGTTAATGAAAGAAACATTGATGAAACACTGACTTGGTGCAGTTATTGCAAGCAGGAGATATGCAGCCAAATAATAAGAATTATTTACTTTAATATGTTTTAAGGCTATCTGTTCCTATACGTTTGCTAAAATCTGGGTGGTCTGCCAGCAAAGGTGCCATGTCCTAAGTTGTTTAGCACATCTAGATGTAAATATCAGAAAATGAAAGCTGAAATTCTATAGTCTCATATTCATATTTTGATCTCAAACCCAAATGTCTTCAGTGTATAGCCAAAACAAAACAACTGGCTTTGCTATTCCAGTACATTCAAATGGAACTGTATATGAATGGTACTAGGGCACTTTTTGGCTGGCTGTATGTCTTTTTTTCAATTTGTACAGGCTAAATGATAGGATGGTTTGTTCCTTTCCATTCTTGCTTGTTTTGCTCTTATAATGCACTATCTGTATATTGGCGTACTATCATTGAGCTTTGGAGAGCCTTTGATTAAATAATATTAGCACTTCCATTAGGCTAATTGCATACTGACATGGACATGTGACCCCACTGTCTGTACATATTATAAATACCTCAACTGAATACATTGGAAACATGAACGAGCACTTTGCCTAGTTTATTTTCTCTTGTATCTGGATGTATGGAGTTTGTTGTATTTTTCTGTTTTTGTTAGAGTGGTTAGTTAAGTCTTTTTATTAGTTGCTTTTTATTTGTTATTTTTATCTTCTTATTGCCTCAGCTGGCTTTAAGGTTTTATTAGCAGCCCTGAAAGATGTACTTAATATCTTAGCACGCAAATCCATATAACATTAAATGGATTAATATACTGTATATAACAGTTAATGTTATATGTTAGTTACATGCTACAAAATATATGTGAGAAAATATTGCTTAAAAATGTTACATTTCTGCTTTATTTGTGGTCAAAATTGTATGGATCTTGTACCTTATTTGGGCTCAAAATTGTATGGTGAACTATATCAGAATTGAATTGAATTTGCAAAATTGAATGGTATCATTCTAACAAGGTTTGTCTGCATTTTGTTATTTTTCACCCAGAAAGTCAATGAGCGGTCAATAGATATTGAGATATAGAGGTGATGCTGATTTAATATCAGAGTTCTTACTTGGAAAGCCAAGTATAAGTTTATTCACCTTTGGAATGGATGATACAGAGTACCAGTGCATTGTATTAGGAAGAAAAACTCTGAGGGAAAAAAGAAACATGTTCTAATATGAAGATTGTCACTGTAATATACCCTGTTTTTGTAATTACATTTATAATGTAGCAATTAGTCAAATGTACAGAGTGGAATACATGAATGTTTTTAAGTTCAATTATAAATCACTCTCTTATCAGTCATACCCAACTGGTCTTGGTTGTTTTTTGTATATGTATATCAAACAGTCTATAAGGATTTTTTAATTAATACATTTCTTTCAAAGTTGTGGTATTAATAATGTTTGGAGGATCATTTCTAGATTATTTGGTAGTAGTAGTAGTTAAAAAGAGCAAATTCACAATCACTGCAGCTCAGTCAAGTTTCATTACTTGCTTGATTTAAAGGTTGAACAAAGAAAATTACTTTTTTATATATTTTAAATACAGAGTAACTGCTTTAGCTGAGCTCTGAGGCAGCTTAATGTGAATACAGAGTTTAATATGTATAGTATTGTGTAGGATATGTTGCAGTATTTACATACAGCAGGTCATGCTCAAGGTTACCGAAACATTAAAAAAGCCTAAGAGGAAGAATCAAGCTATAGTATGTGGGGGTCCTTTTTTTTTTTTTTTTTACAACAAAAATAATTTCTTACAGCTCTGGTGTGTCTGAGCTGCAGGTTTATAACAAGAAGAGGCACATCTTTTCCAGGGAGACCACCTCTAGATCAGGTAGCTCTCCACTCATTCAAGGAGAGTCAAGCAGAACCATAAACAAAGACATTCTGGAGAAGAATGTATACATCTCAGCCCTGCTTTCACACACATCACTTCCCACATAAATTACACTGAGGAATGATTACCCTCTCACTTCCTCTGTTTACCTTGCCCTTGGTGATAAATGACCATTAAGGCACTTCCTTTACTCGGCCCTGATGACAGATCAGCAGATCAGAGATGGAGGAGACTTCAACAGTTCACAAAATAATCACCCCTCATCAAGGGATGCTGCTATAATCTACATTGTCCCTTTGTGTTACCATATTATAATGCAGTGACAGGATGTAAAGTGCACTTGAATAGATTCCAATAATATTTGTCAGTCTCACATTCAGATGAATGTGTTTAATTAGTGTCTGCGTTCAGCATTCAAATATTGGTTGCAGTTGCCAGTCAAGAAAATCTTCTTGCCTGGACTGCAGATATTTGGATAGGACTTGGCAGAGAAAGAGAGAGGATGAGAGCGAGGAGGAGAGAGGCGTCATCTCACTGCCTCTTCACCAGCTGCTCAGCAGAGCTTGGCTCTCTCCTCTGCAGGAGCGAGAAGAGTGGGCTGCTTTGGCACAGGCACTAGTGAGGAGGGTCAGGGGTATCCTCTTCAGGGACGGCCGTGAGGGGGAGTGTGTGAGGGGGAGTAGAGTGGGCTAAACTAGAGCGCTCTGAGCAAGGTGTGGAGTTCAACCTAAAAAAAAAGAAGAGAAAGGTACAGGAAGCAGAGTGCAAAAGATTTGTGTATATAAGCTTGTTTGTTTTTGTCTTAGCTTCTTGCTGGATGTGCTCCATTCTCAGCCATGCTAATCACAGTGGGGCTCTCAGTTTCACAACAGGATTTACCCCATTCAGCTGTTTGTTTTAGAGCTGCTGGAGGAGCTAGAAATGTAGATCTAATCAGGTTTTAAATCATTGTCACTTTATTTCCAGTGGTCACATCATAAATCATGCTGCTTAAAAAAGCCACAGACCAAAGCTGAGAGACGTTTGAGTGATCTGCAATGAGAGATGTTTGACTAGCCTTGTTGGAAACTCAGATTGTGAACTACATAAACCCAGCAGGCCTTGATCCAGGAGCTTACTGTGGAGAGCAATGGGGAAACATGCAGTACATCATAAATTAGCATCTCTCCTGTCAGCTCAAACTGTGGCCCCTTGCTTCCTCTGTCATGTGCATGGCTAAGAGGACACCTTCATCAGGGTGGTCTTGCATAAAAATGGTCATTTTAATGCACATTACATGAACTGGCTTGGTCAGTATGCTGTGACCATATAAATTAGCACTTTAAAAAATGTGTTTTCTGTGTGATTTTCTTACTACATTATCTCCACAACAGAGTTTTTTTAGATTGAAAGTATGCTTAGTCCGTGACCTAGCGAACCAGTATCAGGATGTATTTATTGATAGAGACTTCAAAGCACTTCTGTAAATCACTCTGGATAAGGGCATCTGTCAAATGCCATGTGAAATGTAAAATAAATGTAAACTGTAAATAAGATTAACAAGGAAGAATTGTGCATTGTACTATATAAATAAATATACAGTGCAAGACAATTTTTCAAGAGCAAAGAATGTTAAATAGATTTGTTATAACAAGTGAAATAGAAGGACTTTTGAAAGATTCCAGTTTATAACCAACAGATGAATCTCAACATAAAAAGGAGAACATTCACCATTGGACTTGTTCAGCATTTGAGGAGATGGTGTGCACAGTGTGTAAAATTGGCTTTGCTTCTCCCTGGTTTGTCTTGGAGGAATATAAAGGCATGGCAACAAACAAACAGGCATTTTTCGTTAGAATAGAAGACATATCCATGCATGCATCTATATTAACAATATCCCATTGTCCACATTTGCAGTGTTATTGAGAAGAGATCTGACTGAGGGAGCAAGTGTGGGTTCACTTGCTGTGAAACCATGCTCCCCGAATACAGTCTGTCATTTAATAACACTAAATCCACAGCACGTGTTCACCTGCGCAACCTTAGACTTAAACAGAGCCCTCTGAAAAGATGCGCCTACTCAAAAGAAATCTGCAGCTTGGCCACACACTGTCTTATTGCATTCCAGTCGTGATGAGGAGCTTTGTCTGGTTGTGGGGGCCACTCTGATTTATAACCCAGCACAGGGGCATGGGTGTAGAGGGCAAGCTGAGTAGATAAAATGCCCATCTATACATCAAAGGCAGTGCTTGCTTCATTATAAGGGATCAGGCTTACTACATCTCATTCTCCAAAAATCTGATGCTGGCAAAGGGGAGATGCAGCAGGATCAGATCAGTGAGGCCATGAGAAAGGAAGTTCCCTTCCTTCCTAGCATGTCAAATACCTCAGCTTTGTTGGCATAGTGTACATTTCTGGTTTAGGGGTCACGAGTTGCAGCAGAGAACACCTGGCTAAAAGGTGACTAATACAGAGCATAATTGCTTTGACATTTATAAATGATCTATGATGAGCTACCTACTCTTGCTAAGGGAAGACATTTTGCATATATTAGTAATCATGTCAAAAACATACTTTTGCTTCCACTTAGTCAGACTCATGTACTGTCAGGCTCTTTTAGTAATGCCACAAGGTGATGACCATGATTACAGTCCTCTGTTTGTAGGTGGCAGACAAACTGCAATCTCCATGTGTCTTAACTTGCTTTGCTATGGCAACATTTGCAGCACTGACAACAGAACAGTTGAGCCTAAAGTTGTTTAAAGAAAAAAATAGAAATACAAGTGTACTATAAAAAATAGATTGTAATAATAATAATAATAATAATAATAATAATAATAATAATTTTGGTGAAAATCTGACTTATGACTTGAAATGAAAAATTCTCTTTTTGTAAGAAATTGGCTCAGAGTTGAGACTTAAGAACTCCAGTGTACTTTGTTACTGACTCAATTTTCTTATTGTGGTGTTTTGAAGGAGTTTCTTCTTTATCATAAATATTCTCACTTAAAAAGGCAATACTCAGACCTCAGGGGCATTTCTAATGCAACATGCAAACGGCTGAAGATACAAAGAGTAAAAATCATCTTCCTGAACCTGAAAAACTATTGATATCACAGCTCTGGAAAGTCTGTTCATTTTTCCCCCCAATTAACAGCTACAACCAAAGTTTTATCTTATAAGACGATAACTGGTTCCTAAGCTGTTTTATCCTATGATCAAAAAATAAATAAATAAATGAATAAATAAAAGGATTTAATCTAAAATATTTCTCTACTTTTACCAAATGGCTTATACAAGCCTACAAATAAGGAGATAAAAAAAATCAAAGGGTTTAACCTTCATTGCAATGAAGATTTTTTTTTGTTGTTGTTTATATAATTTTCAACACAAATCACTCTTTTTTGTTCATCATCACTTACATACAGCCAAATGTAGTGAAAGCCTAAAAACCATGGCTGTTGCTAAGGAAACTGAAGAGAGGCAGGAGAGCTGGCAGTGGTGATCATCTGTCCCTAAGAGGACTCCAAAAACGCATGATGGCTGCAAGATGGGCTACTATTAGCCTTTCCATTTCCAATATGAGGATTGTATTACACGTTATTAAAGGAAAAAAGTGTACACATTTCTTGAAATCATAGTAACAACTTACAGCTTTGTACCCACCTCTTTTAATGAATACACAAGAAATCAGAGCACTCATATGAACTCTAAACTGGACTGTTTTTGACAAAACACTGAATAGTGGACAGACACCATGCTTGTGAAGTCTTGAAAGAGCAGAGATCTAAGGTGGTAAGAGAAAATTCTGTGTCGGTGTGCCTAAGTGTGTCACTCTTTAATGGCAGCTGAGTGGGCTGCTGTACATTCTTTTTGCCTTATTCACAGTGCTGGCGTAGGCGGTTAATTCATGTTTGTATTCAAAAGGTTTACCTAAGAGGGAAACATTTTATTATACACTCTCTTTGAAATCAATGGCTAATTGTCTTCTCTCTCTCTGAAACATGGTCCACTTCTTGATTGCAGACTTCCACATGCGGGGGCAGGGAAGGTGGGAGCACTGAAGGCGAGGAAAGGGGTGGCAAGCGGCAGAAAAGCGAACACCTCCAGGCTGCTGGCCTTGATGTTTTCACTCTGAGGATTCTTCCCATTCTTCATCTTAGAGAGAAGATGGGCAAAAGGCCAGTTCCTGAGTGATTGGCACATGCTCAAGCCATGAGTCATTCAGAAAGAAAGTTCTGTCATTACAGACACACACACTGAGCTTTTGCTTAGGAAAAAATCTTCAGGAGTCTGTTGCTGCTTTTATGAAAATTATATAAATCTACATTGGGATACAGTAGATATAAAAAGTCTACACACACTTGTTAAAATGGCAGGGTTTTGTGATGTAAAAAATGAAACCAGGATAAATCATGTCAGAACCTTTTCTACCTTTACTGTGAAATTGCAACCTATAAATTAAAGTAAAAAACAATAAGAATCATTTTAGGGGAAAAAATGTACAATATCCTGATTGCATAAGTGTACATACCCCTAAACTAGTACTTAGTTGAAACACCTTTAGATTTTATCACAGCATTCGCTCGCCTTGGTTAAGAGTAAATCATTTTGGCACATCTTGTCTTGGTAATATTTTGCCCTTTTTCCTTGCAAAAGCATTCTATTTCTGTCGACTTGGCTGGGCATCTCCTGTGCACAGCCCTCTTCAGGTCACCCCACAGATTTTCAATTGGATTTAGATCTGGACTCTGGCTGGGCCATTCCAAAACCTTGATCTTTTTTTGGTGAAGGCATTCGTTTGTTGATTTGGATGTGTGCTTCAGGTTGTTGTCATGTTGAAGGATGAAATTCCTCTTCATTTAAGTGTTTTAGCAGAAGCCTTAAGGTTTACACCAAAATTGACTGGTATTTGGAGCTATTTAGGATTCCCTCCATCCAGCATTATTGCTGTCACCTCCATGCTTCACCGTGGGGATGCTGTCCTTTCAGTGATGTGCTGTGTTTTTTTTTTTTTTGCTCTAAACATATCTTTTGGTATTATGGCCAAAAATTTAAACACATTATTCCATTATTATTGGATATATATATTTTGCAAAAGTTTAGAATGTTCTTTCTTTCTTTCTTTCTTTCTTTCTTTCTTTCTTTCTTTCTTTCTTTCTT